>VYZX01033825.1:0-68917 GCA_013401335.1 Brachypteracias leptosomus
GGGTCTCTCCTGCTTCAGGTAGGAGCAAACCCCCTGGAGTCCAAGGGACTGGTTCCAAGATTACAGTAAGAAATCAAACGAAAGAACCCAGCTTGCTGTTGAGAGTCCAGGCTGAAAATTACAATGCAGTGATAGAAGGAAACAATGTGGAATATTTTTGTTAAAGCGTTTTCTGATACAGTCTTGAAATAGAACTGGTCACTGGCTTCAGCTGGTAAGTTACATCCCTTCAACTACTGGTCTAGTTAGGTACATTCAGGAATAACCAACCCCTTTTCTCTGCCAGATGCTAAAACCAACCCAGTTTCCTGTTCTCCCTCAGAACAGGTGCCAACTTGAACTTGGATAAATCAAGAAGGCAGCCACTTCCTGAATCACTTGAATGCATCTGTGGTTTATTTGCTTAAATAAAGGCAGTATCTCAGTTTTACAATTCCAGTTCTGTAGCAACAGCAACAACTGCAACAGCACGAGTGGATGCAGGGAGGAGATGGCTGCTGGCACTCCACTTTGCAATAAAATGTTCAAAATCCCAGCCCCTTTGGAAATTGTGTGCATCATTTAAAATAAATTAAACAATTTAAATATAGTATACTATACTTTTTCTCAATGGATTTTTAAAACACATAAGTCTAATAAAATAGGTGGGGTTTTTTAAAAGTCAACAATCCAATGTCTGTTAGGAATAAAAGATACTGTGTAATACCCTCTGGCAATACATACCATTTGCACAGCCTGTGCACAATGAGGCTCTTAAGCTTCAGCTACCAGCATCAACATACATTGAGGGTACTGCAAACAGTGTGCTCCTCCGGTACCTCCTATATCGCAGCTTATTCAGTCTCTCTGCCCTCTCCCATGGGAGATGCCAGTCCTCACACAGATCCCATGAGATCCATGCTGGGGAAGCAGCAGTTTCACCTGCAGCAAGCTCCCTCAGCAGCCCCTCTGGCAGGGCTAGGCAGCATACAACGGCTTGAGCCTGTTCCAATCCCAGGCTCCTGCACAAACCAGCTCTAGGGGAACACATCTGTTCAGAGATGTAAATCAGAACCACAGGTCACAGAGACTGGGATCCTGAAGGTGATCTTGCTCTGGCGGGGTGATTGGACTAGATGATCTTTCAAGGTCCCTTCCAATCCCTAACATTCTGTGATTCTGTGATCAAGCAGTGTTAAACTGAAGAAAAGTCTAAAGGCCTAGGGAGGTCATACATTGGTAAATAAACAGTAACTTTAGTATCCTGTAAAAATCTGTTGCACCTACAGAGGCAGAGCCTTCTCTTATACCTCAAGGGACCTGGTTTTCCAGAGACTGCAAGCACTCCCTATCTATCCCTGTGAATATGAGTGTTCAGCCCTGTTTAGAAATCAGATCCCTCTAAAGCACTTTGCATTAAAGCTTCAGTCCCTTCCACACGTGGCTGCCCTGCATAAGGCAGGTTCACCCTGAGTTCTGCCAGAGGAGACTCCCTGCATGCTCACAGACTGCTCTGCGACGGGGATTAGCTGCCACTAGCTGGAAGGGCAGAGATTGCCCTGCTCTAAAGCACAGTACATGAGGCTGCTCGATTTGAGCTACAAAATGTACCATGCAGTACACAGTTCACAGTGGGAATCACATGCAGCAGCTAGCTGATACATACTCGGGGAAGCTCTCCCCGTGGTAGGCTCCTATGTGTTTATGGGCAAGTCATAGTTTTGGACAAACACTTGTATGGGAAGTTGCAGGACATGAGGTTATAATGTAAAGACAGCAGTCAGCAAGCACTCATCTCTTTGCTACACAGACAGCTTGGGACTAACACCTAGCAGGGGCCAGGAGCTGCCATCAGCAAAGCCTAGCATCCATTTCTTACCCTGCAAATACCATTTTTCAACCACCTTGAATGGAGGTGTAATCAGTGTAGCTCTCTGCCCAATGGACTGAATGTAGCAGCCACTAACACAGGCCAGTTACTGGGTGGACATCCTCTACCAGTGAAGTCTGTCATATGAATTATAGATAAAATGTACTGGATTCCCCATTAGGGAGTATGGGCCAGGACAACAGCCTGAGTTAACTGTGCTCAGCAGCACTGCACATGACACAACAGGTAGTAAAGTGAATGGTTCTATGTTGCAGCATTCAGACAGGAACATATGTACTAAAGCAACTGAAGATGCTGATCTGCCAGCTAACAAAGCACAATGATCACCATCCCTGGACACCAAGCAAGTGCATTTAACAGTTGACCATGCATAGTCACCTGCACACCTACCATCCAGATTGCTAGTGTATATCACCTGGACACAGCGATTACTTGTGACAGAAACCAACTGAAGTTTTATGCTCCAGATCTCCTGAACTTCTGAGTAACTCTACACTCTTTCATATGGCTTGGTGAGTGTCCATATTGGTGTTTTTCATCCAGGGCTTCAAGGTATGGGAAGTGAGATCCAGTGTTGAGCCTCCACAAGAGACAAGGAAACATATATTAAACAAGAAGCATACAGTCTCTCCATAAAATAGCATTCACATAAGACAAAACTAGAGGTGAGGAAAAACAAACCAGAAATAGGCAACCACAAAGAAGCAACGCTGCCACGTTCAAACACAGGTCCATCTCTCTTTTGTATGTTGCTTCAGATCAAAGCTCTAACAATTCTCAGCACAATTCAGTCTCAGGACACAATGCACTTACCCCAAACAAGATAGACACATCTCAGCCACTCTAGTATTTGGCATTCTCACAGTCACATGGGCTATAGACTACAACAGGTTTCATTCAGTATGCTGACCAGACTTTCCTTTGGCAGTAAGGTCATGAGTTTAGTGGGTCTAGCATTTTTTTGAGTTCAAGACTAAAATACTTCAGAGTGTCTAGAGTGCTATCAGCAGGAAGTTCTTGGTACAGATCAGATCACTACTGTCTTTAGTGAATTTAAAGAACTTCAACCCAGTCCTTTAAACCAGCTAAAACAGGCAGAGATGGAAGCAGGATTATGCTCACATGCTCTTTTAACAGCTCCCTCCTGGAGATACATGTTCTGTGCCCAGAAACTCCAGCCAGAATTCAGATGGTGAGGCTGCAACTCCCCAGTGAGCAAACCACCTATTGTCCTTGTGGCCTCTCTCCTCACAGTGCCCCAGAACTGCCCGTGCTTATCCTGATTCAGCTGCTGGCTCAAGCGATGTTCCTGAAGCAACAGCCACTCTTAACAGCAGGAAGACCCTGATTTGGAGCTGGAGTGCAGTTCAATGGTGTGGCCCAGCATGCAGTGCTCTAGCTGCTCCTCCACCGCCAGCACTTGTCGCACAGCCTCCTCAAAGGCGACTGCCACATTGGTGTCATCCTTGGCACTAGTCTCCAGGTATGGATAGTTACCATTTTCCATGCACCAGGCCTGGGCCTCCTCTGTGCTCACTTGTCTCTCAAGTTTGTCTATCTTGTTGCCCAGGACTACAAATGGAAAGTGTTCCGGGTCCTTCACATCAGCATAATAGACAAACTCCTTCTGCCAGTTACTGAGGTTCTCAAAGCTTTGCCGGTCATCCACGCTGAAGGTCAGCAGGCAGCAGTCTGCTCCCCTGTAAAAGGGGGTTCGCAGGCTCTTGAATCTCTCCTGTCCTGCAGTGTCCCAAATCTGGAGGGTCACAAAACGTCCATCCACCTCCAAGTCCCGGTTTAAGAACTCCACACCAATTGTGTGGAAAGCTTGCGAGTCAAACTTGTTGGTGACATATCGGTTCATGATGGAACTTTTCCCAACTCCACCATCCCCAAGAAGAATGACCTTCAAGAGCAAAGACTTCCCACTCATTGCAGCAGAACAGATGGGTGTAGTACCAAGGCAATCTGCAGGGTTCAGAAATAGTACAAAACAGCTATTTGACTTGTGGATTCTGCAGAAATTCACACACAGAAGAACAGAATATGGTATTTCCATTCCTATATCTTATCTAATTTTTTTATATAGGAGATATTGAGAGATTAGAATCTAATTAGAGAGATTAGAACCAGGAATTGGACAAGCTTTCAGGCACACAAGTCCTCCACCAGGTCCAAAATGGAAGCAGCAGGTCACCGCTGTATGTGCAAGGTGAGAACTGTTGACAGTTTAGTATCAGAGTTTTCATCAGGAGAAGTATTACTATCTGAAAGCTTGTCTATTTTTTCTAAACATACTATCAATAGTAAAAACATCTTTTCTGGCCTGTGTCTTCAGACTATCAAAGAAACAGCAAAATCACCAGGGATCACCATCACCAGGCCTTCCTTTCCACTGTACAACCACTAGCTGAATAATTTCTCTGTTCTGACTTGCTCTACTGGAAGGATGTAAAAGATGTACAGGACCAACATCAATACAAATCACCAGGCAAAAGTTATTAATCACCTCAAGAACGCCGACTCACTTTACAAGTGGAGCTGCGCTTGTTCTCTGTGTGTGATCTCTAAACTCAGAAGGGGCTTTTCAGGCACAGAGACCCAGCTTCTCTGCTACTCTTTTCTGACAATGCTTTTTGCAGGCCAGTTTGCTAGGGCACAGGTGCAACAACCCCAACACCACAAGTTCTGTAGTCAGCAGTTGCAAGAAAAAGGCCAAGTACTAACCAGTCCTCTCCCTTCCAGGGACATTCTGCAAGCAAAGCTAAAGGCCTAACACACAATAAGAGGTTTATTTGGCTGCTGCATGTACTGTACCTGCTCTAAAAATACAGTGCTCTGTCTCCAGGACTGTCCAAGGAACTCCTTCCTTCAACAAAACATTCACTAAAAACCAAACATCAGAGAGCGAGGCTGCCAGAGCTGCACTCAGTGCACTGTCTTTTTTGACTTGCAATACTGATCCAGGCTGGAAGAACAACAGTGGAGCTCTAGGAATCTGCAAGTGCAGTACTGATGGCTGGTGTAAAACACGCAAGAACAAGGCACTAAGCACAGGGCTTACCTTGCCCTAAGTAAAATGGAACATAGTCCATTTCTGACCAGGGCAGAGCCCCTGGATGCTAAGCCCCAAATAAGAAAAGAACAAATTGCAGGAGCTCTGGTATGAGTGCACAGGCTGTGTAGCCCATGTCTCCTCTTAATCCAGGGGATGACAACAACTTTGATCTGCTTGGCCTGCCTACCCACACATTCTGGAATCTGAGCAGAGGATTGAACATGCACCTGAATCTGCTAACCAGAAGAGTGAGCCAGCTCACAAGAGCCTGGTATGAAAAGAGACTGGCTTGTTTACACCTGCTACCAACATTCCTGGGAAGGGTGTGGACACTGTAGTGCTGCTTAGTGATGATACCACCTGACCAACCTCCAACCAACCAGAACAGGAGCATTCTACACTGCTTAGTTTAGCACTCCTATTCCTTCAGGTAGGAACCCACTTCCTGTATGAAACATAAGAGACCCTGTTCAACTTTATTTCTTCTCTTTTGTAGCTCTTTTCAACCAGTGCTTACCACAAAGCCAAAAATCAGAAACTTCTGCTTCAAGTTAGTTTCTGTGCAAAGCTCACCAATTTCACTTCCCCTGTAGAAGAACACCCCAAATCAAGCACAGCTGAACTACCTTAATGGTAGTGGGTCATGGGACATCTGAGAAGTATCCGTGCAACCTATTGGTTCTAAAGCAAAGAACAAAATGCAAATGTCACAAGAGACAAATAGGAATTGCAGCATAGCTCTCTGGGGCTTTGGGAAACTACCCTGAGTAGGTGAGCTGTTCAAAACCCATACTCTTCCTTTGCCAAACCCTTGCTGAGGGGAGTTTAAAATGGTCCTTGCCCCCTGTCACCAAAGCCCTTCCTGACATATGCTGACAAGCTCTTCCATTTAGAAATGGTTTGATAGCAAGTGACTAGCAGACATTTTAAAAATGACACATGGGTTATGCCAGGTTACTCCAGAACCTGGCAGGTCAGAAGACTACTGACAGACATGACAGAACCATGACACCGATGGGCCCGCTGCCACCCAGGACAGTGACGTTAGCACCGTTGTTAGCAACCTGTGTTCATTGATAAGCCCTCTGCAAATTATTTAAGACCAAAGCCCCTCAGGCGGCACACCAGCACCTGCCCGCCCCCCACCCGGCTCCCCGGCAGAAGGTGAGGCGGTGCCTTGCCTGGCTACCCGGCTCGCGCCCGGCCCACAGCCGGAGCGGCCGAGGAGAGGTGCAAAGAAGGAGGATGCGGCCGAGGAGCCGCAGCTCTCCGAGCTCTGGAGCAGGTGCCGGCGCCCTTGGGAAGGACTCGGGGGACAGAAAGCAGCCCACGAGGGCGTGTGGGGGCCGAGGGATCGGCGCCGGCCCCGCCCGCCCTTACCTCCCTCCGCACCTCCGCCACCGGACCCGCCGCGCGCAGGAGCCGGCTCACTCTGCGCCTGCGCTGCGCACGCGCTCTACCGACGCTGAGCCGGCGGGGCGTGGCCAGGCCAGGTTCACCCCGCCCCGCCGCGGGCCAGGCACCGCTGCTGTCACCCGCATGCGCCACCGTACCCTCCCGCCGGCTGCCGGTCACCCCCCCCGGCCCAGCGCTGCCCGCTCCTGCCACTGCCTTCGCTCCCATCCCTTCCAGTCCTCTCCCGTTCCCTCACTGCTCTCCTCACAACCCCCTTTCGTTCCCCTTTTGTTACTTCATTCCCCCCTCCAACCATCCCTCTGTCCCCACGCCATCTCCTTGCTTCTGCCCCGCTGCCAGAAGGGCACACGCAGTAGGACCGCCACCCAGGCTGAGGCAGGCAGTACCGGGGGGGTGCCCTATTGCAGCAGTGAGGCCTCCGTGGAGCCACAGAAAGCCCCTTATCTGCCTGCAGAACACTGTCCCCTACCCAGTGTCACCGCAAGCCAGTAAGGGTGGCTGTCCTAGCCCCACACATAGTCCTGTGCCTGTGTGCTTGAAGGCCTGTCACTCACCCTGCCAGCAGAGGCCCAGCTGCTGCATGAGGATGGCATACAGAAATAAACAAGTACCCCAAACAGCTTCTTTCTGATTCCCCATTTAGGACTGAGGGAGGCAAATGGCTGGCAGCTGCTAAAGGAGTGTGACTCCCTTACCCTCACCATCACCCATGGGATCAGGAGGAAGAACGTCTTAAAGAAGGCCACTCTCCATCATCTTTGGTAAGTTGTGGGGAACAGGAGAGGTGCCTGGGGATTGGAGGAAAGCAAATGTCACTCCAGTCTTCAAAAAGGGCAAGAAGGAGGACCCAGGTAACTATAGGCCGGTCAGCCTCACATCCATCCCTGGAAAGGTGATGGAACAACTTGTCCTTGGTGCTGTCTCTAGGCATATCAAGGACAAGAGGGTCATTAGGGACAGTCAACATGGCTTCACCAAGGGTAAGTCATGCTTGACCAACCTGATAGCCTTTTATGAGGACATAACCAGGTGGATAGATGATGGTAGAGCAGTGGATGTGATCTTGACTTCAGTAAAGCATTTGACACAGTCTCCCATAGTATCCTCGCAGCTAAACTGAGGAAGTGTGGTCTGGACGATCAAGTAGTGAGGTGGGTTGTGAACTGGCTGCAGGACAGAAGCCAGAGAGTAGTTGTCAATGGGGCAGAGTCTAGTTGGGAGACCTGTATCTAGTGGAGTCCCCTAGGGGTCAGTACTGGAACAGATGCTGTTCAATATATTCATCAACGATTTGGATGAGGGATTAGAGTGCACTGTCAGCAAGTTTGCTGATGACACNAAGGGACAATGGGTGTAAGCTGGAACAGAGGAGGTTCCACCTAAATATGAGAAGAAACTTCTTCACAGTGAGGGTGACAGACACTGGAACAGGCTGCCCAGGGAGGTTGTGGAGTCTCCTTCTCTGGAGATGTTTAAAGCCCACCTGGACGTGTTCCTGTGCAACTTGGTCTAGGTGACCTAGGTGATCCTGCTCCAGCAGGGGGATTGGACTAGATGAACTTTCAAGGTCCCTTCCAATCTCTTAACATTCTACGTGATTCTGTGATCCTGTGATTGTGAGGTTCATCCATAGGTCAACTTTGGTTCATGGCCCATGGTTAAGGCCCTAGCACTTCAACCCTTCACCAGTTTTGTTGCCCTTGGACACGCTCCAGCATCTCAATGTCTTTCTTGTAATGGGGGCCTCAAAATTGAACACAGTATTTGAGATGTGGCCTCATCAATGCTGAGTATGGGGGTACAGTCACTTCCCCTGGCCTGCTGGGGGTCACCTGGGCACACTGCTGGCTCATGTTCAGGTGGCTGTTGACCAACACCACCAGATCCTTTTCCACCAGGGAGCTTTCCAATCATTATTCCCCAAGCCTGTAGTGTTGCATGGGGTTGTTGTGACCCAAGTGCAAGACTTGGCACTTGGCCGTGTTGAAACTCATACCATTGGCTCAGACCAGCCAATTCAGACCAGCCTGTTCAGATCCCTCTGTAGAGCCTTCCTACCCTCAATGAGGGCAACATTCTTGCCTAGCTTGGTGTCGCCTACAAATTTACTGAGGTGCACTCAGTTCTCTTACCCAGATAATTGATAAAGATATTAAACAGAATTGGCCCCAATACTGAGCCCTGGGGAACACCACTTTGAGACTGGCTGCCAGGTGGATTGAACTCCTTTCTCCACCACTCTTTGGACCCAAACATCTAACCAGCTTTTTACCCAGTGAAGAGTACTCCCATCCAAGCCATGAGCAGCCAATTTCTCCAGGAGAATGCTGTGGGAAACGCTGTCAAAGGCTTTATTAAATTCTAGGTAGACGACATCCACAACCTTTTCCTCACTGGTGGATGAGGTGGGTCACCTTGTCATAGAAGGAGATCAGGTTAGTCAAGCAGGACCCGTGTTTCATAAATCCATGTTGACTGGGCTTGATCACCTGGTTTTCCTCCACATGCCACATGATGGCACTCAAAATGATCTGTTCCATAACCTTCCCTGTCAGTGAGGCCAGAATGACAGGCCTGTAGTTCCCTGGATCCTCCTTCCTGCACCTTTTGTAGATGGGCGTAACATTTGCTAAGCTCCAGTCCACTGGGACCTTCCAGGTCAGTGAGGACTGTTGATAAATGATTGAAAGTGGTTTGGTAAGCATTTCTGCCAGCTCACTCAGTAGCTTTGGGTGGATCCTATCCGGCCCCATTAATTTGTGCATGTCTAAGTGGTGTAGCAGGTTGCTAACCATTTCCTCTTGGATTATGGGGGCTTCATTCTGCTCCTCATCCCTGTCTTCCAGCTCAAAGGGCTAGGTACTCTAAGAACAACTGGTCTTACTATTAAAGACTAAGGCAAAGAAGGCATTCAGTACCTCAGCCTTTTCCTCATCCTTTGTCACTATCTTTCCTCCACATCCAATAAAGACTGGAGATTCTCCTTAGCCCCACTATGGTTGCTAATGTATTTATAGAAGCATTTTTAATTTTCTTTTACTACAGTATCCAAATTAAGTTCTAGTTGGGCTTTGGGTCTTCTAATTTTCTCCCTGCATAACCTCATGACATCTTCGTAGTTCTCTTGAGTCGCCTGCCCCTTCTTCCAAAGGTCACAAACTCTCCTTTTTCTCCTGAGTTCCAGACAAAGCTCTCTGTTCAGCCAGGCTGTTCTTCTTCCCTGCTTGCTCATCTTTCAGCACATGGGGATGTCCTGCTTCTGCACCTTTAAGATTTCTCTCTTGAAGAATGTCCAGCCTTCCTGGACTCCTTTGCCTTTCAGAACTGCCTCCCAAGGGACTCGGTCAACTAGTGCCTTAAACAGGTCAAAGTCTACCCTCTGGAATTCCAAGATGGCAGTTGTGTTGACTTCCCTCCATACTTCTCCAAGAATCAAAAATTCTATCATTTTGTGATCACTATGCCTATGATGGCCTTCAACCTTCACATCACCCACAAGTCTTTCTCTGCTCACAATAAAAACATTTAAGATGGTTGAAAGTAAAAATAGTGGCAAGATCACCTCAGCCTGGGGCAGACAGCAAGGGGAGAGGGAAGAGGGAGGGGGAGACCAGACCCCTGTGTGGTTGTTGGGGAGTTTTGGGGAACAGGAGCCACCTGCACCACTCAGGTATCATCAGCTCTTCTTCCTACCAGTGCCTGGTGCCCATCCAGAGACAGTTCCAAACCTTGGGGACATCTCTCACTAGGGGCTGCAAGATGCCCCAGGCACCTTCCCCAGGCACACAAGAGTGGGGACCCCTTGTGTGGATACCCAGGGCTTTTTGGCCATCCAAAGCCGGCACCAGCCCCAGGACCAAGTGGGTGCCACAAAAGTGCATTCCCTTCCCACCCACGGAACAGCATGAGATGGGAGGAGGATTTAAATTAAGCCAGGGATGATAGTAATACCAGCCTTGGTGATCTGTTGGAGGAAATGGAGAACAAGAGAAGCATAAGGGGGTGAGGAGGATGCGGCAAGGCGAGGGCCTGTGGGTGCAGGGTGTTGGCTGTCTGGGACCAGGGAAGCCCGGGGAATATGGAGGTGCTCCTTAGTGTGTATTTTGGGCACCAACATATGTGCCAGCACCAGGGCCAAAAGTGCAGGGTGCTGCTGGTACAAGCAGCAGGCCCAGCCTGCACCAACAGCTGGGGCTTCCTCCGACCAGTCCAGGTCTGCTCTGCAGCAGCATCGTGCTGTGCCCTGATGAGGGCTGAGGGAGTGCAGCATGTTCCTGCAGTGCAGCCAAGGACACCACAGGGCCAGTGGCTCCAGCTGACGGTTCCAGCTCAAGGAGCCCCTATGTTCCCCTGGGCTGAGCCACAGGCACTGGGAGCCATTGGAGAGTCACCTGCTGGTCTGAGCAGGGATGTGCCTGGGTAGTTTTGGCTCCTGGCAGCTGTGCAGCTTGGCTGCCTTACTGAGCTGGGACACAACCTGTTTGGCATCTATAGTGGATTGACTTTGGCTGGATGCCAGGTGTCCACCAAACTGCTCTATCACTCCTCTCCTCAGCAGGACAGGGAGGGAGAAAACAAGAAATTGTGGGTCAAGATAAAGGCAGTTTAATAAAGCAAAAGCTAGGGCTTTTTTAGCCCAAAGATTTATTCTCTGCTTCCCATCAGGTGATATCCAGCCACTTCCTGGGATAGTAGGGCTTCAGTAGGCACAGCGGCTACTCTGGAAGACAAATGTAATAATGAATGCCCCCTCCTCTCCCCACCCCCCCTTCGCCTTTCTCTTAGCTTTTATTACTGACCAGAAGTCATATGGTATGGAATACCCCTTTAGTCAGTTTAGGTCAACTGTCCTAGCTGTGTCCCCTCCCAATATCTTGCCCACCACTAGCCTACTGGATGTAGTGGGGGGAATGTTGGTGAGATAGCCTTGATACTGTGAGAGCACTGCCCAGCAGCAGCCAAAACATTGGTATGTTATCAACACTTTTCTAGCTACCAATACAAAGCATGCTATGAGAGCTGCCAGGTTGAAAATTAACTCCATCTCAGCCAGACCCAATACAGCATCTTGGGGAAAAATATATTTTATAACTGAAAGGAGACCTCCAAGGAGACTAATCTTGGCTTGATGGGTTGCAAGCAACATCACAGCCACTGCCCCACAGCTCCATCACCCTGGTGCGTGACACAGCCTGGTGGTATAATCCAACACAGGTTGCTGGTCATGCAGTGGGGACAGCAGCCTGGACCCTTTCCTGAGGAGGTCTAACGGGGGACGATTAAATAGGAGGTGAATTGCAGAAGCAGGGCTCCCTGCTGAGCCCCTCAAGAAAGGAGCAGGAGGGAGCTGTGTGTAGCTGCTGGGAGGGCTGCTGCTTCCCACAGTACCTGGGAACACAAGCTCTAGGCTCAAGGATGAAGGAGGAATGGGCTTATCTAGGCATGACCTTGCAGGAAGCCTGCTGAGACCAGCATTGGCCCAGCACTGCAGGCAGGACAGGACCTTGCCTGCGGACCCTGGGAACTGCCACCAGTTGCTGCAGGGGGATTTGTCTGGAGATGGGGATGTTGCCCAGGAGCCCTGTGCTGGGCAAGGAGAGCCAGGGCAGTGGGGGCAGCACTAGGACAGTGGGGCAGGCACTCTGCAGGGTGCCAGGCTCCTGGAGTATTAGAGGTTTTGCTATCCTGGGCTTGGCTGCATACCTACCCAGAAAGACTGCAACACATGAGCCTGCCACCTGGCTTTCACTTCTGACTCTGGGTGTTCCAGCAAACATGGGGAAACTGGTGCCAAGGTAGGGAGCCCTGATACAGCCTCGTCCCTGCTGCCAGCCCATGGCCACACAAGATGCTGCCCACGGTATCTGCTCTGAAACATCCCCTAGCATATGTCTCCCTAGCTGTTCCATCCCTAGCCTTGACCACCCTCATTTCCCCTGAGCCCATGGCTCTGAGCAGTGTCTGCCAGGCATCCTGGCACCCATTCCCCTTCCCCGGACCAACACAGCCAGAGCAAAGCTGGGAAAGCCTCCCCCGCACATCTCCCTTTACCCTACACGGCTCAAGCTGTCCTAAAGTAGTGCCCTGTACCATTTTTGTAAGTTGGGTTGAGGCCTTGCAAACTTGACGCTTGCTAGCCATCACACAGGCAGCAGTAGCTCAGGGGTGTAGCAGTGTCCCTGAACAGCATCCTACATGGCCATGACTGGAGCTGGAGCAACTGCCAACACTACAGATAAATTGGGACCATGGCAGCTGGGATGAGAGTTGCCTCCTCACCTCCTCCTTCCTGCTGTGGCACTTGAGATGCTATTGGAGCCTTCCCTATGAAAGCTGCAGCTCCATGAGTTCCTCCCTGCTGAGCTAGGAGTGGCATGGGAGAGGCAGTGGGGAGTGGAGTGTGCCAGGGCTGCCAAGCTGCCTCTCCAAGGCACAAAACTGCAAGCAGGGGCTTGCCCCAGCTCCACCACATTCCTGAGACTGGCAGTGGTCAAGCTGTGTGTCATTGCCACAGCCTTTGTCCTCACCTTCTTGCCCATCCCCAGCTTGTCCCTGGAGCCCTTTGACCGGTTATCAGGGACTTGCTGGGTGACAGGGTGGAGCAGGTAGCACCATAGGAGGAAGCACCACCCATAATTTTACCCTGATGTAGGTGTGCAGGCAGGTTGGGGCTTTGGGAGGCAGCATGAGGCATCTGCTGCCCATCACTCCTGCACCAGTTCCTGGAAAGCTGTGGAAGTGGCTGGCAAGCGCTGGCTCGTGGTCTGGCAGAGGGGAGCTTGGACTCGGCTGCAATAGGCTCTGCTCGGGGGCTCACAGCAAAGGTGCCAGGGGGACAGAGGGGCACATGGCGTTCCACCTGCCTCTTGGCAAGGAAAGTGCCTGAGCAGAAGGCTGGAGGGAAGCCGCTCCTGCCACTGCTTCGGAGGTGGCTCTGTCCTGGCCCACATCATGCATGTGCTCATGCAGTTGGTAGCAGTTTCAGCCACCCCTGGCAAGCCCCAGCTGGCCATGCCACGGCTTGGGTGCTGGATGCATCCCTGCTGCCATCACTGCCATGAGTTTGAGCCCCCACTTTGTCTAATCCCAGCTCCCTGGGGCACCATATCCCAGATGCTGCCTGTGGAGAGGAATAAATTACGGAGTGGGGGCTATGCGCTGGGAGCAGGGGAACAAAATGGCTTTTCATGCCATAATCCTTTGTAACAAAGCACGAGAGGGAAGAAGTATGATAAATAATATCTCCTGTGTAAGCCAGCTGGTTCCTAAACTAGAGTCCTTCTCTCCACCATCAGCTGCCCCAGCTCAAGCACAAGTGCAGGCTCTGCTGCATGACACCAGAACAGTGTCCCCCACAGGATCTGCTTCTGCAGCTCCCAGCACAGCCCCACAGGCCTGCAGGAATCTGCGGAATGCAACTTGGGGGTGGGGCAGAAATGAACAATTGATTCTGACCACTCTTGGGAGCAGATTGCGAGCCGAGCCGCCAAAGGGCTTGGCTCCCTCAGGTGCCAGCAACACGTATGCCACTTGGCAAGGCATGCAGCAAAGCCGCTACCACCTGTGCCAGCAACAACCCGAGAAAATTCAGGAAGTGTGGCGGGTTGCATGGTGGCTTAGTGCATAACTCTCCAGCTTTATTTAGACCTGAGTGCTGGCAGGAGCCTGGATCTTGCTGGGACTCTGGAGGAGAGAGAAGGAAGCTCTGGATGCTCCTAGTTCATCATTACTCGTGCTGAGCCCTCACTGGCAGGGGATGAGTAAGCTCCTTCTGGTAAACCTGACCTCCCAGGCATTATTTCAAAAGCAGAGATAACTCTGCTGCTGGGGAAGGTGTGGGGCTCTGCCAGCCACCATGCAGCCCCCAGTTAAGTTTACCAGTGCAGGTGCCTGGACATGACTGGCTTGCTGTACTGATGCCTTTGCACCCACTAGTCGGGGACAGTGGCTTTTCTGCCCCATGGCCATGAGGGCTCTCTGGCACAGCTCTGCTTCCCACTGTGGGATGGAAACAGTTTGTCTGTTAATCCTCCTCCTATGTCACTGACGGTCTGACCTACAGTGCCACATCACACAAACTGTTCCATCCTGTGGTGGTCTCCCATCAGCTCCATTCTCAAAGGACCATGGTCACCAGCTTGCACAACACTTTCATTTCCCTTTTACTGTTCAGTCTCTTCTGCTTTCTCCTTTTACGACCAAACATGTAGCTATCCTTGTGCACGCACATATCCCCCCCAGCAGAGGTTTTCCCTTGCAGCTTGTGCTTGCTGCCCCCTCACCTCCCCTCTCCACCACTGCCACTGCAGGGTCTGAGCTATGCTTGGCAGTATCTCCACCTGGGGAAGGGGAGACCTGACAATGGAAGGCTGACCCAAGTGATGTGGAGGCAGTAACAGCCCCGGGGAATGCAGGGGAGCTGCAGTATCTGCCCAGCTGTGCAGCATGGCTTCAACTTACTCTGTTCTGGTGATAAACCTAGACCTTCCAAGGGTGTGTTTGCATGGACCAGCTGCAGTGGAGGCCAGAGCTGCTGACTTTGTGCCATACAAACCTGGGAGCTGCCCCAGGCCCTGGTCACTGCCACCTCTTGGCTCCCACCACTTTCTGCCACTGCTCTGGGGACTGACAGATGGAGAGAGGCCAAGCTAAAACCCCAGCTCCTGGTGTGCAAAATCCTCCCTTGCACTGAATGATCAAAGCTGCAAACCAGCATGGTGCTGTGGGATGCGTGGAGAGGGTGCCGCAGACTCATAGGGTGGGTACATGTCCAGAAGGAGGAGCACACTGGGGTGCCCGGTACAGAGCTATGCATTCAGGTACCTCCTGCAGGAGGTGGAATTATGATCCTCTATAGACATGTGTATGACACCAAATCCTCTCCCAGATCAGTCAGAGGGGATGGATCAGCAGTGGGGCCAGATGCCCACCCCAGCCACAAGCCCTGATCTGAATTCGCCTTGTGCTGTTGATCACCAGGTACATATTTGCCCAGATTCCTCCTACCATGACTCAGCTTCCTCATCCCTCCTCTGCAGCACTGGCCAGAGCTCATCACACAATCCAGCAATGGGAGGCATGGTTATTGCCAGGAGGAGCTGACACATATAATGTACCTGGTGCCTGGCAAGAGAAGGTGGCATCGAGCATTGCCAGGAAAGCCTAGCTCCTGGGATGGCATCCTCCATGCATGGGTGGCTGCTGAAGAAACCCATCCTGCTGAAGCCACCACGTTTCTAGGGGATTATCAGCCTGGCAGGCATCCTGGCCTCCCACACACCGTGTGCCCATGCATGCCAGGGTGAAAAAGGAAAGGTCAGGGAAGGAGGGAAAGTGTTGATATAAAGAGCTTTTCTGTAGTGCCTCTCCCCTCACTGGCTAATCCTCTGGCAACAGGGACATTTGGGGCACTGGGTTGCAAAACAGCTTTCCCTTTATCCTCAGGCCTAAGGATATGGGTTTGGGCAATGTGTCTGGTACTTCCCCACGCACCATTCTGACAGGGATGTGGGTGGGAGAAGTGTGTGGGGTGCCCTCATTTTGGGTGGACACAGACACATTGGCCATACAACCCATCAAGAGGGGTTTGCTGTGGCTGGGGAGCTGCCTCCAGCTCCAACTGATTTCCCCAGGGCCAGGCTGGGGCTGCCAGCCCCTGGAGTGGCTTCCTCAGGTCACAGACCCACTGTGCCAGTACTTAACCTCATGTCAAAACCTGCCTCCTTGTATGCCCAGGGTGGCCACAGTGAAAAAGCAATGTAAACCCAGGTGCATTGGCACCCTAGTCCTCACCCTGCAGCTCCCCAGGATGCAGCAAGGTGGTCCCATGGGCAAGTTCCACAGGCTCAGGGCAAACACTGGAGCATCACCGGCTTCAAGCACCAGCAACCCTGCCATTTAGGGCAGCCACTGGGGAAACATAGCCCTCACCCTGGCTGGTAAACCAGTCAGCCCCATAGGAAGGGGGTGCATAGTTGGCAGGCACCTGGGGTGCTTGGCACCTGTTGGCGAAGTCTCTGTTGCCTGTGTGCAACACAGAGCAAGGTGGAGATTTTTGTGAGCAGAGCAATGCTGGGGATGAGACACTCCTGCTGTGACCTTGCAGAGGTCCAAGTGACTCAGGGAGAGATAAGTTAACCAGTGGTTTTCCATGCCCACAGAGCAGCCCACTGCAGCATGACTAAGAGTGTGCAGGAGGAAGAGGCAGTGGGGCAGTGTTGAGAGCAGCCAGGGTGCTGTGGGCAGCCACAGAGACCTCCCTGTCCCCAAAAGCCCCACTGAGGAGAGGGGATCAGCTCTGCCACTTCATGTTTCCATCCCAAAAGTTTCACCTGGTTCAGGTCATGCTCTGGCTTTTGGGAATGGGAAAAGGGCTTAAACTGGCTTTACCTCTGAGTTTGACCCAAATCCCAGACTGGGTGCACCAAGTCGCCAAAGGATTGCAAGGTCTCTCTGTGGGAGGGAGAAATGCTGAAACAGTGAGAAGCTGTTTAGCCTTTAGTGGTCTGCAGGCCCTGGCTGCTGCTCCCAAGCCCAGTTCCTGCTGACATGACTTTTTCTACCTTCTGCTTTCACAGAAGGGTCCAAAGAGGACCCCCGCCCCCTCTGCAGCACAGGACTGAGCCTGCCCCTGCCTAGCAAGAGAAAACAGTCCCAAGAAGGGACAAGCTCTACCAGGGTGATGAGCAGCTGCTGGCATCCTGGCAGCCCACCCTGGCAGTTGGCACTGGAAAGAGAATTCCCATGCCCAGGATAGGGTGCTGTCCTGGGGACTTCAAGGGTGCTGAAGGGGCACAGCCACCCTCGCATATGCTGAGCTTCCCATAAGCACCCAAGCAGTGTTATTTGCAGTCTTTGGCAGGTAGTGTGAACAGAGGTACTAAGCAGATCGGCACCATGTCCAGACAGACACAACAGCCCTGTTTGTCTTCACTGATCAGGCTCACTAGGGACACTTGTCAAAAATGTTAGTTGGCAAGTCAGCCTCCAGTTCCTCCATAAGCAACGCATTCAGTGACCTTGCAGGCCAGACAGAAGTAAGGAAGTCCTGGCAGCACCACCAGCCCAGCTAAAGTGATGCTTTAGGCAGGGGACACCAAACCCTTTGAAGTAGTATGCTCAACCTTCAGGTGGGCAGGAAGGATGTGGGAAGCATCTACTTGAAGATGCACCAAGAAACCACTACTGTGGTGCTATTGCTGGTGGACACAGCTGAACCTCCAGCCCCAATGCCACATCAGCAATGCTTCCAGCTCTAGTTGTCCCCCCCAGGCCACCAGGAACAGAACCTCACCCAAACACCAAGTTTTGAGCAACACCAACCCAGTGCTACTGCAGCACCTTCCCACCACCCAGGGCAAGCCAACCTGCAGCAAGGAAGAAGCCACAAGCCATAGGTAGGTCATTACATTTTATTTTATATTAAACTTCTCATTTTTCCCCCAAGGAAGAAAAAAAAAAACCCACAAACCACCACAACTGTGAGTGAGGCTATAGAACACCATCAGTGAAAAGTATGCAAGACAGACCCAGGCCATAGGCTGGGCCAGGCCAGAAAGGATCCCCACTCCCCCAGGCAGAAGGGGTCCCATCCTTAGGGACCTCCATAGCCTTTGCTCATCTCCCCACCATGCTAGAGGAAGATCAGCGCTGTCAACAGGAGTTGGCTGAGCAGCAGAGACGGGGTTAGGGCAGGCTACTGATGAAATGAGAGGGCCACACTTTGTTCCCTCCACCTGCCAAAGCTGCCAACAAGGTGGGACAGTGGGTTAGGTGATGTAGCTGTTTCCTATACATGTTCATGATGTAAATGAAAAAAAAAAACAAAACAAGAAAAATTAAAAAAACCCAACACATGATACAATTCAAAGCAAAAAAATCAAGTGGTAGCTCTTCCTGCCAGGCCATCTCACTCTAGGAAGACTTCACACATTCCTTCTCCTGCTGAATAGCTGCAAGAGAAGAGAGGTCCATTAGTCTCTGGCACTTTTTTGTGAAAATACCCACTGGAGAAAGGCTGCAGAGCAATTACTCAGGTCCCGGCACCCAGTTTTATGATTTGGTCCCAAATAAGGTAGAGAAACAGTTCACATCAAAGGGTGATGAGACACACATATAGGTGACAGCAAGTTGGGCACCTGCCTTCAGCTCTCCTGAGGGAAGTCATGCCCTTGGAGCAGCCTGTTGCCCCAGAGGGCCATACCCTGACCCCTCCTCAACTCTTGGTCAGTAGTTTTCTTTGGGCCAGAGCCTAACTGCCCCAAACTGCCTCTTTCCACCAGATGCCTCGGTAGTGAGATCGGCATCGGAGGACACACACTCCAGTGGCCGCGGTCAACGCGTGCCTCCCACACAGCCAGACACCGTGATCACACCCTGGCCCCAGCCAGTCCCGCCGCCTCCTGCGCCCGAGGCTGTACTCACTCTCCTTGGAGGGCAGCGTGTTCTTCTCCTCCGTGTTGGTTTTCTTCAGCTTCTTCTTGTCGAACTTCTCCACCTCCGAGAGGTCTGGCTTGTCGCACATTTTGCCTGCGGGAACCACACCCCCGAGGTCAGCCGAGGTCCCCAAGGCCGGGGCTCGGCAGATAAAGGAGACCCACCCCAGCCCCTTCGCCCGGCCCCCGTCGCGGACAATAGCGCAGGGCGGAGCGCGCTCCCAGCCCAGGCACCGCGTCGCTCCCCGGCTCCAGGCACCCTCGCCTATCGGGGAAGACCCCCTCACCCGTCACGCTCCTCGCAGCACACAGCCCAGCGCCTCCCGAAACCGCCCCGCGCCCGCAGCCCCCGCCCAGGGTGCAGCCCCGTACCCGCTGCGCTGCCCGCCACCCTCCGCCGCGCTGCCAGGTGAAGCTGGGGGGGGCGTCCTGGGGCGGTGCTTTATATACTGTGGTCACCGCCCAGTCCGCGCGCCCATTGGCCGCCCGCCGGGAAGCGTAGTCCGCCCGCGAGCTACCGCGGTCCGCGCGGCCGGCGCGAGAACCGCCGCTCCCGAGGTGCTCCGCGGGGAGAGGGGCGGGGTGCGGCGCTGCGCGTTGGCCGCGGCAGGGATTGCGGACACCCCATCGTGCAGACGCTTCCTCCCCCGCCCCCCGGCTCCGCGTGCGGCCGTGGCCGCCCTGCGGAGTGAGCGTGCGGGCGGCACACCCAGCTATGAGGCCACCCGTGAGGGACAGCGCGCGGCTCCCGGGCACGCCAGGACCCCGGGAGCGTTGTCCCGGCCCAGCCGCAGCTGTGCCCTGTGCTCGGGGCTGTGCCCGCCCCCACGCACCTGCCCTGCGGAGCGGGACCTAAGAAAGCGAACTCTTGAGGTGAAAATAGCACAATGTGTTTGCAGCGGCGGGAGATGCTTTGCCACCATGCTCAACCCGTGGCTGTGCTGGCTTCAGCCACGGCACCTCCTGGGGAGATTGAGTCACTGAAGTGGCAGCAGCATGGGTAGACCACTCCCAGGCAGAGGCTCTCACTTGGCTGTAGCAAGGCAATAGGGTGCAGAAAGCTTGGGGGGCAGCCAGCACAGACCAGGTGGGCATGTGGAAAAAATATCCTTGGGAGGGAAAATGTGAGCATAAGCACAGGCAGGCTAGGGAGCAGGAAGGGTAGTGGTGGTCCAGGGGCCGCCTGCATGCTGTTCACCAGGATGGGCAGTGGTTGGAGGGCCAGGATGCCTGGGAAGCCTTACAGTAGGGTCCTGTAGATGATGAAAGGAACAATGAGGAAAAAACCCCCCCAAAACAGCATCCTGATCCTCCTAGCAGGCTTGCCAATACCCAGTGTTGCAGTGAGAAGGAACTCACTGTAGAGCACCAGGTGTAGCAGCTGTGCTACACCAACTCTCACACCTGCCTCCACCTCCTGCGTAGGAGGTGCCCTCTGCCTCTGGGTTTCTTTCCCAGGAAGCCTGAGGAAACATTTGATTTTTCCTTAAGCTAGGAGACTGCCATCTTGAAATGGGGACTTGGTGCTCTCCAGCAACGGCAGGTCTTGGCTGGAGGCGGCCCTTTGCAGCAAGCCCTGAGGACACAGGCACCCTCCCACTCCAGCCAGCAAATGGACTCTGAATTAAAGATACACCAATGGTTAGCGTACATTGAAAAGACAAAGCCTGAGATCTAAGGCCAGGTCCTACGATGTGGTTGCTACTCTGAGAGAGGTCTAGATGGCAAACAGCCTCCAGTCCCTGTCCCCTGGATGGGAGGAGAGGAAAAGGCTGCAGGTGAAACCTCAGGCCAGGCTGCTCCCATTTGGTGTTGCATTCCCCTGGCAGGGCCAGGTTTGAAGGGTAGCACAGAGCCCAGTGTAGCAAGCCCAGGCAAGACTGCCTTCACAAGCACCCTTCAAACATGGCCTTTAGAGCCTGCATCACAAAGCCCACCCCCAGATGAGAAAGAGCTAATTTTTCCTGCACAGACAAAAGAAACAACCCACAGAGTTTCAAAATAAGAGCAGGAAATCCTTTTTGCCTTTATGTAAGGAGTCAGATAAGTGTTCCACTGTGTGTTTACTCTTCAGCCATGTCTGTCTTTCCCCTCTTCCCTTGTCTGTTCACATGCTTCCCCTTTGTGGATGCTTGCACAGTCTGCTGTAGCTTTTGTCTGTAGCTAGCAGCAAGTGTGAAAGGATCCGATCCCTGTCCTGTGTGTGCAGAGTTCCTTGCTAGCATTGGCTGCGCCCACCCCAGCCAAGGTGCAGCCCATGCAACTGCTGCATCTCTTCGATACTGCAGCACTTCGCAGCTCCCAGGGTCTTTGGGCACAAAGCTGCCACAGTGGCCACACAGGCTGGGGAAGGGGAGCTCCCCTTTCCCCAAGCCAGTCCTGGCCACACAGGCACCACCAGGAGCAGCTTTAAAGCCAACCAACTGCATTTCCAGCAGGCAAAGTGCAGGCCTTCTGCTGGGGAGCTTCAAACCCCATATTTCAAAGAACAAGAAAGGAGCTTATATCCCACAGAGCTTTCCCCCCCGACAAATTTGCAAAGCCTCCCATAACTGCACAGCCCACTTCTTTCTTACACATTTTGTATTTCTGCTTTCAGTAATTTGTAACGAACTGAGACATCAACAGGTAGAAGGAGAGAGCCCTGACCCAAACCAGAAACGCATAAATGCCAGCTATTTTACGAGTTTTAAATCTTCCACAGAACAAGACTGTCAGGGCTCAGATACAGCCTCACAGATGGTCATTTCCAGGAACACTTTCTTCTCTTCTGCAGGAAGGGTGAGGCAGGTTTTCTCTGTCTGATCAGAGAGGCTTCTCCAGTCTCCTGTCTGCCCACCCTCTTGTCTGCAGGGACCACCACAGCCAACCAGGACCTGCCACTTCAGCCACTGCTGCCTGTGAGCCAGTCCCCCTACTTTTTCCATGGTTTATTTCTTCCTGCTCATTTTTAACCCCAGCTTCCGGTCACAAGTTTCCTTCCACGGAGGCAGGAGCACAGAGCCCCAGGGTGGTTGTCTTACATCAGGGCTCATGCATCCATGGGATTTTGCTGCTCCTTGCAGTTTAGAGAAGGGCTGTTAACCCTTACTTCCCCACTGCCAAGCTGATGCTTTCTCTAGGTCACAGGAACACCAGCTCTTGGAGATGAAAAATCATCTGTACACTAGTAAGGAACAGGGAGAAGCAGCAGAAGGGTGCTGCTGGAGAGAGCAGCTTGAGATGTTTCATCTTGCTCCAAACAGCAAAGCCCTGCTGCCTGCAAGACACATGGTAAGCCCAGTTTTCACAGTAGCTTAAGGCATCCCCACCCTGCACACTAGCTTCAGGTACCCAGGCAGGTGATCCGAGCTAAGATGCGGGACTTCCGATTGATGTGTTCCCTTCTGCTGCTGCTTTTACAGCAGGCAGACATGAGACTACTACTGGCACCAGTCTTAGCATCTGCTCACCTGCAGCCATGCTGTGCTTGTGTCTGTAGCACAGCAAGCTGCTGTAGCTTTGTCCTGCTCTTCCAGCTCTCCAACTACAAAAGCACAGCAAGTTACTCACTTGGGATTTTCTTCTGAGGAAGTAATGTCTTGCTTTCTATAGTATTTATTCAGCAGCTGTGATGAAAGCCTGAGAAGACACCACACAGTTCACCTCCAGAGCACCCTGCATGCTTCATGCTCACTTCAGCAGCTCTCCAGGACAGGCTGGAGAATCATGTCCACTACAGCAGGTAGCTCAAGACAGCACAAGTGCTTCACAACATGGCTGACACTGCTGGAGCAAAACTTGTCTGGGCTAAGGGATGAGCATCCCTGCATCACTCCCAAACTTGGACACTGGAGGAGCTTGGCTCTCCACCATTCACACCTCAGGGGATGGCTGCTGCCTGGTACTACATCCACAACAGTCCCAGAGAGGAGTGTTTTAATTCTACTACATGCATGTAGTAGAATTACACCATACTTGCTCTAATAGCAGAACAGTCAGTCACAACCTGCCTACAAATAGGTTTGGTAATTAAAGTTTTGGGGTTTTCTGTTTTTTCTCATTTAGGGAAGGAACTTTGGTAAAATGTCCAGCCCTTCTGATATGAACAAGGTTTCCAGAGCAGAAAAGCTTTATACCTCCTTGGGACAGTTCTCATACCCCAGGTACCACCCATCCTTTGAAGAGCTACATTGCTGTCATAAAGCATGTTAAACCTGTGCCCTCCTCGACTCCAGCCCCATGGTTTTATTAAAGTAACTAAGAAAACAATGTATATATATACCAATAGCAATGGTCACCTTGGTACAATTTTTTTGCTGTAAAACTGATGCTCTATTTCTTCTCCATGAAAGATGAAGCCTGCTCCAACCAGACCCACATCACCCTCCTCTGCTACTTTAGGGGAAAAAAAAATACATGTCACTTATTTCAGTGTTGGTCAATGAATACGTAACAGGTGAATGACAGTAGTGGTCCTCAGCAAAAGTCTAGCTGAAGCCATGATCATGTTTCCTGAAGCAATGTTCAGTCTAGGCCTGGAAGTCTACTGTAAGGCCAAAGACCATTCTCTAGACATGCCATCTCATCCTTCTACTCCATTTGTACTTTCCCAGTCTACAATATGCAATGAGAAGGAACATGGTTTAGTCAGAGGAAGTGCTTCACAGGACATAATCCCACTGCTCATTAGCTTTGTGCAAGATACTTAACAATTCATTTTTACTTGGCAAACTATTCAGGTTTTCCCCCTACATGAACATTATTGTTAAGAGATCTGCTCAGATACATAACTGAACAGTACAAGAGAAACTGCATTGCCATCTCTTCACAATTAAGTCTAGGAAATAAGATACAGACCAAAGCCACTACCCACTAAGAAGTAGCTTGGTCCCAAGCCTTTTCCTCCATGTGATGTGAGCAACAGCCAAGCTGAACATCAGTCAGCCTCGCTGCAAGAGGGTTAAACCAGATAACCTTGCAAAGTCCCTTCCAAATAATATTACTCCACTATATACCTTGCAAGTGACCCAACTCAGAAAATACACATTACCTTTGTAAGGTTTTTAGAAGCATTTATAAGCAGAGGCCATGGTTTTTAAATAAAAGTTTAATTCCTTCATCAGGCCTTAAGTTTAAACAGAAATGCTGCTGAAAATCCTCACACAACTCTGATGTCCTGGCTCTTGGCTTTCAGGGCATTGGCAGCACAGCAGCAGGGGCTCCAATACAGAAGGCAGGAATCAGACTCTCAATAGAGCTCAGTGCGGAATGCAAAGCAAAGAAGCATGAGACACTTTCCAGACAAACATCAATTCTTACACAAAAAGAAAAACCCTACACTGTAATAGAAATGTTAAAGCTACCACAGGACAGGAGTTCTAGGAAGGGAGAGAAGTCTTCAGTAAAACGCACAACTAGAGAAGTACTTCCCTAGACTGTAACCAAGTCTTTCAGTTAGTTTCACTTATTCCCCAGCCCCGTGCCTCTCAAAGCCATGCTAGTTACTCTAGAAAGTAATTTCAAGCTCCTTTTCCCTTTTTCTCTTCATCTCAAAAACAAATGAAAGAGGAGTGCTTATAAAAACCAGAGCATAAAACAGCTTGGTCTATAACCCCGTAAGAATCCAGGAGAGACTTAACAGTTTACCTTATGATTGTCAGGTACAGTTACTAAGTATTCAAGTTTCAGATGATACTTATTACATCCAGGAGCCTCAGCCAGACCTAGTTTTGGTATTTTTCTTTCAGGCACTTTGCTGCATGTCAGCCTGCTGTTAGATATACAGTTTACCCAGTATGATGTATCACCAGCCTCCTCAACCCATTGGTCTAAGAACTCATTAGCAGCATCAGACCCACTCCAAGGGCTTCAGGTTTTGTAGTCCTGCAACCTCCTATGCTCCTTCATTTAAAATCTTTTGCAAGGAGCAATGCTTTCAATGCAAGGCAGACAAAGACCAAGACAAGCAACCAGAATGGGTCAGTAACTTGCAGGACAACATGATTACAGGCAATGAGAGGCTAAGACAGCTGGACACAAAGCTGTTCTGTATTAGGTCAACCCAGTGTTCAAGCAGGCACTTGCTAGATGCAACAACCAAACTACTATGAGATAGGCTCAGTTTACTAGTGTACTGGTAAAAAAAGGATAAGGGATTTCCACAGCAAGTTAAGGTGCAGCTATAGTATACAACAGCAGTCCTCTAATCACTAGCAAGGCTAACAGTAAGCTGTGAAATGAGCAACTGGTTTTAGCCTGCACTAGAAACTAAAGCACACAACCACCATGAGTCCTCTACATAAGGAGAGGAATGCTTGTCCAGGGATGTACCTTCAACACTAAGTTAACACAGCAAGGCAGTACTGTACAGACTATGTTCTCACCTTCACTTTGCTGTGTAGCATGCTAAAGAACATTTAATTTCATCAATAATTAAGATTAATTCAAGTTTGCAAGCTACACTGATCTCCTTTCATGGGAGGAAGATGAAGCAGAACCACCTCCCAGGTATCCCCCAGGGCTTCACCTAGAGTCAAGCCTGGCCAAGATACAAGCCTTCCCAATTGCTCTTCAAGGGCTCCTGTCAGGTATAGAGTGATAAGACCAGCAGTTTCTCAGGCTTTAGCTATAGATCCAGATCCACATGTCCTAGGGAGCTCTACTTCCCAATTTAGGGTGCCTATGTCATATCATCTAACCCTGTCCAGAAAGAAATTCTCTCCCTCCCCCACCATCAAAATAATTGTGGCACTTAGCCATGTGTCAGTCCTGCTCTCCACAGATCTGCAGAATTGATACTCATCAATACTACTGATGAGCCCCAATGCACAGAGTTGCTGGTGGAGTTTGAGTGTTAGAGATGAGCATCCCCCTCCCAGCTTCCCAGTGTTGAGATCATAGCCAGTAAGCCTGACTTAAGCAGGAGGAGCTGTGGAGAACTGCACTGGAACAAGCAGAGTCTTCTACTGAACTTTACAACAAGCTGAACAACTTTTGGTTTTAAAAAAAGCCGTACAAGCAGCAGCTGACATCTGTTGTTATAAAGGAACATGGCTGAATAGGTAGGAGACAGATTCCCCATTATGAGTCCTCCTGATGGCCTCTGCAAGGATCATGGAGATGTCAATCACCTGGAGGGGAAGAAAGATGCATCAGTGTCACTGAGCAAAGACATCAAGCCTGAAAGAACGGCTGGTAAGTTAGGAAGAACTTAAGAGTAAGCTCATCACCCAAATTTATAACATGCCAGATGCAGACAAATGACTTTCACACAAGATTGGGATTTAATTACGTATAATTCTGAAGATATTCTACATATGGTGCTACAAGAATTATTTCACTGTTGACCTTTGTCAGGATGACAGTCTGCCACCTTTCTTTGCTGAGGCTCCCTAAGCTCAGTCTGTTTACCCTAGGACTATCTTACTCACTTTGTGTAAGTTGCAGGGAAGTTAGGGTAGTCTAAATCAAGATCAGATCACCTCCCTTGAGTCAGAGGATTTTACCATCACTGCCAGCAGTCTAAGAAAGATGAAGCTACTGTGCTGCAGCTCAACTCCCAGGGACTGTGTTGGCTCCACCTGGCAGGGTAATCCAGTTAACAGGAAAGAAAAGCAAGTCTCAATAAAACTTTAGCTCTGAACCTCAGCAGCTAAAGCATTTTGATACACATAGTCTCAGTAAGAAGCACCATGTTCATGGTGTGTTAAGGAAACTAAGTGAAATCCACACTTAACATTATCTGTCTTCTGGATAGTTTGCTTCTTACAGAAGGAAAGAAAAAACTTTTAAGAGCTACAGAGCAGACAGAGCATGAGACTTACGACAAATTCTTTAGTTCTGTATTTCTCTACACTGAACATCAGATGTTAGTACGAAAGAGTGAGGTTATAAGTGATAGCCTGATAAACTACTCCACTGCAGTCTTTGGCTACAGCTATTTACATACTGATGACCAGTTAACATTTTGCCTACATTAAACTGTAGTGTGGAGCTTGGAAAGAAGTCGAAACATCCGGTATCTTTTAGATGTGCTCAGTTGCAGGAATATCATCCAGAAGTCAATGCTGAGAAAAATGCAACCCAGTCTGATTGCAGTTTGCAATCAGCTTATAACTTCCAAAAGCAGCTTAAAATTCACAGCAGCTTCAACCAGTTGAGATTCCTTTTCACCAGAATCCCAGTACTACGGTATCTGCTACACTTACAACATAGTACTAGCTGTGTCTTTGCAGTGCCGTTCACTTTCCAGAACTTCTCAAAATGCCTGTGTCCTATATTTTCTGTGCTGTGAAGCTAGTATTTAGGATGTCCTTGGCTGTGTGTATACTTAAAGAAGCTACCATTAGAATGTACTGCTAATGGACCTATCATGCCTGAATGCTCATGTAAAGCTGCGACTTCCAGCTGTCCTTTAACACAGGAAACCCTCAATTTTTGCCTAGCTCAAGTTTTACAGCAATTTTTTCTTCCAGGAAAGTCAGCCTCAGCTTGACAAACAAAATGCCACTGTATTTTTCCCAAATGGAAAACCCAAGACATAGAGCATCAAGAGGCAAGCTTTCACCTTTCATATAGATGGCAAAGTGGTTTTGTTTACCATTGGCAAGTATCTGAACATTGTACTGTGGAGCTGAGTTGACTGCTCTTAGTCAAACCAGCATGACATGTCCATGGGACAAAACTGCACATCCTCTCCAGCTCACCTGCACTGCTGTTATAATCAGATATGAAACATTCACCTTCCCCAGGCCAAGCCTTCTTTGCTTCACAAAAGGAAGGGACGCTCTGCTTGAAGGGCTGGGCATTAGGTGGTAGATACACAATTGAAACTGGCACAACCAACTTTAGAAGTTCTTGTCTACTTCTGCTTCAGTATTACAATTATCAGCATATCACTCCTCTGAAGTGTACAGATATGAACTGTTTAAGATGAGCTGGATTAGAAACTCATTTCATCAGTGTAACCAGTCTAGTCAAGACTGCCACCAATTCCAGTAACAAAGAAACTGCTTTAAGCACTAAACAGTATTATGGGATTTTCCCCCACCAACAGGAGGACAGAAAAGCACTACCACCCCCCTAGGAGTGTCAGAAGAAAAAGCAGGTGCTCACCTGGATTTTAGGGCACTGTTTCATCTTGTCCTCCTGGGGTATTGTGTTTGTGACTACAACTGCTTCAAAACAGGCATTGTTGATCCGAGAAATTGCTGGCCCAGAAAAGATCCCGTGAGTTAGGATGGCATAAACTTTGGTGGCTCCAGCTGACACAAGCCTTCAAGGCAGGAAAAGGAGAAGAATGAGAAATTCTTAGTAAATATTAAACTAGCATTAGTGAAAGGCACATGGTAAGCATGAAAGACAATAATACCATATGCTTAGGGGACAAGCTCCCTTTGACTCCCCCCTCCAGCCCACTATTGATTTGGGGAAAGAAAACAGTTTAACAAGTACCATAAAATCCACCACAGGCAAAGTATAATTAAAAAAAAAATACTGTTCATAGCCCTAGGACATTTGGACTAGATCATACAAATCACCTTCCATGATTTTTGCCAGCACAAGGTAGCAGCTATTTAATACCAAGCGTTGCATAAGCTGGCATTTCTAATGTAGGAAGGCTTGAAAGATATCAAAGCTTGAACAGCTTACTTCTAATAGAAAACCAGATGTATGACCTCTGGTTGATGAACCAGACAGCACTTAGTTCTACCTAGCATAGTTACAGGTGGTCTAGTGGAATACATACTTTAAACACAAGCATTTTTCAAATAAAGTCTTCTAGTTATTCCCATCATGAGAACTTTAGCTAGGCTTTTTAGTTAGTGTGACATGAGACAATCAAGAAACTGTATGTTGTTAATTTGTGAAACTTGACATGCAAATAATTTGATTAACTCATTACACAGTGTTCACTAAGAATGGGCTCCTAATCTAGGAAAGAATAAGTCAGCCTTACTCACTTGTCCGCAGCATGACAGATGGTACCACATGTGTCTGCCATATCATCTACCAGAATGGCCACTCTGTCTTTCACATCACCCACCAGCACCATGCGATCCACTTCATTGGCCTTCTTGCGCTCTTTGTGAATGAGAGCAAAGTCTACATTCAATCGATCTGCAATGGAGGTCACTCTAAAGAGAGAAGTTTCCAAACAACACTTAGTCCACACAAGAGCTTCAATTAAATCCTTTAAAACTATTAAGCACAAACTGCCACTGCAGTAAAAGAAGCTATCGCCACATCTGTTGCTGCTCCCAAGCAACTAATAGAAGACACTCTGCCACCTTAGTTTCCCTTCAAGCAGTTAAACTGCAATCTCTGGTCTAATCTCTCCCAATGACAGCAACTAGATTAAGGCAAGTCTTTCATCCTAACCATTGTAAATTCATAGAATGGTTTGGGTTGGAAGGGACCTTCATAGGTTACCTAGTCCAACCTCCCTAAGTCAGCAGGGACTTCTCTAATTAGATCAGGTTGCTCAGAGCCCCATCAAGCCTGGCCTTGAATGTCTACAGGGATGGGGCCTCTAACACCTCTCTGGGCAAGTGGTTACAGTGTTCTACCACCCTCATAGTAAATAACTTCTTCCTAATGCCTAGTCTAAATCTACCCTTCTCTAGCTTAAAACCATTGCCCCTCATCCTATCACTATATGCCACTGAAGCCCCTTCCCAGCTTTCTTGTAGGCCCCCTTCAGGTACCAGAAGGCTGCTATAAGGTCTCCTCAGAACCTTATCTTCTCCAGGCTGAACAACCCCAACTCTCTTACAGCCTGTCTTCACAGGAGAGGTGCTCCAGCCCTCTGATCATTTTTGTGGCCCTCCTCTGGACCCGCTCCATCAGGTCCATGCCCTTCTTGTGTTGAGGGTTCCAGAGCTGGACACAGTACTCCAGGTGAGGTCTCACCAGAGCAGAGTAGAGCAGCAGAATCACCTCTCGGAACAACAAGCTTGTCCAAGTTCCTCTGGATTTAATTTGCATTTAAAGCTCAAAGCAAACCTTAACCATCACATTTGGCAAACTTGAAGTGATCAGAATGCTTGGGAAATTGTCATCTTTGTAACACTACACTAGGAAGGCATAAGTTGTGTTAGGACAGGAATCTATTTGCACTCATAATATATTCATTCAATTGTCATGCATACAAGTGCTGGCACAAGGACAGTGGAAGGAGTACATATCCAAGCAATGAAAGTCCACCGCCTCACATTTACTTTGGTTAAAGTTAAGACAGAACAACCTTACTAGAGGGACCTAAACTTTATATATTGTTACTGATGAATAGTAAAGAGTCCACTCCCGTGAGACCCCACCTGGAGTACTGCATCTAATTCTGGAGCCCCTATTATAAGAAAGATATGGACATGCTGGAATGTGTCCAAAGGAGGGCCACAAGGATGACCAGAGGGCTGGAGCACCTCTCCTACGAGAATAGACTGAGAGAGTTGGGGTTGTTCAGTCTGGAGAAGAGAAGGCTCTGAGGGGACCTTCTTGTGGCCTTCCAGTATCTTAAGGGGGCTACAAGAAAGCTGGGGGGGGACTTTTTAGGATGTCAGGTAGTGGTAGGACCAGGGGGAATGGCTCAAAACTAGAGGTGGGTAGATTCAGATTAGATGTTAGGAAGAAGTTCTTCCCCAGGAGGGTGGTGAGACACTGGAACATGTTGCCCAGAGAGGTGGTGGAAGCCCCATGCCTGGAAATTTTTAAGGCCAGGCTGGATGGGGCTCTGAGTAACCTGATCTAGTGGGAGGCATCCCTGCAGATGGCAGGGGGGTTGGAACTAGATGATCTTTAAGGTCCCTTACAACCCTGACAATTCTATGATTTTAAAAGCATTAAGAGAAGAAACAAAACACACGTGCCTCTAGGAAATTCTATGCTTGAGATAAGTAGACTCCTCTCCTCAGTAGATCATACTTATCACCCTGAGAGTCCTACAGAAGACTGTTAAACTGCTTAGCAAAGTATTTAGTTACATAGTATGTCCACAAAATATTGCACCAGCTAAAACTGACATGTTTGAGTTTAAGTGGGTTTTGAAGATATTTTTTTCAGAAGTCAGATTATAACTGGGTGACTTGGCATTTCATGTACTGTATTATGCAACAAGCTACAGAGAGACATACAGTGACCGACAATGGTACTCTCTCTTGGCTGTTTGCAACAGATAGCTTAAACATCCTAAGTATGTGAATCAGGTCAGCATGCACCAACATTTTGGTGTGACAGCCCTGGATAAAGACTGCATCCTTTCCCTATTCACATGGAGTCCTTATACAGAAGCATCAAGAAGCAGCCTAGTTTCTCCTAAGAAGCACCTGAGGACATTCTGAACTGCCCACAAACTGGCATGTTTATCTGCAGAAAGATAGGAGATGGTTAGACTACTAAAGTAGAAAAGTGCCCTAACATAAGCTGCTGCTTTTTAGAAAGGAATCATCTATCTTCCTTGCTCTCAGGGAAAAGGAAGAGTAGCAGCAGGCTTAAGTCCCAATTAGATATTTAAATCAATAAAGTAAGAAAATGCCTCAACACATTAAGCTTAATATTGCAAAGAAAACCACATGGATGAAAATGTATTGTTAACCAGCAGCAGTAACCTTGTCTTGGCATAGGGGTATGAGCTACATGATTTTCTTCTCCAACCTGCATTATTACCCTCAACAAAAAATTGTTCTAGTCCAAGGGATGTAGTAATTGCATGATTCCTACCTATGCAGCTGTGATTCTAGAAGCTATTTAATTCTCAATGTAACCCAAGTAACCTTTTAAACACTCCCTAGGAAGAGTATCTAACCACTCTTCACTGGCTGCCACAGACTGTCTTGCAGAAGGCAGGCTGGCAGAGGGAACGTGTCTTAAGAATGTCACAACCACACTCAAGAATTCAAGTAGATATAGAAGAAGCACCTCAAGCTAGCTGTCTGACAGTTTACCTCTTGGCTCCACCAGCATCTGGTGAAACAATGGTGCAGTTCTTCCACTCTGCAATATTCTCTTTGATCCATTTCAGTACAGCAGGCTCAGCATATAAGTTATCAACAGGGATATCAAAAAAACCCTGCAAGAAAGATGACAGGAATAAATGTAGCTGAGGGTCATATTCAAAAAAAAACCAACCAAAACAAAACCAAACCAAAACAGAAGAAGCCTTCTATATGATCACACATGCACCCACCACCTTTCCACACCTTTCAGCTTTTCTATTTCCCTTAATGCAAGAGCAGTAGCCTTTGGGTTACACTGAATAGTAATGTAAGAAGTCTTCAGAGACAATGTTTAGCATCATAAAGAACATTTCACATCTGACACCTTCACAACAGGGAACTAGTTCTATCTTAAGGGGATGAAGAAAACCAGCATCTCACACTTATTTTCAGAGCAGCTAGTACAAAGTCAAAGCTTATTACTGACACTGTTTGCATTTACAGGAAACCTATGAAAAAGATGAGTAACATTTGTTTTTAAACTAATACAGCTGGTTCCACAACTTTACATTGACCCAGCAGACTCCTCCAGATAAACCTCCAAGGTCACTAAAAGCCAGAAGTTAATCCCAGACAAGGAGTATTAGGCAGGAGAGTAAGGGCAGCTACTGTAGGAGGAACGCTTCAAAGTACAGAGGTAAAAGATCCTTCCTACCATCATTCCTTCTGCACTCAGAAACCCAGCAACTACAAGAACCAGGCTGAAACCAGCCAGATGCTGGAAGGTTATACACATGATCCAAATTATTCAATTGAATCTCATCATTGCTGCTGCTGAAAGGTCAACCCCATGGCACACATCACAACTCCAAGCCTCTAAGGAAAAAGGCATACCTCCTTGGGCTCTGTTATTTATTTAATGATCTTTCTGTGCTCCCACAGATTTTTCTTCATCTAAGACAAAGTATTTGTGGGCAAATTATACTGGAAGATATCACGCTGAAGTATGAATGGCTGCATTTTCAACAGTTAAAATCACAGCCAACCCACCAGGCAGTAGACATCTTACCCTTCTGGATTCAAAGAGTTAGCAGCAACACAATAGATACCCTCCACTCTATCACACCCCTCCTAGTTGCACTGAATTGGTTGGTTTGTTTCAGAGCACTTGCTGAAGGTGGGAAGAAATAAGACTGATAATTTAATACCATGCTGTCCCTCTTCTCCCCGGTATATGCTCTTGCCGTTTCTCTTACATAGCTCTGGTCAAGATTTCAATTGCTCTGTCAGAATATTCTGTTCATTAAGCCAGCAAAACCGATGACTGTTTTTCAATTCACCAGCAAAATGGGAGAGAACCAAAGCTAACTTATGCAGAAGGGTGGCACTGAATGAGTACAAGGGGGATTGCCCATTTTGTCAACAGCAAGCTATCAGATCACTGGTCCTGGTAAATTGAACCCTCACAAGCAGCTGTGCCAGTACCCCTGGAGGCAGAGCTAACCTCAGGGCTGCAGTATTACCAGTGACTGTCAAACCACTGCTCTCTTCTCTCTGATGATTCAATAAATATGAGAAAGCTCTACCCAATCCCTGAATCACACAATGGTATGTGTTCGAAGGGACTCTGGGTATCCTCTAGTCCAATCCCAATATTTAAAAACACTCTTGGTAAAGCCATTCTCCACCTTGAATTTCTCCAAGGACCAGTTAAGAATACAGTGTTACTGTGTGGCAATAAAGTTGCACAAATCATTTACTAGCCAAACATTCATTTATACATGACAAAACATGCTTAGTCTGATCAAGAACAGCTATAATTTCATTTACAGATAAATCCATCTCCCCATCCTCTTATGACTGATTCTATGAGTCCCTTCCAGTCTTACATTCCCAAGTCCTGATCACTGCTGTGTTTAAAAAAAAAAAGCAGAATGTTGCAAGGCAGGAAAAAGGCTCAGACTGGAGCAGGTGAATACTTCCCTGATTTTAGCTCCTACCTGAATCTGAGATGCATGCAGGTCCATGGTGATTATATGATCTGCACCTGCTACAGACAGCATGTTTGCAACCAGCTTGGCAGAGATTGGAGCTCGACTCTAGTACAGGAAAAAACCCAGTATTTAAGACAAGTTCAACTACTTCATCAAGATGTCAGTCCTCCACATCTAGGCAATGATTCACAGGCAGTTACTAAAAGGAGTACTCATTAATATTTTATCTTTTAATCAATTGATGATTATAGCTTAGCATATTTTCAAGAAGAACTAGATCTTTATGAAAAGATGAATTTGCAGTCTGATATCCTGAGGTTTAAAGAAATAAAAATAAATTTTATCTTCTCTACATATTCAGCTTTATCTAATTCCTAACCAGCAGTCACAACTTTCAAGGTGTGCATTCATCTTCCCAGCAGAAACCTTTACCACATCCCTTACCTTGTCCTTTTTGTCCTGCCGAGCATAAGGGAAGCAAGGTATGACAGCTGTGACTCTGCTGGCTGAGGCAATCTTACAGGCATTTATCATGATAAGCAGCTCCATCAGATTGTCATTGATTTCACCACAGCCACTCTGCACAATGTAGACATCCTCCCCGCGTACACTCTCGCCTATTTCCACACTGGAGAAAAATAAGGAAAGGAGAGTTGTATCCAAATTAGAACACAGCCATTGCATACGCCTGCAAAGCAACCAAGGGTTTGCATTCCCAAGGGTCTGTGGGTGACAGTGTCATATAATCAAGGGTGTTGAGCAGGAACACTGTTGCTTATTTGCTCAGTAACTATTTTACATCACTCACTGATTAAATATAATGGTTCAGTCAGTAGGGCTAAAAGCACTCAGTGTGTACTCTTGACCTCAAGAAAAGTTGAGCATGCAAACACCCCAGAACAGGCCTTGTTCCCCCTAAATCAGAAGTACCACCACCTCAGCTAAAAGCAACAGGAAGCAAGAAGGATGGCCAGTCAGCAGAGAAAGCCAAGTCAAACATCTACCAGAAGCTATGCTGTAGCTGATTATTAGATTTAGAGTCATAACGGCTATTCACTGGCTTGAACAGAGAAGCCCTACAGCATTTCACTTTGGGAAGGCTTTTGGGGTCAATTTCCTCCTGTATGTAATGCACACTAATCCTTGCTGATGAAGGGACAGAATACAAACCAAAGGTCCTGTTTGCCAGCAGCAAACTGCCAGCTTCAACACTTGTATTAGGACACTTGCACCACAGGCAGAGTTAGAAAGAAAGAAGCAGTCTTAGGTTTGAGGTTTCACACAGAGCAATGCTGCATTAAGGCCTTTTGTAGGAACAGATGAACTACTGCATACTTCCAACATTCCAGTTTAGAGAAGCCTATTTGGAAGTAACCAGAAGTCAATTTACTGAGAACAAAGCTCTTCCATGGCTTCTTTTTTCATGTACTGGATGCTCACCCAGTCTGCAGGTTGCTGCCATGTCAAGCTTCAAGATCAAGTAGACAATCACCCAATCCACTCCTAATGGCTTCGTTTATAAATCACCTTAGGGTATATTTTTAACTTTAATATTTCCTTCTCTGATGTTCCTCCCTCCTTCAACGTGTTTCTGATGATTGCTAGGAATTTATAGTCATACTTCTCAATATCGATCAGCAAACTGCTGTCATCTTTATTGTACATGGACTTAGAGCATGCACCAACATCTCATGAAGAATTTTAACCAGCATGAGAACTTTCTGCTGGATGTCTGAATCAACAGCAGTTAGCATAGAAGTATCATCACCAACTATACAAACAGTCTAATATTAAGCTGAATCAAGACATTATACAAAAAGTTTAAAGAAAACAGTTTGTTGATACATCTTACTTTTTTCTGGGAAACACCTGATATCAGTTTATTAGAGTAAATAAGATGTCTATTAGGTCTTAAGGTCACATTACCACATATGAACCTGCAAGCTAGCCAACTGGATGGATAAGAGCAGTTAATAAAGAGCAATGAGAACAGCTGCAATGACTATAAATCAAGCAGACTTTTTACAACTCTCCTCTACAACCCTTTGTACTACTACCTCTGAAGTTTTCAGTAACAATCAATACCCATGCAATAGAAACATTCAACATCACGTGTACAACCTGGATTCTCCAGGAAAAAATTACAGCCTCCAGAAGAGAGTGAGTGGTTTGGAGCAATCATTCAAGGTTCTTTGCATTATACAGCACGGTGTATATATGCTTAGTGTATTTCCCTAAACCAAGCTTTAAGAAATCTGAATAATTTTTAGCCTCTCCTTTCTTTCAGCTTCTTCAAAACTTACAAAGCACAGAGACAGAAAACAAGATGCGCTTTCAGAGGGAAAGTCTATATTCAGGGGGGGAATACAGACCGCATGACTGTAACTGCATCTGGGGCTGAAAGGTACTGTCAGACTCTGATCTTTCCTGAATAATTTCATCAATACCTTTAAGACTCTGATGCTCTTCAAAGCAGTTTAAAGGCACCAGCTACACCCCAAACTCAAGCCTCAAGTCATCACAGTTTAGACTAAGCATGGAAGAAGCTAATCAACGCGGGTGAAACCTCAGGATATGCATTCCCATCAGCTCCTGCCTTTTGAGGTGGTGGGGGCAAGGTCCGGCTGGTGAATTCTGCCGCTCCCACCTCTGTCATAGCAGCTGGGTGACACAAACTCTTTCCTCCAGGTGCACCTCCCGAGGTGCAGTGAAATCAATAAAATCACCACTGGGAAGCCCAGTACACTGGCACGGCCCGCATGGCAGACGGGAGCTTTTCAGCGGAGGCCGCTAGAGGCACGGCCCGGGCCGTGCAGCCGCTCAGCACATGGCCCGACGCTACCAGGAGCTCTCCAGGGAGCACTGCAGCCTGGGCCTCTCCCCATGCGAAAGCTCACCCTCCCGGGGCTCCACCGTTCACCGGCGTGTCACGCTGTGCCAGGCCGGTTGTTTCCGCTACCTCTCACCCAGCACTGGGTAAACGCCGGCCTGCGCCCGGGGGCACGATCACCACGCTGCTCCATGCGTTCCTCCACAGAAAGCGGCTGAGGGCGGGGAGCTGCTCGAGCGGAGTAAGCGAGGTTGCTCGGCGGTCCCTTGGCTGAAGGGCGGCCATGGGACACCCGGCCCTCACCCTGCGTGGGGGCTGCGGGCGCGGGATGTGTTGCAGGTCTCCGGCCAAGCACGGACCATGCAGGAGTGTCAGTGGAGGTCTCCGAGCACGGCCCTCACCGAACCGCCGCTCTCCAGGTCCAGGCCGGGCCGCAGGGCCCACCCTGCTCCCCGCACTACAAGCCCCAGCAACCCCTGCGCGGCGGCTCTACAGGCCCCAGCGCAGCATGGCCCCGCGACACGCCGGGAGCTGTAGTGCGGCCCCGCCCCTCCTCACCATGTCTCCTGGTTGCTGAACTTCTTCGTGACCACCTTGCCCAGCTCCAGGCCCAGGCGGTCTGCGATCTTCTGCGACAGGTCCTGGTGCGAGCTCCCACTAAAGATCTTGATGTTGGGCATGATGGCAGCTACGACAGCAGCGCTCTCCTCCTTCCCGTTCCGCCTCGCACTGCAATCGGCTGCCGCACGGGGACTCGCCCACCTCCTGCACGGGGACGAGGCACAGTGTGAGCAGGACACTCCAACCCGCACCTACTCCGCCATCTTATCCCTTCCCGCCTGCCGCGCGGACCCTTTATAGACTCCTCGCCCCCAAGGACACGCCTTAACACGCTTCCCATTGGTTTCACTGTCGGCCGGGGCGGGGCCCTACTGGCTGCTACAATGGAACAAAAGATGATGGGCGTGACTTAGGGGGGGTCTGCCTCCTGCCCCGCCTACCGCCTGAACAACGGTCCCTGGTGGGAGGGGCTGAGGAAGGCGCGAGCGGCTGCTCACTAGGTCCCCCATGGGGTGGGACCCAGGGCAGGAAGAGGTCTGCGATTGGTCATCGTCTGGCTGCCTGGCCAGGATGGCAGCGGCCGGAGTTGCCCGACCGCTCTGCCCCACGTGGCCCCTGGGGGCAACGGACGGGATTTGTTGGTCGCGTGATTGGCAGTTGACCCACCCCGCCAGCAGCCATGATGGCTCCTCTTCCTCAGGGGAGGCACTGGGGAGAGAAAATGTCTCCGCTCCCGCCGCAGGATACCGTGCCAGCTCCCCACCCCCGGCTCCGGCGGGTGAGGAGCCCCGCGGTGGCGGGGCGGGCGTTACCTCAGCATGCCGAAGTGCCTGCACCTGCCAGCCTCCTTCTTCCGCCGCCGCGGGCTACCACAGGGCCTGCCCTGCGCTCGGCAGGCGTCCCCTCGCCGGGCTGCCGTACTGCGGCGTACTGCAGTACCCAGAGGCACGCCGTGCGGGCGTCACCTCGCCCTGCTGCTGGGCCGCCGTGTTAGGCTGTGCAGGCGCCACCTTGCCAGGCTGCCGCGCCTCCCGTGGTCCCCTTGCTACCCCTCGGGCAGCGCGACGTGCCGCCGGACGCTGCCTGCAGTCCCGCTGCGATCAACCCCGGGAGCCGTGTCATCGCAGCCGCGGCCCCGCACGGTGCCGCCCCGGCCCGGCCCGCTGTGCTACAGCAAAGCTGTGTGTTGTGGGCTGACGGCCTGCAGCAGCGGCAGGGCGGGCTGGGCACACACGGCGTAAAGTTTCTGCGTGATTTTCACAGCGAATAGGTCCTCATTAAGAGAAATAGTGGCTTTTCCAGCACAAACAAGCCCCGGTGCCTCATCTGGAGGCTGTACAGAATCAAGGGCAGCTGGGGAAACGCGAGCTCTGCTTCCTGATCAGCCGCGGGCAGGGTGGCTCCACGGAGCCCAGCGGTTGGGACCCGGCCCCAGCTGGTGGCTTCAAAGGCTGGGTGGGATGATGTCTTGGCATCAAGTAGGAGCAATTTTTAAATTTTCGAAGGGTAATGCATATCTTCTTCGCTTGAAGATAAACCTTTTGCTCTTTTGTCTTTCAGACTTCTAGTCTACAAATACACCAACTGATTTTCTTTGCCCTTTAGGTATGCTGTGCTCAGTCTCTTTTCCTTTGGCTGAATCGTGAATCGAACCCTGCCTGCTAGCAGGCTTTATGTGCAAAGTGACGTTGACTTCTCGTGTATAGAGCCAGTATGACTGCTCTCACTGCAAACTCAATGAGAAATGATAGCATGATAAATATAATCAACATTTTCTGCACTTGTCCTCAAAATTTGCTGCAGTACTTTCTGCTGTTTATTTTTCTGTTGGAAATAGCCTTTGGCCACGTTTTGAGATTAAAACAAACGTAATTGTGGTGGATACTCTTGAATTGCAAATACAGAGGTTTTTTCTGTCTTCTGGATCATTTTTAAAATCCATGTGGGTACTATTTTAAAAGGCCACTTAATTTGTGAGGGGTTTTTTTGTGTTTATCAGGGGTTTGTACCTAATTTAGTAACTAGCCTTCTGTGAACTTTCAGCCTGTATGTGGTTACATTAAGCATATTAATTTAGCTTTTGCAAAAGATAAACATTGTGTTTAAAGGTTTTTAAATGTATAAAATAAGCCACAAACAGCTTCTTCAAAATTTGCATGCAGTTGTGTAATTCCTACTCATTTTACTTGACTGCCTCATAGATAACAAACTTCTGCAATGAATTTGGCATTGATAAGTTACTACTCTGAGTCCCTGAGAATTTGACCAGAAGAAATAGTGCACAATTCACAGAGGCTGGCCACATTTTCTTTATTTTGTTTTGCAACTATCCTGGCCCTAAATGCTGCCATCAAAAACCCCAAAGGCCAGTGAGGAGATTTTCTATGGCTCTTTGTAGGGTGTCATTAAGCTTGTAATTTATCTGGATTAAAGTATATATTAATTGCCATAGTTAGCATTAATAGGAACTCAAATATCAATATATGGTAATTTCAATTGATTTTGGTGTGACTGTGGCAACTTGTGAAATACTGTGACATAGAGCAAATCCAAGAATGAGAAAGGAAAAATACAGCCCTTTGCTCATCTTAATATCACAGAAGAAAACTTCACTGTCAGATGGCTACCTAGTCATTCAAGTGATAGGACTTGCAGATACCTTCCAAATTTCTAGCAGACATTCTTGCAGAAAATCTCCATCACTGCAACCATTCCCTACTAATTGCTCCTATACTTTGGAGGACACCTGAAAAAATCCGGCAAATTTATTGGCATTCTTTATATTGGCATTTCATAGTTCAAAACATTTTTTTTTCAAATTATAGCTTGGAATAATTGCAAGTTTACAATGGTTGGTCTGTACATATTTTTTTGGTACTAAGGCTGTGTAGTCTAAATAACTTCAAGGCCTCTCCTCCCTGCAAAGCACAGATTACAGGTATGTTGCTGCTACAGCAGTTTGAAGAATTTAGAGGATGGATATCTTCTTTCCAGTTCCCAAAGTATTTATTTCTGGTCTTGAACCATTTGCTTTAGTCTTGGTTTAGATTCAGTCCACACTTGGTATGGGGTAACTTGAATGAATGTCTTCTGTGCCCCAACATCCTTTTCCCCTCCCAGTTTATTCATGAACCAAGCACTGGGAACCTGATGATGAAGGCAGAGGAAGGTGTATTAAAACATGCAAATTACACCTCTCATTTACAGACTGAGTTTCTTCTACATGGGACTTTTGAAGTAGTGTGTCTTAACAGTTTCATCCTAGGATCATGGAGATGGGACTTGCAGGAGTGAAAAATCTGACAAAAGATGAAATTAGATTCTTAATCCTGTACACCTTTCTGGCAACTTTTCTTGTGTAAAATCAAAGACTTCTTTTGCCCTTCTAAGCTGGAGGCCAAGCATGCTTTCAGGAGGCCCAGTGAGCTGTCGGAAACTGACCCTCAGGAGGGAAGATTGTGTGGAACTGCTGGTGAATGACATCTTTTCCTCCAAGACAAACAGCCAGGGGCTGGGTTCTGTGGCCACTCATAGTCTCCATCTTTGTGTTGTCTTGCTGCCTTGCTCTGCTCACAGCAGCATTAGATGGCCATGTGTGCCATCTAAGAAAAGTCCCTGCTACCCTTCAGTGTTTCAGCTACCACAATGCCTTTGCAGGTTAGACAGCACTTTGGTTATGAGGACAAATGTCCACCTACCTTAGCGATTTACCACTATCACTAGCAAAACTCTTACTTAGAACAGGATAATCTCAGAGATTTGATTGAGAAGCTCTTAATGTCCCAAAGTCTTAGTTGAAGCCAAAAAGCTTGCTCATGAGGTTCCTTAGTCATAGCTTGTCTGTCAGCAGCTTGCACTGCCATTAACTTGGGACAAGGAGAACCAGCTTTGAAGAGGGAGATGTTTATTTGGTTCTTGGCCTAAATGGAATGAAAGGAGAGATTGTATGGCTGAAAACCATTTGCTTGTGAGTCAGGTTGTCTATCAAAGGACATTCTGGAAAATGATCACAGCCAAAGTGGTGCGAGACTGATAAGTTGTGGTAGCTTAAAAAGGAATGTAGAGATTGAGAAAAAGTTAGGGCTGAAAAGGGATGGGAGCCCAAAAAGGAGTGTTGGCTCTACAAGAGCCCCTTATTCTTTCCTTTTTAGAGATCACTTTATCATGGGTATCCCTCTGGGTCCAATGGGTTGTATTTAGGAACAAAGTTCACCTGTAGCACTATAAATGCTACCAGAGTTATACAGGACATAGCTGAACCATAGCACATCCACCAGGAAAAAGCATACCATTTGTCAGGAAAAGGAGAAAACTTTGGGAAATAAATGATATTTTCAAGCCTCTACTAGAAACAATACAGACTTAGTGATGAAAAGCTCTTTAAAGGATCCTGAGCAGTCCCTTTGTGTTCCTGGTCTTTCTATTCAGCATTTTTACTGTTCCTAAGAAGTCCAGTTACAAGCATGAGGATGGAGTCCTATTGCTCCAGCAGGAGGTGAATATTCATTAGATTCAGGAGTATTTCCAAGGCGATTTTCAAAAGTGGGATTTATTGGAGCATTGTAAAGTGTCCTGGACTCTGTGTGTAGACTCAGTGCACATTTCTCCCTTTCATCTCTCTCTCCAGCCCTTGCCATGTGCAACAAACCTCAGAGAGGCAGTACTGGGCTTTTTAATGACTTTATAGTCCAGCTGCAGAAAACACCCTCCCTGTTCATTCTGTATGCACAGGGCAGGTGACAGCAAGGGGCACTATTTCAGCTGGGCTGGAAGGTTGTGCAGCAGCTGCAGTGGGATGAGGAACGGGCCGGTTCCTCATCTGCTCATGCCCTGACATGGAATTACATAACCTGACACAAAAACCTTTGAAGAAGATTCTTATCATGCACACAGACTGTTTTCATATATACTAAATAAGGCTGGGCAGTACAAATAAGCTGATACACTTATCTTCCTCGACAGACTTCTCCCACATCCAGTTAAAGCCATGGGTGTCCCAGCCAGGTCCACCATGTCTGCCTATGTGAGAGATTTACACAGGAATCCATACACTTTGCTTTAAGTTAGGAGGAAATTTAGACATTACTCATTTCTATGTGATTGTCAGCTCCCTTGGGTATGATGAAAGCAGCGGTGGGTCCCAGCTATTCATCTCACCCCCCTGTTGTATCTGGGGCTGCTGTGATTCCTGTGTAGTGTTGCCAGGACCTTGGAGAGGATGGAAATCCCAACAGGAGAATGCAGCTGTGGGGATTAGAGTTCAAAGTGCTTTAAACCATGGTGCTCAGTTGTCTCCAGCTGACAATGATCAGCAAAGTCCACAAAGACACAGGCAGTTTCATCCAGACCTATCTTGGGGCTACTGCTTGAGGTCTGCTAGTTTTCCAGCTCCTGCTTTTGACAGTTTAACCCCTGAAAGCCAGGTCTTCTGTTTTTCTCATGTGTATTAGGACTGGCGATGGCTCAATTTTTATTCCTTTTCTGTTCATTGTCACTGATAGATCCCTGGTGAGGACTCTTTGGGATTGGATGTAATTTAGTTTTTTGAAAAATCTATTGATTCAAAAACATGAACATTTTACCTGAATAATTTCCTTTGAGAGTATTTAGAGGTGCCCAAAACAGCAAGTCAACAGGGACAGCACCTATAAGATGGGTACAGCAATAACAAAGGTTTGGCTTCATCATCCTTCTCAGGTGAGTACTAATATAGCTCCTCCCTTCACACAGGGACTTTTGACTGATTCTGGAGCACCTATTGCCACCACTGCACAAATAACAACAGTGTTCTGTGAAGAAATAATTCCTCTCTGATGGGGTGCTGATTGCCCATTAGATGGTACTAATAAAATAGCTGATTAAATTGCCAGCTGTCAATAACATTTTCAAGGCTCTGGGGGTTGTTAGAAAACATCTTGGCTTTTCTGTTTTTTTAATCCATATCCAGCTTTATAAATAGGTGGATTTTGCCCCATTCAGTGTCATCGTTAGTTAGTTCAGCATGGGAAGTGGTGTGATGCAGATTAAAATAACAAGCCTGGAAGCACAGAGAATGACCCAGTTCCTAATTTTTTTCTGTGTTGGATCTTTATCAAACTTGGCTTTTATAGTTCCTGGAGGCTTTGGAGCACATAAAGGGCACACATCAATGCCTTCCTTTCTGATAAATAAAGAGCAGTTCATTGTGCCAGGCAAAATATGTCCCCAGGGGGAATGGTATATTGGAAATGTCATCTGTAGTTAGGATACTGTTTGCCTTGCTCAGTTTTCTCTGGCATTATACTTTTGCTGAGTTTTGCCCTGCAGACAATCTGGAGCAGTACCACAGGGCAGCAGAACCATCAGGCCACTGATGGCAGGTCCCATGCTGTCACGTCCTCCCAGGCAGAAGAGCAAATGCCAGGAACAGGCTTTGACTTGGCTGAAAACATGCACTGGAGCTTGTTTTCCAATTGCTCAGTCAGTGGATGCTCAACTTGGCTCACCCAAAAGGGATCAGGCAGGAGTTTGCTAACAGAGGAGGGTTAAAGCATGTCCCAGCTCTCCCTTGCTTTAGGGGCAGTAGGGTGTCCTATAGGCATCAGGAGGACCACATTTTTTCCAGCAGAGCTGCAGTGTCCAGTGCCAATGGTGAAGGGTTGAGTGCTGCTGGAGGCGTTCACCTCTCAGAGAGGAATTAAGCCAAAATGCTCCTAAACAACACAAAACCATGCCAAGTCAAAGTTCATTTCAAACCTGCATTTTTTGCTGCTTCATGGCTTCCTTTATAGCCTGGTACTTAACTGCTGTGGAATCAAGCAACGTTATGGAGTTAAGCTGGGTCCTTCTAGTTCAGAGATACGTGTATTTCTCTAGCAACAAAGATAGGGGGTTTTACTTATGAACAGTGCTTTGTAAAGCTAAGAATAGCCATATTTCCACAAAGTTCTTAAAAAAAAGACAAAAATGCTAGTTTGGATATTAAGATTAGTGTATTTACTCTTTCTTGTTTGTAAAACAAGACATAAACTTGTGTATATATATAATTTATATATTTTTATTTATATATACTATATACATAAAATAAAAAAATTTCCTCTGTATTAGACTGAGAGATTTATGGAGGAATGATATAGGCATAATGGGAGCTCAAAGAAACTCAGAGTTTCATAATAGATAATTTATGCAGAAAAGAAAAACACGGCTCCCTGTCAGCCTTCAGCATTAGAATAGGTGTTTCCCACCACAGACTGAAACCCGAACTGGCTCTTCCATTGTATATTTGCTACATGGTTCTTGAAAGCAGGAGGCTGTTCCCACAGCAGGATCCTCTCTGCCTTGCTGACAGCAATGGCCAAAGTCTGGGACAGCCATGGGCCGGGGGAGGTTATTGCACTTGGTAGAGGATGCGCATGTTAAAAGCACATTGTGCATTTCCATAACTCCTACGGAAGAACGAGAGATTTTGAATGTGCATATTTATAAAAAATAATGGAGATGGGAAGCGGCTGATCATACGGAGATCCCTGATCATCCCCAGGTGCTGGGGCAAGCTGGCTGGGTTTGACAACCAGTCTCACTCTTGGCGCTGTGAAGTTGATGCCACATTCTTCCTTTCCAGCTGCAGGTGGGTGCGATGGGGAGAGGCGCAGGGACCTCAGCAGCACTCGCTTTCCCTGTGCACACATGAAGTGCAGTGGGTGGCAGGGTAAGGACAATGCAATGTGTAACCTTGCATTTTTCTCCTTGCTCTGTTTTGGAGGGTGAGTGACTGCAGTTAAGCACCAATTATGGTGCTGATTGATTAAGTCTAGAAGCTAGACTGGGAGATGGAGGGGAACCTTGGGGTGCGAAGGGAAGCAATTAGGAATCATTTTACTATTCACTTAGAAGTGACATTCCCAAAACCTCAACTCCAAATAAATAGCTGTCACATAGTACTAGATAATGCTTCTTATGGCAGTCAGTCCAGTGGAGACAGGAAAAAGAACACAAGCCCTGGCAGGGAGGGCAGCTGCTTTGGCCGATGGCAGTAGCACTGCCTGGCTCAGGGGCAAGCAGTGGCTCACAAAGCTGATCTGCATTTCCTCTCCAATAGGCATGGTGAAAGGAAATGGGAGAGGGTTTGAGCTGAGCCTTGGAGGCATGGACCTGACCTCTGGAGAATGGTGTGGAAGAGATCATCTCTCAGCTGCTAGCTCAGCTTCTGGCTTGCAATAGTCAAAGATCATTCCTTGCAGGCTCTCTAGTGTGGATACAGCCATCCAGCAGAGGAAAGGGAACATAGAAGCATAGAATCAAAGAATCATTTAGGTTGGAAAAGACCATTAGGATCACTGAGTCCAACCATAAACCCAGCACTGTCAAGTCCATCACTAACCCATGTCCCCAAGTGCCACATCTACATGTTTTTTAAATACCTCCAGGGATGGGGACTCCACCACTTCCCCGGCAAGCCTGTTCCAATGCTCGATAACCCTTTCAGTGAAAAAATTTTTCATAATATCCAATCTAAACCTCCCCTGGAGTAACTTCAGGCCATTTCCTCTTGTCCTATTCGTTGCTTGGGAGAAGAGACTGGCACTCACCTTACTATAAACTCCTTTCAGACAGTTGTCAAACACTGAGGCCTCCCTTTGAGTCTCCTTTCCTCCAGGCTAAACAACCCCAGTTCCCTCAGCTGCTTCTCACAAGATTGTGCTCTAGACCTTCACCAGCTTTGTTGCCCTTCTTTGAACATGTTCCAGCACCTCAATGTCCTTCCGGTAGTGAGGGGCCCAAAACTAAACATAGTTTGAGGTGCAGCCCCACCAGTGCCAAGTACAAGGGCACTATTCCTGCTGGTCACACTATTTCTGATACAGGCCAGGATGCTGTTGGCCTTCTTGGCCACCTGGGCACACTGCTGGCTCATGTTCAGGTGGCTGTCAACCAACACCCCCAGATCCTTTTCTACCAGGCAGCTCTCCAGTCACTCTTCCCCCAGCCTGTAGCGTTGCATGGTGTTGTTGTGACCCAAGTGCAGGCCCTGACACTTGGCCTTGTTGAACCTCATACTTTTGGCTCAGACCATTGATCCAGCCTGTTCAGATCCCTCTGTAGAGCCTTTCTACCCTCAATGAGATCAACATTCTTGCCTAGCTTGGTGTTGCCTACAAACTTACTGAGGTGCACTCAGTTCTCTTACCCAGATAACTGATAAAGATATTAAACAAAATTGGCCCCAATACTGAGCCCTGGCGAACATCATTTTGTGACTGGCCACCAACTGGATTGAACTCCTTTCACCAAAACTCTTTGGGCCCAGCCATCCAACCAGCTTTTTACCCAGTGAAGAGTACCCCCATCCAAGCCATGAGCAGCCAATTTCTCCAGGAGAATGCTGTGGGAAACGCTGTCAAAGGCTTTACTAAATTCTAGGTAGACGACATCCACAACCTTTTCCTCACTGGTGGATGAGGTGGGTCACCTTGTCATAGAAGGAGATCAGGTTAGTCAAGCAGGACCTGCCTTTCATAAACGCATTCCGTCTGGGCATGATCACCTGGTTGTCCTGCACATGCCATGTGATGGCGCTCAAAATGATCTGTTCCATAACCTTCCCTGTCAGTGAGGCCAGAATGACAGGCCTGTAGTTCCCTGGATCCTCCCAACCCACGTGCATTAAGCCCTTGCCTTTTGCATAGGTGGCACCTGTGCTCAGGACTAGGGCATTGGTGCCTAAGCTGTGAGAGTAGAGCCTGCTAGGGTGACCTAGCTATATCCCAGGATTATGGCATCCTGCCCATGCTAGGACTAATTCCCAAGCCCTAGCATAGCAGCTGGGATCTGCACCCCAGATATCCCTTCTGCTGCTAATTACATTGCATTTGTGGGCCGGGAAGATCCAGGAGGCAGAATAGCTGCAAGACACTGGTTNCTAGATAATGCTTCTTATGGCAGTCAGTCCAGTGGAGACAGGAAAAAGAACACAAGCCCTGGCAGGGAGGGCAGCTGCTTTGGCCGATGGCAGTAGCACTGCCTGGCTCAGGGGCAAGCAGTGGCTCACAAAGCTGATCTGCATTTCCTCTCCAATAGGCATGGTGAAAGGAAATGGGAGAGGGTTTGAGCTGAGCCTTGGAGGCATGGACCTGACCTCTGGAGAATGGTGTGGAAGAGATCATCTCTCAGCTGCTAGCTCAGCTTCTGGCTTGCAATAGTCAAAGATCATTCCTTGCAGGCTCTCTAGTGTGGATACAGCCATCCAGCAGAGGAAAGGGAACATAGAAGCATAGAATCAAAGAATCATTTAGGTTGGAAAAGACCATTAGGATCACTGAGTCCAACCATAAACCCAGCACTGTCAAGTCCATCACTAAACCATGTCCCCAAGTGCCACATCTACATGTTTTTTAAATACCTCCAGGGATGGGGACTCCACCACTTCCCCGGCAAGCCTGTTCCAATGCTCGATAACCCTTTCAGTGAAAAAATTTTTCATAATATCCAATCTAAACCTCCCCTGGAGTAACTTCAGGCCATTTCCTCTTGTCCTATTCGTTGCTTGGGAGAAGAGACTGGCACTCACCTTACTATAAACTCCTTTCAGACAGTTGTCAAACACTGAGGCCTCCCTTTGAGTCTCCTTTCCTCCAGGCTAAACAACCCCAGTTCCCTCAGCTGCTTCTCACAAGATTGTGCTCTAGACCTTCACCAGCTTTGTTGCCCTTCTTTGAACATGTTCCAGCACCTCAATGTCCTTCCGGTAGTGAGGGGCCCAAAACTAAACATAGTTTGAGGTGCAGCCCCACCAGTGCCAAGTACAAGGGCACTATTCCTGCTGGTCACACTATTTCTGATACAGGCCAGGATGCTGTTGGCCTTCTTGGCCACCTGGGCACACTGCTGGCTCATGTTCAGGTGGCTGTCAACCAACACCCCCAGATCCTTTTCTACCAGGCAGCTCTCCAGTCACTCTTCCCCCAGCCTGTAGCGTTGCATGGTGTTGTTGTGACCCAAGTGCAGGCCCTGACACTTGGCCTTGTTGAACCTCATACTTTTGGCTCAGACCATTGATCCAGCCTGTTCAGATCCCTCTGTAGAGCCTTTCTACCCTCAATGAGATCAACATTCTTGCCTAGCTTGGTGTTGCCTACAAACTTACTGAGGTGCACTCAGTTCTCTTACCCAGATAACTGATAAAGATATTAAACAAAATTGGCCCCAATACTGAGCCCTGGCGAACATCATTTTGTGACTGGCCACCAACTGGATTGAACTCCTTTCACCAAAACTCTTTGGGCCCAGCCATCCAACCAGCTTTTTACCCAGTGAAGAGTACCCCCATCCAAGCCATGAGCAGCCAATTTCTCCAGGAGAATGCTGTGGGAAACGCTGTCAAAGGCTTTACTAAATTCTAGGTAGACGACATCCACAACCTTTTCCTCACTGGTGGATGAGGTGGGTCACCTTGTCATAGAAGGAGATCAGGTTAGTCAAGCAGGACCTGCCTTTCATAAACGCATTCCGTCTGGGCATGATCACCTGGTTGTCCTGCACATGCCATGTGATGGCGCTCAAAATGATCTGTTCCATAACCTTCCCTGTCAGTGAGGCCAGAATGACAGGCCTGTAGTTCCCTGGATCCTCCCAACCCACGTGCATTAAGCCCTTGCCTTTTGCATAGGTGGCACCTGTGCTCAGGACTAGGGCATTGGTGCCTAAGCTGTGAGAGTAGAGCCTGCTAGGGTGACCTAGCTATATCCCAGGATTATGGCATCCTGCCCATGCTAGGACTAATTCCCAAGCCCTAGCATAGCAGCTGGGATCTGCACCCCAGATATCCCTTCTGCTGCTAATTACATTGCATTTGTGGGCCGGGAAGATCCAGGAGGCAGAATAGCTGCAAGACACTGGTTTGGCTCCAAACTGCCCAAGTGAAGCCAGGAGATTTCAGCTCACTTTCTCCTAACTCACTGGCCCACCATACACTGTGACAAAGGTCTTTGCATAAATGAGGCCCAGAACCACACGAAACCAAACTAGTGTGGAGACCGCATGACTGTGCTCCCCAAATACCGTCACTGACAATCAGCATAGGAGAACAAGCAGAGAAGCTGCTTGAGACCCCTGACGACCTGGTTGCACAGCTTGTGACAGGGCATGAATTTACCCTACAAAGCACCACCAACACAACAATCCATTCTGCAGAGATAAAAAAGCATCTTGGCTACTGCAAACCCCAGTAGATGTGGGCCTGTAGACACGCGTCCTCACCAGACCTATGAGATTTGAGAACCACTAGCACATAGCCCAGCACACACTGGCTTGTTGGTTTTCGTAGCTGGCTTACTTATTGATCAATGTCTTTAAGGAGCGTGTGAGCGTGCTCATGACAGTGGCAACTGTGGCTGACTGGCGGGCAAGCTGCTCCACCGTCTGCTGGTGGCTCAGTGTTCTGGCTGTGGACTCCTCCGCAGCCTTGAGGAGGAAGGTGTAGTTTCTTACAACTTCCTCCACCTTCATCAGTAGCTCTTGGCGCTGAGACTCTGAGCGCACGACATATACAAGCCTCACAAATGTCTCAATGAGGCTGCTTAGCACCTGGAAGCTGCTCGTGATGGCGGAGAGCATGTGTGTAGGACTCTTGTCAACGGCTGCCACGCGGCGGCAGGATGCCCGAAACTCCTTGAACTTGAGGGTGAGCTCTTGCTTGTACTCAGCCAGCTGTGAGATGTAGAGTTTGCAGTCCTGGACATCAGGGCTTATCACACACTGCCTCAGGATAGTCAAGAGCTCATTGGTATCCAGTTGCACTTGCAGAAACCCATTGGGAAAACTGTAGGCATGGCCTCGAAGGTTGTTGATCTTTGCCAGGCTTCCCTCAAAACTGGAGGTTCTTAAATCTATTTCCTGTGTCTGACTGTCTTTGGGACTGCTGCAGGCTGTTGCATCTAGGACTTGAAGAGTCCTGCTCATGACTGGGACCATCTGATTGTTCAGCTTCATTCCTGGGAGTATCTGCATGGGAATGGAATAGGACAGCTCATCCTTCTCGCTCCCATCATCTGTAACATCACACTTCCTGTAGTAGAAGCAGTATCGGATGGAGCAGCACTTCTCATCCTCCGTATCTTCATCCCTTAGCTCAGTAGGACTTGGATACATCTCCTCCTGGACAGAGAACAGTGCTGAACCCTTCTGGTTCTTTTTCTCCTGTGCTATCTGGACATAGGAGGTGTCAGCCACTCCAGAGACTTCCTGGATTTTGCTCTTCAGAACAGGACAAAGGATGCTGGGCTCAGGCCCAGGCTCAACACCTTTCTGCTTGTCTGTATAGATGTTTGTATAGATGTCAGAGGACAGTGATATCCTATCAGTCTTATCTATTTCACTGACACTGTAGCGACGCAAGAGCTTCCTGTAGTGTGGAGCACCCATGCACTCCCCCTGGGAAGTGCATGTTGTCAAACAGGACACACTGTTCTCTGGATCTGACTGGTAATCTCTGGACTCTAAACTTGTGGATCGTATACGCTTGCCTTTGGAAGGGCTGCTCATGTTTGTCAGCCTAATGGCTTCTGCCTGCTTCTGGTCACCATTAACTTTATCCCTCCCTTGCCTCTCCAGTTCTGGCATCACCAACTGGTTAGGGGGTGGCCTCACCCCCCTGCAAATCCGCTTGCAGTCACAGCTGCGCCTTTGCTCCCTGGATATCCCTGGGACTTTTTGCACAGGACTGCTCCTTAGCTGACAGCTGCAGCGCCCTGGGGCAGGAGGGTGCAGATACTCTTGTGGTGGGAGATCACCTTTGCTCTTTGGCTTGAGCAGCTCTTCAAGGAATTCCAGCTCATACTGCTTCACCTTCTGCAGCTGAGCCTGCCGCTCATCTGTCTCCTTCTTCAGCCGCGTTGGAAATGTTGCAGAGAACAGGTTCCTCAACCTGAAGGGTGCTTTTGGAGCTTTGGGTTTAGATGGAACATGAGCATCTTGTTGTGCCACCTCCAGGACTTTTTCTACTTTTTTGGAAGGCACAGTGCTAATCTGCAGGCTCTCAGATCTGGGTACCAGCTGGACTGGCCCTTTGGGTTCCTCACTGGTGTTCCTGAAAGTGCTACCAGGTGATGAAGGCTGCAGATTGCTACTCTCAGCTTTTAAGCTTTTGGCTGAACTTTCCTGTTGCATTTTATGTCCTTGGTTTGAAGGAGCTGTGTGTTTCTGAAAGACAAGGCTTGTAGCTTCTCCACCTGCCTTCTGACCTGGCTCTCCACTTGCAGCTTTTCCTGGAGCATCTCTACTCACCTTTTGCTGGTATCTTTTAGAGGCAGAAGTCTTACTGGGTATAATTTCCTCACCTGATGAGACGATGTGGAATGCTTCAGCCTTACTGCCATGAGCTTCTTCAGGACTTTGAGAAACTTCACAGTGCTGCTGAGGAGAGAGTTGCTGCTGCTGCTGACAGTTGCACAATGTCTCTGCAGTTTGTGAACCTCCTTTAAGTTTCAAAGGCTTGCTGCTGACTGGTACCATGGCACAGCTGCTGGTACCATTCATACTCTTGTCTTCTTTCGAGGCTACTACCACTAGGGGAGCTGAGTCTTTTGCATTTGCCACTTGCTGCAGAGCAGCTGAAATGATGGCTGGAGTGGCACTACTTTTTTGCTCCAGGAGTTTGCAGCTTGGCTGGACCTCTTTTGGCATATTCTCTTGTAGATCCTGTGTCTGCTCCCTGCTTGGGGCTGCTGTGGCATGAAGAGATACCTCCAAGGTTGCTTTTGTGTGACCTGCACCTTTGCATTCAGAGCCTGGCACTGGAGCCCCACTGTTCTGCTCATTAAGCTGGGGGGTCAGCACTGGCTGGACAGCCAAAGTGTAAGTCTGCTCAGTATGCTGCTGCTCCTGTTTGCTCTTGCAATTGGTAAGGTTGGGGCTTTGGTGAGAGAAAGCTGGCTTCAATGAAGGGCTGGACTCCTGGCAGCTGAGGGGGTAGGGTGAGGTGAGAACAGCTTGAGCAGCACAGCTCTGGATTCGGAAAGGCAAGTCCTTTCTGGCCAGGAGGTTTTCTTTGTTGATATGTTGAGCAAGGAAGTAGGCTGCGTTCTGATGCTGCTTCATAGCAGAGACCATCTCTGAGACATCAGTTAGCTCTGAGGAGTTGGTTTCGTGGCCAGAATCCAAGGATGACTCGGGAGTGATGGCAGCGAGGACAATAAGACCTGAGGAAGGACACAAAGAAAACCCCACAACAACACTCACACCACACAGCTTTGTGGAGGAGAGAGGAACTCCCTGCAGCTGGAGGGTCCAAGGAACACAAGACACAGCATATAATCAGAGAAACTTTAGTGACTTTCCAGAACTAAGAGTTAATGCTTTTAAGAAAGATCTCTTGCCAGCACTAAGCTGGCTTGCTAGCTCAATTCAACAAGAGTTTTTGGCCCAGGAAAAAGTACTGGGGAGCTTTCCAGTGTTAGCAATAGCAGAGCTACAGGGATTTGTCTGGAGCAAGAAGGAAAACTGGGCAACAGCTACTCTGCCACTGTGGGTAGGGCAACCAAGGCAGAGATAGGGACAAAGGACCGTGCTGCTAGCTGACTGGTCCCTAAGACATCCATCTGACAGCAGGTCTGCCCTTGAAGGGCTCACACACTGTAAAACCTGGGTGGGAACCTGTGAAGACTGAGGGCCAAAGGTACCAGCTGAGTGGGATCACAGCAGGGAGGAACTCATGTTCACAGTACTGTTTTGTTAGTGCCTCACCCCAGCATCATGGCATGCAGACCATGGTAGATACAGGATAAACAAGAGACTCCTTCAGCTACTGTCAGGGAGAGGAGTCCCACCTCAGCTTCTTAGAAATCTTCTGAGCAGCAGCTTGTCTGCTCCTGCTAGAGCCCGTTGCCACAACGTAGTTTTTACTAGATGCTGCTCCACAAACACATATAGGATGGGTGAAGGAGACTAAAAGGAAGGATGTACTGTAGGATCAGAAAGGCTATAGGGAAAAAAGAAATTCACAGCCACTGAAATACCTGCTGTCTGCTGTGGAGGGGGATGCGGACAATCCTCTGAAGCAGCCAGGGCTTCCAGCGCCTGCAGGGTGGACACCAGGGCATCATCCAGCTCTTGGGCATGGTCTCGGACTGTCCGTGGTTGTACATTGTCTATCAGTGTGACAGGGATATCATCGTAGAGGATGCTACAGAGGTGCCGGCCCTGCTCCTGGCTCTGGGCCGCTGCCCGGCGCTTGGGGTCATCCTCATCTGAGCTGTTATCTCGGAAGCCAGGAGGGGGGGCAGCGATGGCAGGGAGCAGGAATGTTGTTTCATCTTCTTCCTCATCGCTCCCAGGAGGGGGAAGCGACATCAAGTCCACCATATTGTCCCGGCCACTGCTGGGCTTGCCCCCCTTGCATGAGGCCATCCGGCTCTTGATTTTGGCTTGGCAGGACTCACAGTAGAAGTGCGAGGTGTCACTCCACAGGTGGGTGTCTATGGTATGTGCCCTCGCTCTGCCTGCATGCCTGTCTTGGTCAAGGCTATCTGGGTCATACTTATTAGCTGCCCCGTTGTACCCTTGGCCAGAGCTTTTGGAAGTGGGGTCAGATTTGGTCCTGGGACGAGTTTCCTCAAAAAAAATCATGTTTTCATTTATATCTGTCCTGCTCTCCCTTTCCTTCCTTTGCTCTCGCATGTGCAGGTAGCAAAAGCTGATGAGCTCCGAGTCTGAAGCCCTGGTGACTGGAGCCCCAGCTGCTCCAGCGCCAGTGGCAGAGCCACACACCAACCCGCTCTCTTTCTTTCCGGTGTGCCCCGTCACAGCAGGCCGGTGGAGGTTGTGTGCGTTGATGTAATCTAAACCAAAACCACAACAGGCACATTAGCAGCAGCACCCAGAAGGGAAAACAGAGTGGAGAAGCTCCTGCTCACCCTGAAGAAGGATCCACATGCTCTCTGTCCTCCAGCCCTTGGTGTGCTGGACTGCAAGTGGGACACGTGTTCCCTGCAGCACAGTCAGGCCACCTGGCTGGTCTTTTGGAAAACTATCTGCTGCAGTCTGCTGGGCCTGTCTGCCAGTAATGAGTGCAGGAAGAAATGTTCTGCACAGGCAGACCACTTAATCATAGAACAGGAGGTACCTTTTAATGTCATCTAGTCCAACCCTACTGCAGAGAGCAGGGACATCTTTAAGTAAATCAAGTTGCTCGGAGTCCTGTCCAACCTGACCTTGAATGGTTCCAGGGATAGGGCATCAACTCTGCCTCTGCCTCTGGGCAGGCAGCCTGTTTCACCACTCTCATTGTAAAAAATGTCTTCCTTATAGCTAGTCTGAATCTACCCTCTTCCAGTTTAAAATCACTACCTCCATCCTACCATTACAGGTCCTATTAAAAAGTCTGTTCCCCATCTTTCTTATAAGCACCTTTTTAACTATTGAAAAGCTGCAATAAGGTGTCCCCAGAGCCCTTTCTTCTCCAGGCTAAGCAACTCCAACTATCTCAGCCTGTCCTCCTAAGAGAGGTGCTCCAGCCCTCTGATCGATCAGAGGGATTGATCCTCCCTCTCCTGGAGCCAGCACAACAGGTCCAGGTCTTTCTTGTACCGAGAACTCGAGAGCTGGATGCTGTGCTCCAGGTGGTGTCTCCCCAGAGCAGCATAGAGTGGCAGAATCACCTCCTTTGACCTGCTGGACACACTTTTGATGCAGCCCAGGATATGTCTTGCTTTATGGGCTGTGAGCACACATTGCTAGCTCACGTCCAGCTTTTCATCCACCAATACCCTCAAATCTTCTTGTAGTACCTTTCTTTGCAGACGCTGCTCTCAATCCCATCATCCCCCAGCCTACTGATACTGAGGATTGCCCCAACCCAGGTGCAGCACCTTGCACTTGCCCTTGTTGAACCTCATGAGGTTCACATGGACCCACTTGTCAAGCTTGTCCTGGTACCTCTGGATGGTATCTCTTCTCTCTGGCATTTCAACTGCACCACTCAGCTTGGTGTCATCTGTAAACTTGCTGAGGGTGCACTCAATCCCAATGATAAAGATATTAAACAGCACTGATCCCAGTGTGGACCCCTGAGGGACACCACTCATCACCGATCTCCATCTGGACATCGAGCCATTAACCACTACCCTCTGGATGTTACCGTCCAACCAATTCCTTATCCACCGAACAAATCCATGTCTCTGCAATTTAGAGAGAAGGATGTTGTGGGGGACCGTGTCAAAGGCTTTACAGAAGTCCAGATAGATTACTTCCACAGCTCTTCCCTTTTCTGCTGGTGTAGTCACTTCATCATAGAAAGCCACTAGGTTGGTCAGGCAAGACCCTGGTCTTCATCAAGACCTCGCCCTTGTGAAGCCATGTTGGCTGTCTCTAATCACCTCCATGTGCATTAGCATAGCTTCTAGGAGGATCTGTTTCATGACCTTCCTAGGCACAGAGGTGAGGCTGACAGGTCAGTAGTTCCCGGGGTCCTCCTTTCTACTCTTTTTAAAAATGAGTGCAATGTTTCTGTAGTGGGTCTGTCTGAGCTGATTTTCCCCATACAGCCTTCATGCTGCAGTACTGGAAGCCAGAGGCTGTTGATAACACACACCCTTGTTATGACTATCAGTGCCCACACAGCACCAAAGGTACAGNATACTGACTAACTCCTCAAACAGACCACGAGCTGGAAGGGATTTTGGGTGATCAGCTCTTCTGTACACCACCTCTGAGGCAGGAAAACTGTAACAAAAGCAACCTTCATAAACATGTGTGTGATGGAGGGGAGCACATTCCCATGGTGGCTTTGTATGCACCACTGTTGCCTTGGCCTCCCCACCTGAGTGCGTGGGTCTCTCTAGAGGAAAGGGTTGAGCCCTGAGGGATACCATGCATGTTGCCACCAAGAGCAGGAGAGGACTGCTGACACTGAAGACAAGGGACCTTCTGGTTTTAAGACACCAATAAGGAGAGAAGGAAAGACTTGGAAGAGGCAGAAGGGAGAGGGATGTACAGAGATTTATATGGTGAACATGGAAGGTGGCCAGCTCAGAAAAAGCCTGCATGGTACCAAAGAAGCTGACATGCCTTTTTTTTCCTGAATCAATAAAATCTGGATTCCCATTAACAAAGAGTTTATGAAAGTGTTTTAGCAAGGCCCTTACGTGCGGCTGTGGTATAGCAATGATGGAGGCCAGAAGAGCCTAGAGGGTGGCTGGAGAGAAGCAGTTGAGCTCCAGCCAGCAAAAGCCCTGAGACACACTGACAGAGCAGGCCACCTCCTCCGCTGTCTCCAAAATGATTACATGCTATAGAGTTTAATGATATAAATTCTATAAAGTTAAATATTATGACATTTATGATAAGAAAGTATAGACCCTAAAGCTGGTTTTTGTGAGGAATTAGATCAATGACACCATAGAAACAGCACAACGGATCAGTGCCTTTTTACAAAGAACCTTTGGACATCAGAAGCATTCTCCTCTTCCTCCCTCTCCATCTTCCCACCCATGTCTTTTCTAGACTAACCAGAGCAAACTCCTTTAACCTTTCCTGGCAGGTCTGTTTCCTAAATGTCTCAGTTTTCTTACTGCTCTGAGCTGGACTTCATACACATCAGCTACCTGTGAAAATGCCTTGTTTCTATGCTGCATGACAGCACCAAGAAGTGACAAGACACCCCCCTAGTCCCTCATCCCTCACTGCCCATGATCCATGTATTGTTTCTGTCTGGCTGTCAGCTATCAGACCAGGCTAGCTTGGAAAGAGCCCTCTGCTCTTGCTGTTAAGCATTTCCCTATGACAGCGTCCTCTTGCTTCCTTGTGCGAGGCAAACAGATGAACCAGTGGTCCAGCCCATGGGAGTGGCATCAGTCTGAATTACAGGTTGAATTCTGCAGCCGTGCTGAAAACGGCTGCCGGGGGATGTAGGCTCTATCTTACCAAGTATAAATTAAATCAAATAAATCCTAATTAAATTCATTAGCTCAACAAATTGGACAATTTCTCTCCCCAAACACATTTGTATTATACTGTTCCTTACCTGCAATGCTAAAATCCCAATCAAAACAATGTCCCTCTCATTTATGGACATACCAGTACTCAGAACTGACAGCTGTGTGAGTGGACACAAGGCTGCTGCAGCTGGGGACACATGTTCAGCACTGGGCTGCGGTATGGTGGCATGGATCGAAGCAGAGGCTTTCCCAAAGCCTCTGATGGGTCATGCTAGCAGTCTGCCCTGCTTGGACAGCCTCGCAGGCTGTCCATGCCAAGCCAGGGCCTGTTGCTGAATGGGGCAAACCTCCTAAAATCTGTAATCCAGCTGTTGGACACTGTTGGGGAGAAGGTCCTGACAGAGAGCTGAGAGCAACCAAGGACACAGAACTGCTTGGCTGATGATGGCTGCTGTTGGGAGCAGGGAGAGGAAGGGGCAGCGAGGTGAATTGCCTGCTCAGCGATTCAGCATGGCACAACCCTTTCTACAGAGAGCAAGGTTCTGGCATACAGATTTGCAGGAAAATGTGGAGAGATGGTTCTAACTGACAGCATCCAGACAGAGCGTGCATTTCTAAAAGTGTCTGCAATTCAGCAGGAGGTTTTAGTGGGCCACAGGGAAGATGGATGTGCTCCTCTTCTCAGCAAAAGCATGAGCCAGGGCTTGATTTTACATTCAAGATTATGTCACTGCCTGCCTGCAGCCTGGAAGGTCAAAGCCTGGGTTAACCTGATTCATCCCAGTGAGGTTTTCTTATTGTTTATGCAGAGATGTGCTAACGATCAGTAGTGTCTACTTCCTCTGATCTACCTAGCTCCTGACAGCTTAGTTTGCAGATGTAGCAAGTCCAGAACTGTAAGCAGACTTTGTTTTCTCAATCCACATTAAATCCACTCCTGAAGGACATCTGAGCAGCTGGGCTGAGCGCATTGGGTCTGCAGGGAAAGTGTTCCACTCCACTAGTCAGAGAGATTTTCATTGCACCCCTGAGGGCAAACCAGGCCATCCAGACAGAGGCTAGCTCTTTGGTATGAAGACCATTGCTGTCCTACCCACATCATGACTTCTCCTTACACTCATTCCAGTCCCCTGCAGAAACCCCATACGTTTCTTGAGACTGTGAAGAAAAAAGCAAGATCTACTACCCTATTGGCATAGGTTTGGGCCATGCCCACGAAGCAAAATCTCCCCAAGTCCTAGCTGTTATCACTGCTGCTAGAGTGTAGAAAAGCACCACTTGCACATGCTGAGGCATCCTGAGTGACCAGTAACTGTGGGCACTGCCAGCTTCCCTCTGAGTCCTTGGGGATGTTCTGAGATGCTCTTTGCTTCTTAACACATTCCTCTGACTCACCACAACCATGTGCCCCAATTGTCCCTTTAGCCCATTGTATGTTGGCATGACCCAGGGAAAGACTGTGACTACAGCCAGGTAAGTTGGAAACATCCTTCACTCATAGCAAAATGTGACTAAATGTGTTTCTGTAGGGCACTCAGAGCAGAGAGCACAATGACAGCTGTCAATAAGAGGCACAGGTGAAGAAATGAAAGGAAACCACATGCGTATACTTACACCAACATCACTTGCAACATCCTTCCCTGGATTCACAGAGGTTGCTGCATATGTTTTCCTGATGTCTCTTGTGAGTGTGTCCTCCCACATATGCTAAGTCCGTGCCTGGATGCCTTCCTCAGGGGTACTAAGTCTTTCTCAAGAACCCTGCTAGTTTTCAGCACTCCCCCCACCATCCCCAGGTAATCCCATCTTGAGGAGGCAGTTTTGACACTCTGTTAGCTAAACTGAAGACTTGTCACAGCTGTCTGGAGCTGCAGTGTCACTTGAGATCTGGGGGCAACATTCCAGACTCAGCTGGGTCGGTATTTTGCCCATCCCCAGCCCCTGTTCCTGTATTTTATACTTCCCTAGACCAAATATATTTGATGTGAACACCTGCATGGACCAATAGCATACAGCTCATGGCTGGCTTTTGTTTGAATCTCTTGAGAATCATCAATCATTCTGCAATCCATCCACAAAGAACAGCATTGGTGCCCCACTGATGAAGGCAGCAGTGTCCAAAGGCAGCAGGAACACAGTTCCTGGCTGAGTGTATACACGTTGGTCTCTAGAGCCAGGATGATGGCCAAGGAGTGTGTGTTGCATCCCTGTGCCAATGCACAAGCTGTTCTGCGAGGACCCAGCATTTAGTTGGCAGCATGCAAATGTCTTTTCAAATGTCACCTCCTGGATCTGCTCTAGGAGCTGCCAGAATAACACTTGCAGTGAGTGTTTAGGGCCCAGGCTGACAGCACAAGTCAGAACTTATCCAAAACGAGGACTTGTCTTCCTGCTCCTTGTTTTCTGATTAAAAGAGGGTTTGCTGGTTCTGCAGGGGAAATGGGAGCAGAGGGAAGATGCCAGGGAAACCCTTCTCCTTTCTAATACTGCAGAGCCCTGGGTGGAGGAAGGAGAAGTGGGGAGGTTGGGTAAGGGGCTTGCACAGAAAGCAGAGGCTGAAACGTACCTGCCTTGATAATCTGAGGTGGGGGCGGCAGCTGACCGGGGGCCCTGGAGAATATCATCTTCTTGGAGTCCAAGAGGAGACGGCAGTAGCCTGCAATCAGGCAGGCAAAGTTCGTGGCTTCGGGCCACTCCATCAGCAACACCAGCGGCTGGAAGGTAAGATAGGCAAAGCACATGAGGACCACGCAGCTCAGCTGACACAAGACCAGTGCTCCAAAAGGGTTGCGTGAGGGTCCTGCACTTGTGTAACTAGCAGGCTGGATAGCGCTTTTAGCACCCACACGGGAAAAAACAGCCAGATGCATGTCCTTGCTCCAGATCATTGTGCACAAGAAAGCACTCTACTGCAGCTGTAATTCCTTCTTGCTGACTCCCCTAAGGATGATGAAAGAGGTGGAGCCCTGCAGGGCATGGACTGTGTATGCCATGGCCCCCTGCAACTGGCTCCTGATCATATGTCTGCATGTCAATGATGTAAGTCTACTTGCAAACACCATTTTAACCATCAGGCCCTGGGGAGCTCAGGGAGTTTGTGGAGCCTCCAGCTGCCAGAATCCCTGTTTCACTGCAGGCATCACATTGCCCTCCCATAAACTAAGACATCTGCTTCCAGCAAGATGCAGAGGGGGCAAAAAGGCATTTCAAGCTCTCTCAGGCACCACTCTGAGCCTGTGGATCTTCTTTAAATCTAACCCTCCAGAAAATTAATCTGTGTTTAGGAGCAGATGGTGTCTTCTCTTTTAGGAGAGCTTTATTCACACCCTAAAAAAAGGTCTTTGCTTTAAAGGGAAGAAAAAATCAGACCTGATCAGTGTGCCACATACAACCTCACTTACAACCTAGTGACAGACACCACGACTCCCTGACTCCCAGCTTGTCCCAAGGAGAAGGTTAGCTAGCCTGGGGAAGCTGTTGGGGTGGGATCCATTCTTACCTACCCAGTGAGGTCCCATGCACTGCTGGGACACAGCTGGGCTCAGCTGCCTGCACCAGCATAGCTTGGTCAAGCAGTTCATGCTTGGTCTGACCCCCCAGTACTGCTCTTCCATGAGATGGAAAAAAAAATTGAGAGTGCCTTCAATAAAGTTATTGCATGGCAGCTCTAGCCATCTTCTACCCCTTGTCCAAAGCATTCCTACCTAAAGGACCATAGTACCCGGGTACAGGGCTTACCTGAGGCAACTGGGGGATGTTTAGCTAGTGCTGTGGCTCAGGCTGCCCATTCTGCCATGCTCAGTCTCTTGCACACTGAGTCCTTCAGAACTCAGAAGAACTTGTTTACCCCATCCAGGGCAAACCAAGCCCACTTTAAAAACTGCTTAAGTCTACACAGCATGAAAAGCACGAAAGCTATTTTGGTTTTCTTGTTTTATAACCACAGGAGGTTCCTGGTACCCACTGCCCTGCTCTGTGCTCTGCTCAGCACTTGCTTTCTAAGCCACCAAGCCAACTCTGGCAAAGGAAGGCCCAGCCTTACAGCATAGCACGCTGTGGACCATAAAACACAATAAACCTGGGTGTGAAGCCATCAGCCCTGGGCAGAGCCATGTCTGATCCCCAAGCCACGTCAGCCTCTGGCAGGGGCTGATTCCTCCTAGGGCTGGGGTAAAGAAGTTCCCTCCTTAGCTGCTGTGTAGGAAAAGAAAGGAAAGGTAATAACCTGATGTGAAACAGAAATAACCCAACAAGCAACATGCTCTGTTGAGAGGCTCTGCCCCTGCCTGCTTGATGAGGCCCTTTCTGCATCGTGGAGAATAAACCTGAGATAGCACAGATGAAAGGGAAAGTATCAAGCTAGAGAGAAAGGAGAGAAGAGGTTCTCCACATAGCTCAAAGGAGGGAGGCATGCAGTGGTGGTGGTGGTGGTGGTGGTGGCGGCAATGCCTCTTAGCCCAGCTCCAGTCTTGACATTCTGTTGTATGAAGCATCCTTAAAAGAACTGCTTTTCTATATAGGGCTAAGCCTTCCAGGGTTTTTCAAGCCATCTGTTGAATAGTCATTTATGCATTTCCCCCCTCTTAGGCAGCAGCAAGGGTTTGAGCGCTAGTAACAAGAAAGGAAGCAAATGCCAACAGGAGGAAGGCTATGGCTGATGAGTAGCCATTACTGGTAGATTAAATGAAGAGGCCAAAGTGGGCTGAGAATTCCCTTTCAAAAGGAAAACTAGGTGAGTAGTTTCCACCACGTGAGTCACACACCAGAGATTCACAGCTAGCTCTCAGGGACACCAAGGCTGAGTGGCACAGAGTTGTGAACCTTCATTGCCTCCCTGTCAGCACTTGCCATTCAGCTCATGGTGCAGTCTCGGTATCCTATCTAGGTATCAGTATCTCTGAGACCTAGCTTTGTTTCCATCTTTGCACAGATATCTCTGCTTCAGGGAGCTCCCACCGATCCAGAGATGGGACTGTAGGTTCTTGCTGGCAAGCAGCAGCCCCTGGATCAGTCCTCCTGAAGGGAGAAAGGACTGAGACACTGTCACCTCGACTGATGTTTCTTGCCTACAAATAAAGCACATGCAATGCACCAAGATGTCACAAACTCCATGAGAAGTCTCCAAGCCAGTCCAGCCTCTAGGTCTATTTCAGCAATTGGTGCATGGAATGCCGGGGTTAACTCTAGCACTTTGAGCTCCCCATAGCCCAGGAGCCTGCACTGCAAAGTCTCTGTGTCCTGCTGATGGATTTTTGGCTGTTAATATGAGCAAAGCTGCTGCAGTTGGCCTGTGTGTCTCCCCTGGCTTTGGCGGCTTCTCTGTTGTTCACTAACAGAGGTCTGGCTGTAACTTTTCCATGTGGTGCTACAAGTCTGAATCTCTTTCTTCCACCCACGTAGGTAATTTTGCTGGGCTTGCAGCAGCTCAGCTGCCTTTGAGACTTCCACCCTGTTGCCACATCTCCCTGAAAATGGCAAAGAGATCTGAAAGTAATTTGTGGGGTCAAGAGGCAAAGAAGCAACATGATCGCGTCAGCCTTGTTTCCTTGGGCAACCAGGCTACGAAGAGGAGGTGTCAGGGATGAAAGCTAACAGAGAAGTTACTTTTAGACATCAGCAATCTTGGTTACCCTGTTCCATGCAGGCAAGGCAGATGAGGTCTCACAGAGACAGACAGGCACAAGCAAGCTGAGTAAACACTGACTTTCTGAACAGTTGCATGAAAAATTTCCAACTAATTTCAATCTCAACCAGACCTGACAAAAAGGCATCAACCTGAAAGAGTGTGAATCTTTCTAAGTTTTCTAAGTCCAGTGGTGTGATAGAGCAGAGAGACTTTGTGAGCAGCTGGAAGGCAGGGAACAGGAGCAAAACTGGTGTCATTCCTCTAACCCTGCCCTGTTGGCACTGACTTGGAAGTGGCCACAAAATGCAGTACTTCCTTCCCTGCTGTTAATCAGGAGATGGTGTTAATCATCAATGGGGAACAAGTTATCAACTAGGATAATCTTCCAGTTATCCTCCTGTTATGCACCAATCATGTGTCTCATGCCAACCAGACCATCCTCTTTCTCCTCTTCACTGGCATATTCTCACTGCAACAGCAGCAGGGGCTCATACCTTGGTGGCCCCATGGGCTCTGCTTCCCTAGGATGCCAGAGCAGAAATGCCTGTCTGATTTTTGTCAGGGCAGAAGCACCTTTAGGATGAAAGCTGGTTTTACACAGAAGCAAACTTGCTGGGATAGTCCTACTGCTCTAAAAATGCCAAACACCAGATTCCCAGTGGGATGCACAGGTAAAGGTTCATCTCTGACTTGTAATATGCCAACATGAAAAGAAGCAAATTTTAAAGAGAATGCTTTTACTACATCTAAATTCATAATACCAGCCTGAAATTATTGATGTTTTCACGTTTCACTCATAATGGTTTTCTAGATTTTCTAGTCCTAATCAGAAAAGGACATTTTTTTCACTTGAATTTTACTGCTTGGCAATCAGTCTCTTTAGAAAGCAAAACAAAACACATTTATACTGGATATAAGAGATGAGTTTTCCATTAGCTTATTAAAGATGTAGTGCTTTTTCTATTATGCCCTGCCTTTAAATCAAACCTCTATGTCCTTCTGGAAGATATTCTCTTGTTCATTTATCTGAACAAGATATTTCTTGTTCACAAAAGAGGTTTCACAAAAGAAGGTTCGAAGGAAATTTTATGGCTAGGGTTATGCTAGAGAATCTTAACAGACCTCATATTTAAATTAATTTATGACACAATCTACGCATGCTATAACCCTTAAGCTTATGTGCATTTCCTTTTAATCTCCCCCCTTTATCATGTACTTCGGGTCTTACCCTGCTTCCTTTAATAGAGTGCAGATCCCCAGAAAGGCTGGGGATGAATTTACATCATTTATGTTCCCTGGTTTACTTCAAGTACACTGCCAAGTTCATATTTAATAATACAGGCATTCAAGCCTAACAAGACAGCACTCAATTTTTCACTTGTACATTGACCTTTCCTTTCCTCCACTTAAGCATTATTAACTCGACTCTATCAATACCAGGCTGCTTGTGATTAGGACCATTATTTCCCATTTGTTGATCAATAAACCTCCTGCCTTTGTTAGCAGCAGACATTCAGGTTTCTGCAGCAGTCTCTCCTTCCTTAGAGTTTGAGCAGCCACCAACTCTGCTGGGTGAAATCCCTCTTTGTTCCCTGCATGGTCCCACAAAACATCACAGCAGATGGAGCGATACCTCTATAGACTGTAAACCTGTAGGCATTTCCTTCTCTCCAATTTGACGGTGGTTCTGTGTCCCAGGGAAGGTGCAGGTCCAGCCTACACCTTCCTATTATGCTGCAGCTGCCACCCTGGCCAGCTGGGTGGCAGCCAGTCATCTCCCTCCTGGCTACTCACAGGGCTTGTACTCTTCCCTGTGGGATTTCTAATAATCAGAGCCTGCTGGCACTTTTGGAATGCTCCACATTTCCTGTTTTTTGAAGCATCTTCTCAGGACTCCCAGGTTTGCTGCATCATCAGACTGCGCTCACAGCACTGGCCACCTGAGGTCTGCTTGTTTGTTGCAGGTTTTTTTGTTTGGTTGGTTTAAAGATAAACAAATTAAATTTGGCTTTGGAAGCTTGGAAACTTGTCCTCTCCACATGTCTGACTCCTGTGTTCCTGGCTGGCTCCCGTCCTGGGTACCTGCGAGCAGTGTTGTGGGTGGTGCTGGGGGCACACCACACACTAGTACGTGCTTTGCTTCACATCCCAATAGAAAGGCTCTGCAATGGGGAAAACTGCATCCACCCCTTCTACCCCAGGTATGAAGCCAAAAGAAATCTCAATCCTTCTCTCTATCCCATGAGATGACAGTATTTCAGAATGGCTTAATGCAAACAAAGATGAATTCAGCTTAGGAAACCAGAGACTTTAGGTCCATCAACACACTTCAAAGCCTCACTTTTCATGCAGGAGAAATCCAATGGGCTTCAGTCATTGCTTTCATGGACAGGAATAATGCCAGCCTCACCTTCCCTCATCAGTTTGATGAGGCTTTCCACCATTTTCAGACTACAATTTGGTAAACACATGTACGGCATCAGCCTTGGCACCCAAAGTGTGTCCCTGCCACCCCTGGCTGGGGGAAGCACCACTGGGCTCAAGGCCAGCTGGGGCCCCACCAGCACCCGCTGCCATTGGCTCAGGCAGGGAAGGCTCAGAGGCAGAGGGGTTCACTGTTCCATCACCAGTGAGAGGGACGGGTGGCCAGCAGGTAGGACTTGGCTCCTTCTGGAGGAGAGCAGAAGGCTCCACCCCAGCAGAGGTGGCTTTTTTTTTTTCCATGTCAGGCTGGAAGCATGCTGGGGCCCCTGGGACACCAAGATCAATAGCCAGATCCCAGCCACAGCAGCTGCCAGGGGCCTTTCTGAATTAATTTTTCCTTTGTCTTCCTATGTTGAGGCCTGGTCTCGGCTACAGTGACAGCTGGTTGCAGGCCCTGCCGGGAGACATGAAGTCAATTACCCCAATGCCTTTGACTGAATTGTGCTTGGTGAGCTTCCAGCTGCTGTGGCTTCCTGCCCCACAGCCAGGGCAGGGACAAGGTGCAGCCTGACGTGGTTCCTCTGTTAAATGGCAGACACCTGTCCTGGCTCAGGTGATCTGGTTGCCCCTTGAGCATTCCTCTTTCATTCTCGCTCAGAGGGCTTCGGCAGCTTTTTTGCCAATGTCAAGACTGTTAATAATAAAAAGCCCAGTGGTATGTAGCTATGTAAATCAGAAAGGAGAAATGCTCCACTTGAAAAGGCATTTCAGTAAGAACAAAACCTTTGCTTATGCAGGAAGCTGTGGAGCCGCTAAGCCAGGGGTGTGACCTGGTGGAGTCACCCAGCTGGATGTCAGGAGCTGGCTCCGATGCACCCATGATGCTGAGCAGCTCTCTTCATGTCTCCTCACTGGGTAGCTTGGGTGAGCATGGTAAGCAGCAGCGCCTCTACTTCTTCTGCATCCCATCAGTGCTGCTGGGCTTGCCTGGATGCTGGGCAGGAGATGCTGATACTGCCCTTCCTGGAATGCTTGCGGGGTAGAAGACACTACTGGGCAGCTGGAGGCGGAAGCCGCCAGGAGATGCTGGTCTGCGGGGCTCCCAGACCACTGAGACAAGCTGCATTTAATGCATAAAAATCACAGGAGACACACCAGGTGCCACCACCATGTCCCCAAATCTATGAACTCCAGAATCAACACTCAAACACCAGCAAGTCTGGAGTGCAGAAGGAAGAGTGGAGAAGCAATGCCCCAGCAGAGAGAGTACTTTTCAGGGCAGTAATGACCACATAATCCAGCAAAATGCCCGTATTGCTACAGTGCAGCCAGGGAAGCACTGACCTGCCCCATGCTACATGCTGTGAACTTTCTCAGCATTTCCAGGCAAACCTGCCCCACTCCCTCTGTGGTTATTGAGGCAAAACCTGCTCCACTCCTCCCAGCAGCTCCCTCGGACATTGCAGGGAAGAAAAATCCTTCTTGGACCCAGTAGCAGAGTCCTGGAAGCTTTTGCTCCTCTCTCCTGAGGTTGCTCAGCTCCTCTATGAGGGATCCTGCCAGCATTTGCCCCCGCCTTGCCACCCTTGCAGTGGCAAATGACTAAGGAAAGCAAAGCAGAAGCACCAGCCCTGGGTTTGCATCCCAAGTGAGCTGTTTAAACAGAAACTGAAGCCCAGGATGGAAAAGCTGCAAAACAAACCAATTAACGACCCAGTGAATAATTTACAAGACAAACACCATTTCTTTTCCTCTGGAACCAAATGCAAATGGTTTACAGTGTCCTCAAGCCTGCTTGCTACCTGAAAATCTTTCCCATCTCCTTCCTGGCAGGTACATCTGGGCTGCAGTTGCAAGTAAGTGGCAGATAAGGACGTTTGGGCAGCACTGGCTGGTGCAGTTGGGGTGTAGAGACCTCCCAGCTGACAGCTGCTCTGTGACCTGACCCCTTTTTTCAACCCCTAGGATCAATAGACCTGGCATTTAAAAATTCAAAGTGGCCTTTCTGCACAAATCCCTCAACTGTCACCGACCATCTGCCTTTTCCACAGTAGCCCTGTGAGCAGCTGCGATGGGCTGCTGCTACCCCATCAATTCAGGCTGGCTCACCCGCATCCCTACCATTACCTGGGGAATGTACTGGAGCTGTCCCAGCACCAGCATCCTGCAACACAGCACCAGGCATCACACATCACGGTGCAATGGCCCCAGGGGACACCCTCACCTACCCTGCAATCTGCATGGCTTTGACAGGCTTCAGGGGCGATATGGATTTGAGCACAGGTCCTCAGAGGAGTCAGGACACTACTTTAAGCACAACCCTCTAATGGCTGACAACTCATGGCAAAAACAGATTTATTTGCAACCCAGAGCTTTAGCCAGCAACATGTTCAGTACAATGGAATAATGGCAGAAAGCAGCGAAGCACTGCAAAGTAATGATCTTTTTCCCTGCTTTCCTTAGCCTGCTTCATCCATCACTGTCCTGTGTAGGATAAGCATATGCCTCATTTTGAAACGGACATTCTGGCTTTAAAACTCAGTCCTTTGGATAATGGTTAAATGGAGATAATGGCAGTGTCTGAGGGTGCTGTTGAGCCTGCTGAGATTCACAAATGGGATGCTTGCTCTGCTCCAGGCAGGCAGAGGGGCTTTTGGTGGTTGTAGGGAGCTGCTTGGAATTTCTCTGGGAGATAAAGCCACCATATGTGTGTATGTGCTTGCAGTAAGTTGTATGTAAGCTGCCTTTTCCTCAGTAATTGCGAGGCTAGATAGAGGGACACAGGAGAAAGTCTGCTTCTACAGCAGGAAAGGGCTGTTGATGTTACAGAGTTAATTACTGCTGCAGAGCATGGCTGAGAGGAGTGGCACTGCAGGATCTGTGGATCCTACCCAGGCTGCAGAGGGGGAAGTTTGAGGTTTTTGAAGGGTAGGGACAGGCAGAGCAGAACTCACCTGTGCAATGACTAACCTCAGTGGGATGCAGAAGAGGGAATATTACAGATATTACAGTTGATCAAATACCCACAGAATTACAAATGCAAAAAACCTGATGAGGCTGTTGGAGGGGACAGCTGAAGCAGAGGGGATGAGGCTGAGCGCAGCAGCTCTGGCAGATGCCATTGGGGTGTTACTGAAGTTCAGCAGAGCTACTGGACCAGGGACAGCAGCAACAGGCAAACAGTCTTGGAGGAATTGATGAGCCTGGTGGGACCAGTAAACTCTGTGGCCGGAGCACTACTTTTTCTTTCTTTTTTGAGGATTTTGAGGTGGACGGGGGGGTTCCCTGACCCAGGGAAGCCTGAGGGAAGAAGGAGAGACCAGACAGGAGTCAGCATCTCCCACGGGTGAGGCCGAGAGGGTGATGTGGCTGGGGATGTTGATGAGGAAACCGCGGGAGATTTAAATGTGGCAAAACCGTAAGCAGCACTCAGACCGTGAACAGCGAGACAGCCGTTACCATCTCGCTTGTTGGCGTGGGGGGAGGACAAGAAGAAAGAAGCCCAGAGGGCTCACTGACAGGTGGTCCCCTCCAAAGTGGTCTCCACCCAGCACAAGAAGACCATGCTCCTGTCAATCAAAATGGATGTGGGAAGCCAGACAGAGCTCCCACAGAAGAATGTGGCTGTGCAGGTGGCAAGCTGTAGGGAATGCCACAGCCTCTCACTGATTTCCGGGGGCAGCTCTGAGTATGGCTGTGTGAGGTGTGAGCAGGTAGATGATCTGCTCACCCAAGCGGCACAGCTGGAAGACGAGGTTGTAAGGCTACAAAGTGAAGTAGAAAGGCTCAGGAGCATCAGGGAGGCTGAAATGGAGATAGACTGGTGGAGCCAGGCTCTGCGTTCTGTTCAATGGACAGATAATACCCAGGATCAAGGGGCCCC
>VYZX01033827.1:0-11130 GCA_013401335.1 Brachypteracias leptosomus
CTCCAGGCTAAACAGCACCAGGTGTCTCAATCTTTCATTGTAAGAGAAATATTAAAGTCCCTTAATCATCCTTGTAGCCCTCTGCTGAACTCTCTCTAGTAGTTCCCTGTTACTCTTGTACTGAAGAGCCCAGAACTGGACATAGTACACCAGATGTGGCGTTATTATGACAGAGAGGAGGGGCAGGAGAATCTCTCTCAACCTGCTGGCCACGCTCTTAATGCACCCCAGCATTCTCCAGCAATCCATAGTTCAAATGCTAACATTCCTTAGCCCTGACGCACACATGCAACCTCCTACTTAAAATTGAATATATTTAACAGTAAAGGACATTAATTCACAGCCTTGCTAAAATGTGGAAATAAATTTACTAAACTCAGCCTTTCAGGATATGTGCTTTAATAGGAGTAACAAGACAGAGAAAGACTCAGAGAAGGTGGTATTTTGTTACTGAAAAGGTTGGATGCTCTATGAAATAAAAACAAATTCTGACTTTGGCTTCTCTAAACAACTAAAGATTAGATTATTTTTTAAATTATTTTCTAATTTTCTTAAAATATATATAGTTTTTACATTTACACATATTTATTACTAATGTAACACAAATATGAAGTCCAATCTGTGAAATATATTCTGTCCTACTCAGAAAAACACAGTAACTGAGAATGTAAAATTATAAATAACTTTCACAAGATTTTATTTATCATTTGCAGTTATATGAATGTGAAAATCCCTGGTTTTAGTTTTGGATGTAATTAAATCTCAAACTAAACTAGATATTTTGCACAGTAATGAGTTCTTTCTTTAAAGGTGCACGATAATGAACTATACTTTTATATTCCCCACTAATTACAATTAGACTTCATAATTCCACTATGATTAGCCTTTGATTATCACCGTGTTTTGTGAATAACAAAATAATGACTTCACTTAATTGGTGATAGCAACCCATAGATAAAAGCATAACTTTTTTGAACATACAAAATATGTTGGTTCTTCATGCATCGGCAGCTCCTGGCTCTTCTCTGTCACTCTGTCTTTACCCGTCACCCTGGTAAGCCTAGTTTAAAATTCTCCTTATATGCCTGTTGAGCTTGTTGGTGAAGATCATCTTGCCTCTCTTGGTCAGGTGAACCTTGTCAGTTCCAAATAGACCCAGCTTCTCAAAGGTAGATCTATGATCATAGAAGCCAAAATCTTAAGTATGACACCAGCCATTCAGTCAAGCATTCACCTATTCAATTGATTTCCTCTTTCCTGAACCTTTTCCTCTAATTGGGAGGATAAAGGAGAACACCACCTGTGCTTCAGATCTTTTTACATTGTTCTGAGGGATATATAGTCCCTTTTGATGGTTCTAAGTTGCCTTGTCACTATATCGTTAGATCCTACACAGAATATTATGAGTGCATGATAATCTGTAGGATTCACCAGGCTTGAAAGCCTTTCAGTGATGTCACAAATGCAAGGTCCTGGTAAGAAGCAAATTTCTCTAGAGAAATCTTCTGAGGGGCAAATGGATATTATGGTGCCTCTCAATTTAATTCACTGTAAATGATTTCTGTAGAGAAAGTGCTATGCAGCACTTCATATGGTCTGACAAATACTGAAAATAAAATGACACATCTGAGAACAGATATGAGATATCTGCCATGCTCTAGAAGTGTTTCTGATTTCCATGCATAAATATTGTGTATCACAACACAATCATGAAACTCGCCAAGTATTTTGATGTTCTTTTTCACAAGAAGAAGGTACAGGTGTGCTGTCCATGGCGTTGAGGAGGTCCTACCCAGAATCCTGCATAAAGTCTGGGCACAAACTGTCAAGAGGCTGAGTTTAACTGGTAAAATTTTTTTTAAAGTTGATCAAAGCACAAAGAGGTTTTTTTTTGTCATGCTCCAGCAGGGGGATTGGACTAGATGATCTTTCAAGGTCCCTTCCAATCCCTAACATTCTGTGATTCTGTGATTCTTAAATGAAATGACTAAAAAAAAGTTTGTTGATTTCCCTTAATAAAGTGCAAGGTAAGAAGTGATAGGGTTATTTTCTGTAATTATCTTAGTGGAAGAGAAGGGAAAACTACATAAGAAAATGAACAATTTTGCCATAGGAAGAAATTATAGACATTTATAAACATGGACTGAGAATTAGAAGTTCATAAATACAAGACTATCAAATTATAGAATAATATAACAATAGGAATGCTTTTTATATATCTAGAAGGATAAAAGAAAAAGAAACAAATCAGTGAAGATAGTATTCTTGTTAAATCTTCATTATTAAACAATATATAAATGGTAAAGATCTTGAATCTACTTAGTATTCAAGAGAAGAGTAAAAAGAGGCAGATTTTCCCAAGAAAAAAGTGATTTGGAAAACAAGTTGAACAAGACGAATGGATAGCTTGCAGTTGCAGTCCAGTGCTGGATGTCAAAACACAATCCTTCTTCTTTTTCATACAAATATAGCCATAGTGACACACTGAGATTACAAGCTAGTAAATTTCAAACTGACAAAAGGGAAATGTTTTTATGCAGCATGTAATTAGGCGGTAGAACTCAATGTCACAAAAATCATTGAGGTTAAGGACATAGATTCAGATAGCTATTTATCATGAGAAAAAATGGTAGAATTTTAAATATTGAATGAAAAAGAAATAATATTAAATTCTTATTATGGAATAATATTAAACATCCTACTTTATTTTACAGTATTTTCTTATTCACAGCATATTAGAAAAAACAATGGATGAGGAAAGAGCTGTCTCACATCTGCCAGTTGAAAGATTCTTAGTACAATTATTAAGATACTAGTCATTGTCAGACATATTAATGGACTATTGCATTTCTGATCTAAAGCAATAGCAATACCAGTTCCTATGTTTTGAGTTGTATTTGATAATCAGTGGCTTAACTTTTAAAGTGTATATCAGTGTTGATTAGCATCAGTGAAGGGTTGGTATTTTCCAAGTTTCTACAAACCAGCTTTTGATTGAACTATAAAAATTAAGGTAATACACAACTGACTTTATGTAACTTGCATACACAGAGACACACATACATAAATCAGTAATTTCAGGTATGGTCCTTGTACTTTGTATAAGTGACAGGAAAAACTGAAATAACTTATGTCTCACAAAATTACCTTGTTGTTTGTAAAATGAACTAAACTTCTTTGGTGGAAATTCATAGAAGATTGAGAGGTATAAATATGTATTTAGAGAGAGAGATCTTAAGCATTAACTCATAAATGGTTGTATTATCAAGTTAATGTTTATTAAGACTAATCCAAAATTATATATATAATTTTTCCCCATAAACAATGGTAAAGACATTTCCTGTAGTCCATACAGGAGAGATTTTACTGAGTTACGATAATTTCAAGTGTGCCTGTCTACACTAGAAAAAATGCCCTGAAAGTATCTTAATTATGTACCTGTGTCAGAATTCTCTTATCTAAACTCAGACAAAAATTTCTCAATGACAGTTTTTCAAAGAAGATCATAATTCAAGCATCATCTTACAAAATTCTTTAAACTTCATGACGCCTTTTTTGTTATTTGCAAAAGCTAGTGATCTATATGGAGTATGTTCACATTCTGCAACAACTGAAAGAATCAGCTTGTAGTGTGGTGTTGAGTCTTCCACTCACATTGTCCGTTCTTCACTGTTCCTGTGTAAAAAGTTTTCCTTTTGTTACTTTTTTGATGCTTAGTTTCAACATTTCAACATTTATGCAATAATATTAGTCATTGGATAAGACCAGACAACTAAAGCAGTTTGGCATAAAATTGCCAGTGTTTGCTTAATGACTGGTTAGGTAACCTCGTGGTCCGGTCATATATAAACTTATCTGACTAATAAAGCCTCAAATCTCTTGGTAATCTCAAGGTATTGGCTAAGTGAACAAACTGCTGTACTCACTCAATTCCTCCCTTTCTTGATAAGAGAGGTGCTAGGTGACTGTCCTTTGGGACTCACTGGGTAATTTTCTTCTTGGAGAAAAGGATGAGTCCTGTCATGAACTTTCTCACAGTCCTTTCCAGTAAGAAAGGCCTTTCTAACCTTCTTGGAAGAGACATATTCTTTTTGTGAAATGTCAGAAATACTCATCTACTTCATGAAAATTCTCATTATTTAGGATATCACTTCAATAAAACTGATGAGCTTTGTGTGCCAATAAGCCTATTTTTATCAGTATTTTATTTAATAGAGATAAAAACAATTATTTGTTTTCTATATCAATACTGCCCTGCATTTCAATGTCTATCTTCCAAAATCCATATTTGAAACACTGATAGTACCACTCAATATATTCTTATACTACAGGGAAAACTCAGAGCCACTGGGATCATCAAAATAAGACAACCTAGTTTTTCAGTAACTTTCAGAAACTTATTTTTTAATTTTGTAAGTGGCATCTCAACCTTCACTCAGTTGCCTGAACAACGTTTCAATAGTACGTCAGTTCAGAAAATCCAAAATGGTAATTCCTCTAAGCAAATCTGAGAAGCATCTGTATTTAAGTAAGCAATCAGTCTAAGCAGCATACATTTTCATACAGCTCCTTAACATGTTTGTTTACTACAATAAAATATTATGTTTTCTGATATGCATTACTGAATGCATTACTGCATGATTTTGTCAAAATGGACTGAGAATCAACTTCTTATTTAGCTAGAGAATCCCAGAAAGGGAATTATAATTTTTAAAAGAAGAATAAATTGTGAGATAATTTACAAGAGCGTAACCCAGTCCAATAAGATTGTTAAGTACATCATTGTGGAATTTGGGTAAACCATTTTCATTTTCTTTTATTTGAACATAAATATCCACTAACATAGAATCTTTGCAATGGATGTAAAATGTCAGGATTACAGTATCATCCTTTCACTTGTCATCATTCCTCTAGTGACCCAGATATGTCTTGTTCTGAGCAGCTAAACACAAGGTTGGGCTGTGGAGCTTCCAAGAAACAATTTTCTTCAAAGCTTCAGAATGAAATTGACAGTAAGCAGTTTTTGAACCATATATCATGCTAAAACTAAATACATGAAAAAGAATATATTAAAAAAGTGAAAATTGAAATAAAATCTATAAGAAAAAAAACTTTGAAATAACTTCTCTTTTCTTCTGTTGGAGGAAAGGTGTCCTTTTAAAAAGCAAGTTAAACTGGTTAATCACAGAATCATTTAGGTTGGAAAAAACCTTTAAGATAATCTAATTCAACCATAATCCTAATTTACCAAGTCCACTGCTAAACCATGTCCCTAAGCATCACATCTACATGGCTTTTAAGCACATCCAGGGATGGTGATTCAACCACTTCCCTGGGCAGCCTGTTCCAAACCCTTCAGTGAAAAATTTTTTCCTCATGTCCAACCTAAACCTCCCCTGATGAAACTTGACACCATTTCCTCTTGTCCTATCACTTGTTCCTTGGGAGAACAGACCAGTACCTACCTCTCTATTACTTCCTTTCAAGTAGTTGTAGGGAGCAATAAGGTCTTCCCTCAGCCTCCTCTTTTTCAGACTGAACAGTCACAGTTCTCTCAGCCAATCCTCATAAGACTCATTCTCCAGGCCCTTCACCAACTTCATTGCCCTTCTTTGGACCTGCTCCAATGCCTCAATGTCTTTCTTGTATCAAGGTGCCCAAAACTGAACACAGTACTTGAGGTGTGATGCGATACCAGTGCCAAGTACAGAGGGATGATCACTACTCTAGTCCTGCTGGTCACACTATTCCTGATACAAGCCAGGATGCCATTGGCCTTCTTGGCCAGCTGGGCACACTGCTGGCTCATATTCAGCTGGTTGTCAACCAGTACCCCCAGGTTCCTTTCTGCCAGGCAGCTCTCCAGCCACACTTCCTCAAGTCTGTAGTGTTGCATGAGGTTGTTGGGGCCCAGGTGCTGAACTGAGCATTTGGCTTTGTTGAACCTCATACAACTGACCTTGGCCCATCAGTCCAACCTATTCAGATCCCTCTATAGAGCCTCCCTATCCTCAAGCATATCAACACTCCCACCCAACTTAATGTCATCTGCAAACTTACTAAGGGTCCACTCGATCTCCTCATCAAGATCATTGATAAAGATAGTAAATAGAAGTGATCCCAATTCTGGTCTCTCAGGAATATCACTTGTGACCAGCTGCAAACTGGATTTAACTCCATTCACCACCACTCTTTGTGTCCGGCTGTTCAGCTAGTGTTTTACCCAGTGGAGTGCGTACCCATCCAAGCCATGAGCAGACAGTTTTTTCATGAGAATGCTGTGGGAAACAGTGCTGAAGGCTTTACTGAAGTCTAGGTAGACAACATCCACAGCCTTCCCTTCATCCTCTAGACTGGTCATATTGTCATAGAAGGAGATCAGGTTTGTCATCAAGACCTACCTTTCATGAACCCATGCTAACTGGGCCTGATCACTTGGTTGTCCTCTATGTGCTGCATGATGGCACTCAAGATGATCTGCTCCATAACCTCCACTGGAATCTGACTGACAGATCTGTAGTTCCCTGGATCCTTCTTTCTGCCCTTCTTGTAGATGGGTGTCACGTTTGCTAATCTACAAATGTAGCTGACAAAATAATTAGAAAAATTATCAAACAAAGCTTAATCACTGCTTTTTGAGTAGCACATTGTCCATGCTCCTTCTAGTGAATTAAAACCTAATAGTCACTTGTACCTAACATACTTGCCCCTAGTCTGCTGCTGACCCATAGGACATAAATAGAGAATACTGGATTTTATTATTTCGTCATAATTATTTACTTAGGAGCAAGAGCTTCTCTTTTTAATCAGAGCTTATACCATGTATATTGAATACAGAAGGTCCAAACAATGTCTCTAACATAGCAGAGTTTCAAATTGGGTGGAAAGGATGGAATGGAAACAGATGCTCAATATGGTACACAGACCTCCATTAATTGCATCAGTCTGTATTAATTACCTGTCCTTGCCCTGGCTGTGCCCAAAGGATTACATCAATATTACCATCACCTATATATATTGACATTACATTTTATTCATGTAGCAATTTCCACAACAAAAGCAATTTGATCACTACTCATATAATAAATATCTCTGCACATTCTTCCAGACTGCCTTCCTCTTTGGAATACATAGGTTTAATTAAGGAGGAAAGCTGAGAAGACTGAACTTCAGATGTCTCTAAACAAAAGGTGAGTAAAAAGAACTTCAAACCAAATCAACAAACTCCTAAGGGTTTTTTTAAAAAAAACTCAACTCAAAAGCTTAATGAATAAAGTTCCATGTTTTCTATATATTGTCTCATGATCATGGTATGTCATCTCAGTAAAAGACTGTGTCGTACATATTTCTTTTCCACTTCTGTGTAGATATGGTCTCACAATACTGTAGAATCAACTATTAATTTGACAATATTGACTGCAAAATGACTAAGAGTATATCTCAGCAATGTGTTGACACCAACAGATATCACTTACTAGAAAAAAAAAAATCAACTAAAGGAACACATTTTCTATAGAGATGTTATAAAGCATATGTAAATGATTGACAAGAGACTTTAACTAACGTTCATGAAAACATTCCTTCCAGATATTACTGGAATTTCAGTTTAGACCAAATGACATTTATTTTGGCGAGTCTCAAAAAACAGTTTTTCAGTAAGGCAGCTGCAATGGTTTTTAAAAATTTCACAGATTTTCTTCATTTATCTGATGGAAAATGCTCTCAACAAAATCTTAAGTACTGCAAATTTCAGCACAACACAGAATAATCAAAATTCTTTCTCTCATAATTGTATTGCTCAACACTACATTCTCATTCTCATTCCATTTCAATGCAGCTTGCACTGAAAATAACTAATGTTACCCAGAGGTCAACATGTCTTTCATACTAAATTACAATTAAGTTTTATAAAATATTAATGCTCAAAACTAAATGAGATAAAAACATTAATAGTCCATTTAATGCTTTCAAAAAATAAGAATTTCTATGTAAACTATGAATTTATATCACCCGAGTTCACTTTGATTTCCAGGTAACAAGACCAGGAATAAAGAATTGAAGACTTCCAGCTAATGGGTTAATTTTAAACACTCACATACACACACATAAGTTTACACTTAGAAAAAAAAAAAACAACAAACCCCCTAAATCTTTCACTCACTTTAAGAAAATCTTAAACTCTATTATGTTGTAGATAATATCTTTATCCTTAACATGTTTTCACAAGTACAACGGTGGTGGGCTGACTCAGGCTGGATCCCAAGTGCCCACCAAAGCTGCTCTATCACTCTTCCTCCTCAACTGGACAGGGGGCAGAAAATATGATGAAAGGTTCATGGGTTGAGATGAGGACACAGAGAACCCTCACAAACTACCATAACAGGCAAAACAGACTTGACTTGGGGAAATTAGTTTAATTTATTATCAATCAAATCAGAGCAGGATAATGAGAAATACAAGCACATCTTAAAACATCTTCTCCTCACCCCTTCCTTCTTCCTGGACTCAACTTCACTCCTATTTTTCTCTACCTTTTGTCTCCCAGTGGCATAGAGGGATGGGGAATGGTCAGTTTATGGTTAGTTCATCACACCTTGTTTCTGATACTCCTTCCTCCTCAGAGGAAAGACTCCTCACACTCTTCCCCTCCTCCAGTGTGGGGACCCTCCCATGGGAGACAGCCCTCCACAAGCTTCTCCAATGTAAGTCCTTCCTACAGGTTACAGTACTTCACAAACTGCTCCATCATGGGTCCCTTCCACAAGGTATAGTCCTTCAGGAGCAGACTGCTCCAGCATGGGTCCCCCATAGGGTCACAAATTCTGCCAGCAAACCTGCTTCAGTGTTGACCTCTCTCTCCACAGGGCCACAGGTCCTGCCAGGAGCCTCCTTCAGTGCAGGCTTCCCCATAGCGTCACAGCCTCCTTCAGGCACATCCACCCGCTCTGGTGTGGGGCCCTCCATGGGCTACAGGTGGATATCTGCTCCACTGTTAACCTCCATGGGCTGCAGGGGGACAACCTGCCTCACCATGGTCTTCACTAAGGGCTGCAGGGGAATATCTGCTCTGATGCCTGGAACACCTACTCCCCCTCATTCTTCACTGACCTTGGTGTCTGCAGAGTTGTTTCTCTCACATATTCTCAATCCTCTCTTCAGCTGCAATTTCTGTTGCACAGCAACTTTTTCACCTTCTTAAATATGTTATTACAGAGGCGCTACTACCATTGCTGATGGGCTTGGCCTTGGCCAGTAGTGGTGGGTCTATCTTGGAGCCAGCTGGCATTGGCTCTGATAGACATGAGGGAAGCTTCTAGCACCTCGTCACAGAAGCCATTCCTGAAGCTTCACCCTCTATCAAAACTTTGCCCCGCAAACCAAATACATTCCACCCTTGCCTCTGCGAATATTTAAGGATTATAATTAAAATCTACATTTATCACAATCTTATCAAACTTCACTCACATCAACAAGAAAGAATTCCCCACACCAAAATCAAAATTACATCATCACAATACCAAATGAAAGGGGACAATTAAACACAGCCCACCCCTCATCCTTTTACAACAACTACAAGTGAAATTCCCCACAATCATTTGTCTCTCTAACTCTGTCCAGCCCATGCTTTACCAGTTGCTATCCTTATTTGAAATTCCTTGTGCCTCACGTTATACACCAAAAGAACTGTGGTGGGTTGACCTTGGCCATGTGCCCATCAAGCTGTTCTATCACATCCCTCCTCAACAAGATGATGAGGAGAGAAAATAAGAATGAAAAAACCCTCTTGTGTCAAGATAAAGGCAGTTCAGTAAAGCAAAAGCAAAAGCCACACACAAGAGCAAAGGAAACCAAAACATTTATTCCCTACTTTCCATCAGCAGGCTATGTCCAGTCACTTACTAGGAAATAGGGCTTCAATATGCATAGCAGTTGCTCCAAAAGACAAATGTCATAACAGCAAATTTTCCTCCTTCCTCCTCCTTTCTCTTAGCTTTTATTGCTGAGTAGGTGTTGTGTGTAGTGGTGGATAAATATAGCAATAGATTAATTCCCTTGTGTTCTATCTGGTCCTCAGAGATTAGAGGGGCTAGGGGTGCCTGGACTTATCTCTTAATAGGTAAAGCAATTATTGCCATGACTATAGGTCTGATACCAGAAGCACGAACAGCTTATTTACTGTACATTCAAAAGAAGCAGTCGGGAGCATGAATAGTATGATTTATTCATATACAACATATACAGATTTTTTAAGATTGCCAGTGATAAATGCACTATGCTGCAGACTAGCTATGGAGCTCTAAAATATGATTGCAATCACAAGCTTGATTTCCCAGGAAAGTGCTTGGCATACCCAAGGTTGCAAATCTTACCAAGAGGCGTCCCTTCTGGGAGGACACAGAGGACAAACCCGTTGATCTGTCCTTACGATTGGTGTTGAATTCTCATCCACAGGTTAGGTCCCAAATAGGTATATTTATACCTTGTTATCTACTATTGTGCAAAGTGCAGGGCTGGGACTGTGGTCAAGCCATTGTCCATTGTGGAAGGTCTTTAGCAATTTCACAAAACATTTATAACTTCCTTGGAAACTCATGCAAGAAACAGATAACTGCTGTGATAAGTGGAAGAATGGGACCATGCGGTCTTTGCCCCACTCCACATTGTTCCTTAGTGCCATGATTAGACAGACTACCAGATCTTCATCTGGTCTCTGTGTTTGTTATAATCAGCAGATATTTATCAGCAATATTGAGCTTTGCAATTTTCCATTGTTTTGTGCTTTCAACAGTAGGAGTCATAGGGTATGGAATATCCTTTTGATCAGTTTAGGTCAGATGTTCTGGCTCTATCCCCTACCGCTGTCTTGCCCACCCCTCTCTCTCATTGAAGAGAAGAAGAGAAGAAGAGAAGAGAAGAGAAGAGAAGAGAAGAGAAGAGAAGAGAAGAGAAGAGAAGAGAAGAGAAGAGAAGAGAAGAGAAGAGAAGAGAAGAGAAGAGAAGAGAAGAGAAGAGAAGAGAATAAAGAGAGTTTTATCTAGGCACAGTTCACAGAATAACACAGAATCATCTGGGCAAGAACCTCAGGAGCATGCACAATAAAATCACCTGCATTGGAGAGGGGGATGTATT
>VYZX01033827.1:11204-31757 GCA_013401335.1 Brachypteracias leptosomus
CCTAGTATTGCAACATGAGGGCTGTATGGGGAAAATCAGCTCAGACAGACCCACTACAATATTTTACTTTTTCTTATTTTAGGAAAAAGAATGAAAACACACCAAAACTAAAGAAATAAAATGAATATTTCACTGTAGTCTCAGTGTTACAACTCTTTTCTTTTCTACACTTTGCTTTTTTGTGATTTATTTTTGCTTTATTTTTATAATTTTGGGCAAATCACTTTAACATATTGCTTGCACTTACCTGTAAAAATCATGAGAATTGTGTTAAAAGTTTCAATCTATTAAAAGTTATTACAAAGGTTACTTAACACATGAATTTTAGAAGGGAAAAAAAAAGGAAATACAATGCTGTGGAGTTTTCCTTCTATGTATATTTTCATATGCAACTACGTATATTTTCATATGCAAATAAAGGTCTATTCCAATTAGCACGAAGTCTCTACCCTGTGAGGTAAAAGCACATTAAGTGTGAGAGGGTAAACAAGATTCCAGCAAACTAGGTCTGCCAGGCCCATGTTAATTCTCCATGTGGCTAATTCAAGTGTCTGTGTAGAGTTCCTGGATTAACAGCTTTGGAGAGCAGGGACAAATACTTGAACATCCTGAGATAGAGGCAGGTAAGTTTAGCCTCACTTGATAGCTCCGTCTCAGCATCTATAACAGAGCTCATAGGGAGTGAGAAGGAAACAGAAGGATCTCTGATGAAAAGACAGGAACTATGCAGCCAGACTTCATGAAGCATGGTGTACAGCCTTTAAAAATGTTGGGATTCAAATTAAAATGACAACCTGAATGGAACATAGACAAACTTAAATTACAGTAAACTGTAAATTTAGCATAAGCTAATTGCCATAACACTGGAGTTGCTTGAATGAAGACTTTTTAGTGCATACAGAATTCATCTAGGAAAGGAAATTCAACCCCAAAGTGACAGAGGAAATTTGGATCTACTTGTGATTCCAAACCACAAGGTTACCATTTATTTTTGGAAGAGAATGATTTCTACTCTTTTTATTGAAGCTGTCTGTATACATGGACCCAAGAATCTTCTGGCCAGGAGGAGAGAAAGAAAGATGAAAAAGGACCAAAAATATGTTCCTGTATAGTAATGAACTATCCAATTTACATGAAAAATTGACCTGTGAAGTGAGGGAGGTGAGTGGAGAGGAACCACAAAGAGTCCTCAGGGACATATCCCATGTCTTTTTCATTTGAATCTCTGTAGAACTCTGAAAGTATGTCCACATGAAGTAATAGAAAATTGAAGCAATATAAAATTGCCTTGCTCATACAATTATTTCTAAGCTAGTTTCATTCCATGTTAACTCATACGTCTTTGCATAGTGTTCTGATGTACCTTATTGCTAAGAACTGTGGCCTCCTCTCTTCAGGTAAGAATCTTGCTCCTCCAAGGCTCAGGACCTGAACTCTTATTCCATTCTTTCTCACCATTACCTTTTAATAAGCCCTCTTAAAGAATGACATGCAGTGAAATGTTTCTCTTTTGCAGATTAAATTTGCAGACAATCTCTATGTAAATCGATATTTATGGAAGAAATTAAGTTTGCACTCTCATTAAGTTGGCAATGCTACTTTCCAATGCATATTAGCATGTTCACCACTCTTACCAAATCAGGTCAACAGGCCAACCTCATTGTATTTATATGACTACATTTAGTCTCTATGTACAACCCAGGAAGGGTTCCAGCTGGGGAAGAATGGAAAAAAGAGAGTAGAAATTGAATAATATTTAAATTTTATGAAATATTTCAGATCAAGTTTGCATTCTCTACCGTAACAATGAAGATAATGACTAGTGGTTACACTACCTCAGGAGTTTCCTTTCTGATGTTTCATGCTTTGTTTTAAGGATTAGAGTCAGAATTCAGTAAACTCATTTACTGTATTTGTTAGCATTTCTTTAACTCGGATTTTTCCATGAACCCATAGCAATTGACTATATTTATCAATTTTCATTGTCTTTAACTTCTGAACAGAATTGGACCAGGTACTAGAGGCAGCACTGGAAAAAAAATGTCCCCATAAATTGTTTTCTTTATCAAGCTAAAATAATTCAATTAATATGGTGCTGAAGTTAATACAAGAAATTATGGAGCATCTCAGTAAAGTTGAACTTCAGTCCCACTTTTTTCTCTGATGACTAAATAAGTATTTCCATCTAGTCGGTCTTTTTCCATGAGATGCTACAGCTGCATCATGTCTAACTAGAAATAATTACTGAGACAAGAAGATTGTACTGAAAAACTAGGTCAGAAATGAGATGACTGCAAATATGGTCACACTAGGATTTCTAAATATCGGTTATATAAATGAAATGTTTTTTGTAAGATTTGCAGAGAAACTGGAAGAAACTACTTCAGGCAGGGGGTAAAAACCCAGCTGTGGGAAAGCTGAAAATGTCAAATATCTGCACTTTAATTTTGTCTTTATCTACTATAAACTTAACCCGGTGTTGCTGACAGATATATCCAACCTCAAAGTTTGAGCTTAATAAATGATGCATGCACGTGTCCTTCTAAGCACATGCATGTGGATACACAGACAGAGCCATATGGAGAATATTTTCTGGGAATGGGAAGTTTGGATCACTTACAAGAGTGTGGAAAGGAAAATAGCAGGAGTTATTCTCACAGGGATAGGAGAACCAGAAATTTTTCCAGAGTATAAGGGGAGAAGGGCAAAATTCTGCATCTTCTGAAGCCTTAACCTTTCATTTCTTTGTTCATTATACAAGAACACACACATTCTTTGAACCGTATACTCTGAAACAGGTGCTCAGCTGCAGGGCAAATAGACTTCTATGGCAGGATTGTAGAAGATTCAACAAGGGCAATATTTAATGCCTTCAGGAATTAATTGCTGAACTTATTTGCAGTATAAATTATTTCCTGTGATGTCAGTCCTTTGATCTTTCCCTATTCACTACAAATTAAGGCTCAACAAATTTCAGTTTCTAGGCATATGACTTCCCTATGTCATTCACCCTGTTTTACCTCTACTTCCATTCATAAGGAAAAAGTAAAATGTCTCTCCAGAGACACTCAGTGTCCAGATTAGTTTTCACCCAGTGCCTCTTACACCAAAAATAACATGCAAATTTTCTTGGGCACACAAGCATACAAACAAAGTCATGTATAAAATAAACCAGTTAGCACAGTTGTCTAATATAGGTTAGAAAGTTTCTCAGCTTCAGTTAGTGAAATTTTATACTGTATTGTGCATCGTTAAATATTTTTTACTCACATCCAAAAGGCACAAAAAGCCAACTTTTTGTAAATATTTAAAAAATTGCATAAAGTAAATACTGAGAATGTGGTTTACACACTGTTGGATAATGAAGAAAATCTAGCTCTTAGTACATAACTTTATAGTAAGGATGAAAGTGTTTAATGAGAAATTGCTGATATAACCTGTGTTTTTACTGAAGCCCCTCACATTTCAGCAACAGAGGAGGAAGTACTCTGTTAAGTGATGTGTGAAGGGCCAGAGCCTGATTGCACTGGCCTCAGTTAAGGACTGGGTAATCAGTTTCAAATCCCAATGCTTCATGCAGGGAACATGTCAGGAATTGCTGTGCTCCAGTATTATACTAAAACCCTAAAGGGTAAAATCAAATATAGTTTTGAAAATAAATCATACCTATGTTAAAATATAAATAAAATAACACACTTCTAATTTGACAGAAAAGCACATTTGAACTAAAATGGGAACTGGACGCACAGTGTACAGACTTACCTTAGCATTTTTCCTTTGAACATTGGTAAACAATGCAATCAATGGCAACAAAGTTGTTCTGTAAACAACAAAATTCTTTCAAAATTTTAGAGCTGCCAATAATTAGAAAATCATTTGTTCCCAATTTTGCAACAAGACAAAGTTTTGTGCTCAAATTTCCAAAGATTTCTAAAAATATAAATGTAGAATCACAGAAAATTGAACAATGCAGGTCCATCTTTGCTCAGCTTTTGGCATCACATTTATTGACTGATGGCTAATAAAGAGTTTTAGTCTCTTTTTATTTAACCATATGCAAGTAAATTATATATCATAGTGAATGAATTAAGGGACCTACAGCTGTAAAGAATTTTAGTAATTAATGTATAAGTACTTTCATGATGGAAGGCTTTGGTAAAAACTGAAAAGAAAAGGAAAATTAATATAATGTGTATTTTGGATTAGAAGTAGCAGATATAACTTACAGAAACTGTCAAACCTTCATGCTCTATACTTCCTGCTCTAGGAATGGTGTGAGTTATTTTCAATCACTGTATCAGTACAAGCAGCAGAACACCTTGGAAATAGGTTAACATCTGTCACTCACCCTTGTTTTATTTAGAGACTGGTCTTAAACCAGTCCTAAAAAACTATGTCTTTCATAAAACCCATCAGTTTTAACTACCTCTTGCAGTGATTCATGAAATGCTTGCTTTCTGCTATTATTTTTTAAAATAAAATGATTTTGACTTACTGCTTGTTTATTCTTGTCTTTCCTCAATGTAATTCCTGTATGAATTACAGGCAGGCAAAGCCAGGAAAACATAGTGCTAGATTTAGTCCACTGTATTGAATAAATGGACACAAGTTACATTTGAGAAAGAAGAGTAGTTCTGATGTAACTTTCTAGACTTGTTACTAGAAATAAGACTATACAGACAAGAAGAGAATCACATATTCCATCTTTCTCGTTGAAGAGCAGGAAGGAAGTATGTCACAGAAATAATAGTGGCAACAGTTTGAGATATTTAAATTATATGTAGAAAAATAAAAACATGCAGAATGCTAGTTGCTTCAAAAATCTTGTTCAAAACAGTAAGAATACAAACATTTTCAGTCTAACCAATCCAGTTGAGCTACAGTTGCTCTTAATAGGTCAGTTGTGAAAATATTAGGAAACAAATTTATAGCAGAAAACAAAAAAAAAAAGGAGGGGTCATAATCAAATATAACGAGTCTATTTCAAGACATACTTAAATGTTTTAATGCATCTTATGTTAAAATTTACAGTTCAATGCCACTTAAAAAATCCAACAAACTGAATTGTCACTGCCAGAGGGACACACCACGCCATCCCACCTCTCCATCCCCTCCTGGAATTCAAACTAACTTGATTTTGGATAGGCTTTGTAACATTTGTAACAATCAAGAGATGCTGCATCAAATTCAGCTGAGACAAAAAATAAGCTGTGCCTTGTTTTTTCATACTGAAGTTGAATCTGAGCTTTGAGAAAAACGAGTTTGTTTGTATCATATTTTTCAGATCTGTATATAGTACTGTACCATAAGGGAGGCTTAAAGAAGCTATATCTACATAAGTAGTGTTATTAAATATACTCAGATAAGTATTTCTGAAATGACATCTTTGGAATTATAATGCTAATCAGTGTAAAAGTTTACTTTAGAACAATTTTGCTAAAGTACCGAATCCCATATTTACCTAATCTTCTATTTAAACTTTGCAGAAATAACTAGAATCTACTACTTCATTACCATTGTTCTATTCTCCATCTTAGATGTCCTACTTTAAATTTTTAATATTTTCTTACAAAAAATTAAGTTGACCTTTTTTAATAAGCTTTTTTTCAAAGATCAAATGTATCTGTAATATTTTCTCAATTTCTCTGATTCTGGTATCTATGCTTAAGTATATATGAATATCAAAATCTGTTTGTTTTAAATTTACTTTGACATTGAAAGACCCTCACCTTCCTTTATCTCAAAACATTTAGGAAGCTTTGCTTATTTATGCTTCTCCCAGTATGTACAATCTTGTTGTTTTGATAGTAAAATTTTCAGGCTGATCATGCCATTCACTTGAGATATGTTTAAATCCTCGTCTTGAGTTTGCTTAGAGGCAAAAAAAAATGTAAAATAAAATTATGCTTCTTTTCTCAGTTTCCTTTTAACTCTAATGGTACTGAGAACTAACTATAATTCGAGATTTTTTTAAGGACTGTCCACTAATTTATTGTCATTTTACATAGAGGTCATCAGCTCCAATTATCCATATTTAATATACCTCAATTCATTCCAAGCTCTATTTTTTAATGAACTAAATAATTCCTTTAAAATGGAAAGCGAGGCATGGAATAGGGGATAGTGTTTCATCACATGCTTTCAACTTCACTTGCAACCTACTCATCTTGTGGATCCTTGTGGATACTTTGGAGACAGCTTTCTAGGATCCAGGCTTTACCAAGGGTGGCAGCAGCACCAGGAGGACAACTGGGGCAAGCAAAGCAGAGATTGAAGAGCTATGTCATGTGTCTCTTTTCTGGCATTTGCTGAAGTTTAAATGAGGTAGATGAGACAATGTGTTTGTAAAAAGCCGAAATGCAAAGCATTCTGGGATGGCTTTCATACTGCGATGCATTTCTGCTGATATGCAGGATAGATATGGGTCATTTGCCCCAATAGACTCAAAGCTTTCCCAGAATAGAGGTTGACATATCTGGCCCCAGAAATGCAGAGTACTTTCAGGTCACCTTCCAAAATATAAAAAAAATGTAGCCTTACAGAACAAACAAACAAAATATCTCAAATCTAACAGATTTCCTCCTACCCCAAGGAGGACAGATTTTTAACCTGCTTGATGTACAAATTCATGTATAGTAGTTGTGGTAGAGAGTTTGAATGCCAGCTAGGAAATTTATTTCACAAAGCTTATTGATTTCTACAGATAAATCTCTTGAAATATCGTAATGTCTACAAATCATACTGACTCTGGGACTTTCAGCCTTTAGGTTATAGTTCTACGTAATCTAAAAGTCCTGGTCCTTGGACTGGGAACCAGGGAAGATTCTGGAACAAAACACATTCATTCAATTTGGAGTTAACAGAGGTGATTTTAACTCCCTTAACTGAAATGAAGCCATTCCTTATTTTTACCATTACAAGTGAAATAAGAATCAAGCTTTAAATACTCAAGTTACTGGAGAATATTATCCAACAAAGTAAGGAAGATACTACAAATGGAAAAATCCAGCCATGCAAGCTACATGGTAACTGTGTGTAAAAAATAACTTGCTACTGATTCTAGATGGTATAGATAGAAAGATAAGCTTTCTTGTGTGCTTGGAAAGAGCATATTTTCTCCTCTCAATCTTGCTCCAATGTATCAATTTCAGAAGTTTTATATTCTCACTCATTCTGAAGGTGTTGCACTCTGTATATAGGCCCACAAAAATCCAGAGCATTATAAAGAAATAGGTTTTTTTAAAAAAATCCATCACCGTTTTGCTCTTAGTCACAGGTCACCCACTTCCATGCTTCATTATCCATATTGTTAAATTCTACATTGAATGAAATTCATTAATGGTGATAAAGCAAAAAATTATATAGTAATAGTAATGATAATATAGGGTTCTAACCTATAAAGGACTCTCTTATAAGAGGGCAAAGATTTTTGTGTGTTGAACACTTGACATAACTGTGGATTTCACCTTATGTGTCTAAACCCATCTGAATGGAACATGAGGGTGTACAATATCAACTAGAACAGACATATGGATTTTCTGCAATTTTCCATTACAAACTGACAAGGTTTGACTGAGGGTAAAACTGGGAGATGGCAGGGTACAAGTGAAGATGTCTTTGTGAAATCGAAAGATTTGAAAAAAGTGAGAAAAATTATTTGCTTTTGCCATGTTATTCATAAAATAATGTTTTAGCTTCATCAGAACATCTGTGAATTTGGAAATAGTGTTATAAGAGAAGAGAAATGAGTTCCACAAATACTTAATAAAATTATGTCTCTCAGTGAAATATTCCTCAATGTGTATTAGAAGTACTTCAGGAACTCATCTTTGACCTACTAGCACAATACCTTTGAGGCTTTATATTGACCTGCAGGAACACTGGAAACAGATTTATTTAAATACACAAATAGTGATTCATCGTATGAAGAGGATTTCAAATTAAATATTATGGCATACAAAAATAAACTGCAAACAAAGATCATTTTTTGTTGATCAGTAGATGGCAAGCTTGCTACACCCAACTTTCAGAAAGTGTCTGCTAGCATTTTCAAAATAACTGTTAACTTATATTAATATTTCTGATATTTATAAATTCATAATATTTCATTTGTTGAATAAATGATTTATGTATAGGATGCTCTATATAGATGACATCTTTTAAAAATAAAGAAATAAATTTTAATTAATATTTTATGTACTTACTTAACTAGTTTTTATCTTAAATGACTACACATTTAAAATATTTTAAGTTTTTATTGAGAAAAATACCTACTTTATTAATGCTAGGGTATTCCATTCCTTAGTTTTTGTATAGTTTCTATATTATAGCATTTATCTTTCTATCAGAAGCTTTGTTCACAGCTCATTAAAAGGATTGCAACACACAACTGATAATCATAGCTATCTTTAATACTTATGACTGTAAACCACAAAATAGCATAAGAAATATGTTTCATTTACTCTATATCTGCAATTACTCCTTGATGTTCTGGGCATCTATCTTATCTAATAGCATGCTAATCATATTTTTATGGTCAGGGATTGTTTGGTGTAAGTAATGTGTCTAAAGGGAGGAAAGTAAGTAAATAAAGTAGATAATATGAATACAAGAGAGTGCAAGCAGAATTAAATTCTTAAAGAAATGAATAAACAGGATTAAAGGAGATGATAGGCAGACTGAGAAATCACAACTTTTAATTGTCTGGTGCCATATTGCACATTGAGATAGTTCTTCCCATGCTCTTCAGTAGTTAGTCTTGTTTGCTGTCTTGAATATTCCAGGATAAGCACGAGGAATCTGTATTGGCTATAAGTAATGGAAATTGTTCTCTAATACTGGCAGATGGTTGTCGCAAGATTGGCACTGCAGTTCATTTACACTGCTTTAAGGAATAGAGCCACACATTGCTACTACTTGACCTTGGGACTTCATGTATCTTTCCATGAGGAAGATAAACTGATTTTGTTAGTTCGTTTGCTTGGTGTGTATGTGGGTCTGTGTGTGCTTGGTTGTGTTCATTTTATTTGGTTGGGTTTTTTTTCAAGGAGACATTTCAGTAGATATTGGACATAAACACAATTACTTTAAGGCGATAAGAAAATATAGTTAAAAATGTTACTTGGAATAATAGTATAATCTAAGTCATAAAGGCTTCCTTCAGGTATGTATTGTGTATATGGGTGGAGAATGGAAAACAGTATGGAAATCAAGGGTTAAACATCTGAATGGCCACAGAAGGGAAAATGGAGTTTCTGCTCTTTTTCTTATTAGGTCCTGCAGACCAATGGAAGTTTTGCTTGTGGGTTTGATTTTAGGGATAACAGCCTGAAGGGGAATCAAATCATTCTGACTAACAAGCTTATTTACAGGTAACAGACCTGGTTCATAAATGTTTTTTAAACCAAGATAGATACTTGTTTGAATTGAAACTATGGGATGAATTTTAATATGTTAACATTAATTAATAATATATATTCTTTGGCTGTTAAAAGATATTGTTGCAAAACTGACTACATTCACTCTCTTTCACTAAAAAGTGCCTCTGCTAGCCTGTCTTTTGCTGTTAACACAATCTGAGACCATGGAATCTTCTTTTTTTTTTAATAGATACCTCATCAAAGAGATGGGCATCAATCACATGTAACCTATGTGCCCAATAAGCGGGCAAGCACAGGATAATACTTTTTATTATAGTATGAAATACTTTTGTTATAGTATTAAAAAGTCAGTGAACTGAAAAATAGTAAAATACAATGAAATCACAATAATATACATACACACACACATGCAAACAAGTTTGAAATTCTTTAAGGTTTGAACATAAGAGTTCACACTAAAAAGCTCCAAGTTATAGCTTGTTAATATGCCTTCAAGAAGACCACAGTAGGTTTGCTTTGTTTTGTTTTCCATGTGTGCTCTTTTCCGGTGTAGCATAAAATAAACTTCGATGATATTGCAGCTCTACTGTAGCAGTAATCAGTATATCAGAGAGAAATTGTCACTTCTACTGCAGAGATGGAAATAGAATAATAGCCTCAGTGACCTTTTGTGGATACTTTCTAGTTGCTTTTCTCTACCTCAACAGGATTATCTATTCTGACTTTATTTTACATAAAACAAATGCAAGCAGAAGTTTAAAGACTTTTTTCCTATAAATATATACTCCATAGTATGCAATGCACAAAAATAATGTTTAACAATAATCTATTTTATATCCTTTTTTTCCTTATGAAATGCAAACACTTAAAAGTGAAATTCCATACCCGATACATAAACAATTTGCAAAAAACATAAATGTTTTCTGCCAAAATCTTCTGCCAAACATAAACATTTCATCTAAAGGTCATAACAATCATGATACCATTTTGAACAACAACAAAAAAATTCCAACAAACTGATCTTTTCTTAGAAGAGGATTATATAAAATAAGCAAATTTGTTCATGTACACACAGGAACACATACAGCTTCTAAGATTAAAATTTTAGATGCTTAATTCTGTGCAGTTTTTTCCATGCCCTAGTACATGTAAGGTCCACTAGGGACATATCACTGATTAGTTTATATTTGTTTACCTCTAGTAATATCTGTTTAGTTTCAGAGTTTCTGACCCATGCTAATAAATGAAAGCTATATCATATAATACAATTAGGCAAGACTGAGAAATGTTTCACAGGATAAATTTAGAAAAAATAGTCATTTTCAGATATATTTTTGAATTTTAGTTGCTATAGTAACAACACATTTCTCTTTGCTGTACATTTCTTTACCGTATACTCAGAACTCTACGTGACAAAACAACAATTTTACAGTCTACAATTTAGTCTCAAGAAGAAGATTTTCCCCCTCTGGGAGAACATGATTAGACTGAAGCTTACAGAGCTTCTAAAAGTTTGGGGTTTGTCAGCATTTCTGACTTAATTTCAGGGGTTTATGACCTAGTTATAAAACTTCTTTATGGAAGAAAGCTTAGCACACTTGTCTCCTTCTGGAAACATTCTTTAGTGTTTTTAATCAAAATTTTAAAAATCCATTTCACAGGTTAATTTATAGGCAAATGAAAAAACAGTAGTGACTTCTGATATCAGCTGTGCTAGCTCATAACTTTTTTTTTTGTGTATGTACATGAGATAAAAAGCTGATGGAGTGAACAAGAAGAACAGCATCAATAAAATTAAGGAATTAATGTAACTGAGCTTGTAAAAAATGAATAACTTCCTCTAAGCCTCACAAATCTTTTCAAAACTTCATGTACGTATTATAGTATACCTGTATATTTGGGTAACAACGTCAACAGTACATACTAATATATACATAATATGTATCATATTAAGTTGTAAGAGTTTAAGGTTTGTTTCCAAAAACAAAACAAACCTTTAATTCTTTCACAAGTAATTAAGCTTTTGATTGCCATTCACATTATTAGGAGTTTAGTGCTAAAATATATGTGAAAATTTGGGCTGAAAATACATATAAATGCTTAACATTCGGAATTTTCACTGACACCAATGATAATGTGTGATCTCATCTGATTTGGTCCTTCTGAAATTTTAAATAGGTGCTTATTTGCATCATTAAGGGTACAGATCTTTTCGAATCCATTCTAACAGGTCAGACAAGAGTAAACAATTTTATGTCTGAAAGTTTTTTTTTTTAAAAAAAATGTTTAAATCCAGGAAATCAAACTAGATAAACTATGCTATGAGAGCTTTCCAAAGCTAACTTGACATTTCCATGTTTGAAGTACAAGCACAGGTGTTCCTGCAAGATCAGCTGTAATCTTTTGGGAGCAATCCAACATTTTGGGTAGAGATGAGCAACAGGCTGCTACAAATGGTGGGTTTCCTAAAGTACTAAAAGTTATCTAACTACAATGTGAGCATATCTTAGTCTTTTAAATCTCTTTTAAGTCCTGGAAGATATATTTTTCATTCTCAATTCTAATTTTCTGGATATGTTTACATAAACAGACTTACTCTGGTAGTCAATTTTTCAATTTAAGAATGATTTCATTAAAAGATTAAGTGTTTTTGAAGAAAACCTTAGGGCCTACAATAGTGAGCTCATATAACATGGATTTCTTACTACAGATTCTTCTTTACCAGTAATGAGAATTCATAAAGGAGAAAGACTTCTTCTTCTGTAGCTTGTTTTACACAATATGTGGGTATTAGGGAAAATCTTTTTCTATACACAACTAAATCCAAAACAATTTCTGGCTGACAAGATTTTACACAAACTAAATATGTTTCCCTGCTTCTGTAAACTGAAGGTAAAATATCATCTCTACCTCTAAAATCTGAGCTACAGAGAGTCTTCTGTCCTGTATTTTTACCAGGAAAAAAAAAAGCAAGTGTCTGAATAGTACAGCATCTAAAGTGACTACCACTTTTGAGCAGAAACTTAATCACATCTATTGAGGGTTCATACCCCTCAAGAGTGACAAAGTCTGACAGCAAAAAGTCATGACATTAGTTAGAGATGGCAGTGCAAGACCATTCAGGGGTATATATCTTCAGAGCTGCACTTCAGATAACTTGGTGAGTCCTTTACCTGGATCATGGCTCCTAGGCACAGTAACAGCATGAATCGTAACTTGCACTCAGATGTGTTAAGCATATGCATGATAAAAAACTCCAAAACATTAAAAGCCAGCAAATTGAAAATTTTTTAGAAGGAATTATTCTGCGTGACATTTGTGCTATTTCTCTCATTGAAATGTTCTGTTTTCAGTGAGGTTTTAGAGTTCGCACTTCAGTGAAGTGAAAGGGATGCAGGAGATACGAGTTTCCTGCTTTGCTGCTGTTGTTTGAATAGGAGGCTATTCATTAGTGCTTTACTAATGGTTGTGATGGCTGTGTCTTTGCAGAGGAAAAGGTCATCCTATTATAAAAACAGCAGGCACAGCATTTTCTGAACAGCATTACACACAGCCAAATCCACCATCAGAAGACTCATAACTTTTTCCACCTGCTGTTTTCTTCTTTTTTTTTTATGAAATCTTGACTCTTTTGCATTATTGCATTGGAAGTTTCAACCAGACATTTACAAACCCTGAAACTTTGTTCCTGTTGAGACCCCCTGATCAGACCAGTAGAGAGAACATGTAGGAATTTCACAATAATAAACATTTGATCTGAGTGCTGAGGGACACTATCAGCTGTGTAGGATGATTTTTAATGGATGCAAGTGCTTCTTGGTTAGCACAGTTTCAAGTATCCTTACACTGCTTTGATATGTCAAGGAAGAGATGGGGTCAGGAAACAATTTGCCTCTAGCTTGATTAAAGAACTGAAGAGACATAACTTCATCTGATACAGTTCAGGAACCCTGTGAGACCCAAACATGTCCACAGGAGAGAGGAAGGCACAAAATTTTTTCCTCCTCATCTTCATAAATAATACAGGTTGCATTCTTCCTAACCTTACTCTCACATGAAAGCTATCACAAGCTAGTTCTTTGAAAGCACTAAAATATATATAAAATATCAGGAATTGAATTTCATTTCAGTTATATGGAAACCTTCTTGACTCAATGTTTCTCTTAAGAGAATATTTCTCATTTCTTTCTTATGGATTTTTTTTTTCAATCTAATTTGATTAAGAAATTAAATTTACAATAGGAAGAGAACTGTAAAAAAGAAACACTAGGCTAGTTATAGAAAATCAAAGGCAGAAAGGAAAATATTTTTCCTCATTCCCATAAGACAGCTTGGTTATTGACTGTTTACTTAAGCAATGTTCTGATCTGGAGTGTGTCTGTAAAACCAACATCTTGGGGTTCTCTCTCAGTGGTTTCAGTCTTTCAGCATCACATTTGCTCAACTTTCCTTTTTCTTTTCTTATTTTTTTTTTCCCTTGTGAGTGCCAGTTTCAAGAACTAAATTGCCCTTATGCTTCTAGAGACAATTTAAGGTTTAACCTGGTCACAGATTAACACCAGCAGTGGAAATTTTGCAGTCCAAAGGTTAGCCTTGATTACAGTAGGGCAGTCTCACTGGAGGCTGATATCAATAGCTAGGCTACATAAATGCACATGAGGTCACCATTTAGCCTGGAGGATCTCAAACCCTAGTGTAACACTCCAATAGCATAAATCAGAAATCATCAAATAATATTACACTGCTGGAAAACTTCAGTAAGCAGAGATTTTGGTCTTATATGCCTGACAGATGGTATGAGAAGAAAAGAACCTGACCCCAGGCTATGTTTGCTAAAATGACAGTTAGGAAAAAATGAAGCTTACTTTTATAGGAAAAAAAAATCATAATTGTAAATCGAACCAATGACATCCAGCATCTTTTTTGAGTAAAACACTTAACTTTTGAAGTCACTCTCAGGCAATGTCTGTTTCACTCACCTCAGGCTAAGGGAATGACTTTCCTTCACTCACCCGGTACCTTACAGACTGCAACACAGTCATCCACATTATAATTTTTGTTCTTCAGGGAAAGACTGTCTCATATCTATTAGTGGGAAAAAGATAGTGGTAATGAGGTCTACAGGATAAGAAATCAAGATTGTGGAATTGTGGACTTGTTTTAGGCAGATGAAGCTATCTGCAGCATAAAAAATCCGTAAGTCCTGCAGAGAAAGAGAAGGGCTATGATATGGGCAAAGTATCATCCTAGGAACTTTATGCTCAGCAGAACCGTCTTTTTGGAGGATAACAGTGATTTGCTCTAAATGGCACAAATCTAGTCTAAAGCTGGTGGACTTTCTGTCCTTAAAAAGCCCCTATAGAATCATTGAATTGTCAGGGTTGTAAGGGACCTTAAAGATCATCTAGTTCCAACTCCCCTGCCATGGGCAGGGACACCTCCCACTAGATCAGGTTGCTCAGGTTGCTATAACTGGTTTAAAATTAACTTGCAATTAACCATTGTACTCTAATGGTAGGTGCACAGCACAAACACTTGGAGGAAAAGGTCCTGTAGCTAGTCCTGATATCAATTCATGACAAGGCAGTGACATTTTCTTTCTGTGCTCCACAATCAAATGAAAATTGTTATGCTGTTGAGACCACAACATAATGACAGACCTCTTCTTATCTGATCAATTTTCTTATCAAAGCATCATATATAATGAGGAAAATGATGAATTCTGGAGTCTTTCAGCATGTTGCAGATGGTCCAGATTCACCTATCAGATGGTGACCCAGACAGCTGCAGAAAATTATTCCCTATCACTATGGAGAAAGAAATTATACAGAAATAATTTTTCTCAGTAGCAAGACATTTGTACATACAGGAGTCACTCTGAAGATACAATAAACCCAAGATATTTCATTTTTTACTATTATTCTGTAGTGCTCCCAAGCGATTAGGTTTCCTATAGTGTTTCACTAATCTGCTTAAATAAAGTTTTTACTTGCTACAGAACTAGAAAAGAGTTTGATTTCTTCCAGTAGAAATAGGACTTTTGTGGTAGAAAACAAACCTAGTTTATTTCTTAAAAAGATTAGAGAATTTGAGCTTAAAAGTCTCATGGGCTTCATGATTCCACTTTTGTGAAGGTCAGACTTCATCTCTTACCTTGGATTGTTTGCTTTCCCTACATTGTGATGCTGCACTATAGCGTGTTACAGAGTTCTTGCCTAGGGAGTCAGAGATTTGATCTGGGTTATCCCAACTCCCAGTACTTCTGTGTTGTCCAGTACTTCTTAAGTGGGCGACATATAGGCAGTGCTTTGAATATAGGACTTTTCTTATCGCTGACTAGCAAAATGAGATACCTTTTATTTCTTATTTTGTTGTATTGTGAGTTTTTATTTTTACCTATACTGCAGACCCTTTAAAGTAAAGGTGTGTAAAGCAGCCATACACATTAAACTTTTTGTTAGTGTTAAGAGTAGAGGACTCTTTCAAGTTAGGAGCAGAAGGAAGGCACCTCTGTGCCTGGCAAGATCATGGAGCAGATCCTCCTGAAGGCTCTTCTAAAGCACGTGGAAAATGAGGTGATTACTGGCAGCCAACATGACTTCACCAAGGACAAATCTTGCCTGATAAATCTAGTGGCCTTTTACAATGGAATAACAGCATCAGTGGATAAGGGAAGGGCAACTGATGTCACCTACCTGGACTTGAGCAAAGCCTTTGATGCTGTCCTGCACGACATCCTGGTTTCTAAATTGCAAAGACGTGGATTTGATGGCTGGACCACTTGGTGGATAAAGAATTGGCTGAATGGTCACACTCAAAGGGTCATGATCAATGGCTCAATGTCCAACTGGACACCGGTAACGAATGGTATTCCTCAGGGCTCGGTACTGGGACTGGCCCTGTGTAACATCTTTTCTGGTGACATGGACAGTGAGATCAAGTGCACCCTCAGCAAGTTTGCAGACGACCCCAAGCTGTGTGATGTGGTTGACACTCTGGAGGGAAAGGATGCCATCCAGAGGGACCTTGACAGACTTGAGAAGTGGGCCCATGCCAGTCTCATGAAGTTCAACAAGGCCAAGTGCAAGGTCCTGCACCTGGGTCGGGGCAACCCCAAGCACGAATATAGGCTGGGCAAGGAGTGGATTGAGAGCAGTCCTATGGAGAAAGACCTGGGGATGCTGGTTAATGAAAAGCTCAACATGAGCCAGCAATGTGCAAGTGCAGCCCAGAAAGCCAACCGTATCCTGGACTGCATCCAAAGAAGCGTGGCCAGTAGGTCGAGAGAGGTGATTCTGCCCCTCTACTCTGCTCTTGTGAGAACCTACCTGGTGTATTGTGTCCAGCTCTGGAGCCCCAAGCACAAGAGGGACATTGACCTGCTAGAGAAAGTCCAGAGGAGGGCTATAAAAATGATTAGAGAGCTGGAACATCTCTCCTATGAAGACAGGCTGAGAGAATTGGGGTTGTTCAGCCTTCAGAAGAGAAGGCTCTGGGGAGACTTCATTGCAGCCTTCCAGTATCTGAAGGGGGCCTACAAGAAGGCTAGGGAGGGACTTTTTACTGTAGTGATAAGACAAGGGGTAATGAGTTCAAACTGAAAGAGCATAGATTTAGATTAGAAATTACAAAATTCTTTACTCAGAGGATGGTGAGACACTGGAACAGGCTGCCCAAGGTGGTTGAGAATGTTCAATCCCTGGAGGTGTTCAAGACCAGGTTGGATGAGGTCCTGGGTGGCTTGGTCTAGTAGGAGGTGTCCCTGTCATGGCGGGGGGTTGGAACTAGATGATCTTGAAAGGTCCCTTTCAACTAAACCATTCTATGATTCTATGAATACAGCTCCTCACACTAACCTGGTCACAAAATTCACTCTTCTTTTTTCCAAGCATTTACCAAACAACTGCCTAATATTCTAAATCTCAGTTCCAACTTCCCCATTAGCAGTTTCATTAGTTTTCTATTTTTAATGAAAGGAATCATGGTCATGATATTTTTACTGAATATATCCTGTTTGAGAGTGACCATATATACTGGGCCAGTTGCTGCATAGAAACTGTGTTATTGTCTTCCAATTTTGAACCATACAGAGCACTGGTACAATCTAGACATTGAGCTGATCAGATCACCCTGCATTTAAGGCTCCTCATAACTGTAATTCACAGTGTAGGAGATTTATGACCTAAAATAGAAGTATCAAAAGATTTTTTATTTTGTTGTTTTGATCTCTCAAAGGTAGAAAATCTCTTCTCTTTGTCTACCTAAACAGCTATATGTCACCTTCCACCTAAATCTAAAGTGATACAGAATCTAGGCAACCCATCCATTCATTAAAATGCTATGCTATTCTAAAAGATAGTCATACAGTAATGGCTTGAATTAAGAAACTCCTGAAAGCTAAATTCTACACTTTACCACTATGTAATGCATAGCTATAATAATTTGTATTTTTCTTTAAGTAAATTTGTGTACCTGAAGAAAAATCCATTGAAAAAACCGATATTAATCCTATTAGAATGAGTCTAACATGAGTATACAACTTTTTAAAAGTGCTGAGATGACTTAAAGAATGACATTTCTAAATATGTAAACAAATGTCTAAAACCATTTTTTGTGTGTGTGTTTCCAAAAAGAGGAAAGCTGCAGGAAACCAGAAAAAGTGGCAAAGAAAATATTTATAAAGGTCAGAGGAAAGCAATATCTCATTCCGTGTAACAGTGATTTGTTACTCTTTCTAAAGAGATTATCTATAGCAACAGGATAGTTGTTTTAGTAGAGTTACTACTATTTAACAAAGAATGACCCTTAACAAAATGAAAATAATGTACAAAATATGAGAGTAATTTTCTGTTATTAGTTTGGGGAGGGAAGAGAAAGTAATATGATGGTACCATAAACCATTTTTCATAGTGCAGTTCAAACAGATTATTATTAAGTGGTTATTTATCACAAAATGAGTTCACCTGTTTACTTCATACATTGAAGATATAGTATGTCAGTGCATATGGAACTAGCCACTGAGCTAAAGTCATGGCATTTAATAGGATGTTAAAGTTTAAGCTCGGGTCTTTAGGGTAAAGTTCTCTATTCTTCTGTATGAAAATGAGTCAGTGTCCTATTTTTGTTACTGTTTCCTCATAGTACTTATTGTAATCCACATTAACCTGGTATTTATCTGTGATGTGAGAGTAATGTAGCAGTACTGTAATTAACTATAGTGATTAAAATTCAGCGTTTTGCAGAAATGGTTGACCATATTTTACATCCTGAACATTTTTTTTCTGTCTTTGGTATTTCAGCCAGCTATTTGACACACACTGTATTTCCCTGCAAAAACAATTTCTCTTTGCTGATTGAATGATAGAAGGTTTTATAAAAGGCTGTCAGTGTTGAAAGCTCAGTAGATGTAGGGAATTGCTAATTGTTTAATATGGTGCTGCAAAGCTAGTTAATTTTCTTAATGAATGCCATAAAGTAGTTAGCAAAAAGGATCAAAACAGGAAAACATGCTCATTGACTCTTATTTGGAAATCACTTCAGAGGCAAACAAGAAATATATATACAGTCCTGGTATCTCATTCTTCAAATGCTGATGTACACCCCCAGCTTTTTGCAAGTCAGAATTTCCACTGGGATAGAAAGAGAAGTTTCACTGATTTGAGAAGTTATGGCAGGGTTACCTCATGTGAAGTGTGGTTACAGCAATGGTGCACCCTCCCCATGGTAGTCTTGAGGACCTGTGGAAGGGTGAATATTTGCATCCCGATACTGCCATCACCTGGGGGGCTGAAATTGGGTCCTGGGCTGTGGATTGGTCAAGGGAGATCCTGAAGGACCTGGAGAGGGACAGTCATTCCCATTGCTGTCCTCAGGGACCTGACAGCATACATCTTGAGCCTTTGTGGAATAATTACTGGATGTGACTTGGAAATTAAACTTATATAAAAGGTATGGCATTATTCACACATTAAGGAAAGTTATAATATCAGGGAGGCTTCAAGGTGTGAGTGCAGCTGGTATGCAAGGAATCCCTTCCACGGTGGTTCCCTAAGCAACATAACCTGCAACCTTGGAAACAACACAGAGGGTGGAGCAGAGTAAAGACACTGCGGCCAGACTCTGTGATAACACTGCAGAGATGGGAATTTAATGATACTACAAAACTGATAAGCTGTACATTTGCTATGCTGAGCCAACAGTCTGTCATCTTTTGATGAACTGCTGTCCTTTGTGCGAACTTTGCTTATTATAATGTCATTATAATATCAAAACACACCTCCATTCCAAAAGCTACCTGCCTCCAAGGTGCGACCACCCTTCGCTGAGCTTGTGCCCTAAGTTTTTCTAGTCTATACCTTTAAAAGTGAAGCAAGAAAAATTTACATCAATCATAACAAAAGCATGTATGACTAGAGTCAGTCAAGCTCCACCTTGAAAATAGATAGTATAGAAATGGCTTAGGAGAGGGGGGACATTAAGGAAGATACCATTGCAGACCACCTGTGACTTCTGGGATCAGTCAACGTGCTGAACCTCTCTTCCCCCCCAGTGGGGATGCCTGTGGGTGAGATTCGATCACTTGATTATAACAAGTGCTTCCCCGGGAAAACTTAGAAATCTCTATAAGGTTGCTTTCTATTTTGTGTGTTTGTGGTTGGCTATAGTATTCATATTCTTGATATTTGCACATGCTTTAGAGACAGCGTATTTATCACCAGCAATCCACGAGAACCTGTATTATTACTGTTGCTGCTTCAATAAACGGCACTATTCATTAAGCTAGCTGTAAAAGTTTCTCATTGAACGCGACCAAACTCTTAACAGCCATGTGAGTTCAAAGAGCACAACTATGCAGAGGGTGCAGTGTGATGTTTTTTGTATTTGTAATCATGAAACTTCGATATATTGAATGCAATGAGACTTATAGAACTGAATTGAGCATCATTCAGAATCTAAGCCCAGCCACCCCCAGCCCCTCTGATATCTGAGGAAAAGCTGGAATGGAAGGGGGTTTATTTTCTGCCAAATTACCTTGTGTTTTAACGTAACAGGCTTCCACCTCTTCAAAGAAAAGAACAAGTTTGCCATTTTCACATGAATAATGATTTAAAAAACAAATAGCAAGAAGGACTTTCAGATGCTGAGTGTTGTATCTTAATTTTCCAACTTTGTG
>VYZX01033829.1:4527-42900 GCA_013401335.1 Brachypteracias leptosomus
GGAAGTGATAAAAGAATGCCAGTTCAGCAATTTCACACCAAGTGAACTGGTTTTATCACAAAACACAGTATTACAACCCTCATCACAATGGGTGTGTGCGCTGCATTTCTAATGTTGTCGCTGGGGGGGTTGGGGTTTTTTCGTTGTTGCTGGTTTGGGGTTTTTTTCAAGTCAATACCTAGAGACTATGGCTCAAGGCAAATCTCACTTCTTATCTGCTTTAGTCAAGCACTGCAGTGTCAGTAAAGTGCCAACAGGATGGAGACTTTGTAGGCTGGGCAGCTTGCTAAGGAGCAGCATCGTAGAGTACAAGACAGTGCCCATTTCCTACTTACATCTCTGTGACAGCAATCTGGACAGATCACCAGAACTTTCTCCTATTCCAGTAATAGCTTCTTCTATCAGCATAAATATTACAAAAATTCCCAGCTGCCTCCTTTGACTGGTAGCAATGGAAGATCTGCTAGGGAAGCCAAAACCAAACTAAAAATGATCTGGTTAATATCCAAGTCTGATGCATTGTCATACTAATTTTCTACTGAGATTAGCAACCCAAAGCAATATTTTATTTGTAAAATTCTTGCTGCTTTAGGTATTAAAAAAAAGCTAGAACACTTAGCTAGCTAGCATAAGAAGTAGAAGGCAAGAGCAGACACTATATATTGGCAAAGCAAATCACAGTAGATAGGGAACAGAAAATCCTGCAGAAATTTATTCCGACTTCAGCAGGCAAGGTGAGGAGCTACCTACACTCAAAGGTGATCTGATGTACAGCTTATCAATGCCTGTTTTCAGCTTCTCAGCTACACTGATATGAAGACTGTTTTAGCAATCAGTTCAAGTTTGTACAAATCATCACATTTCTGCTTATGCAACTTCCAGCTGCGCAGAGTTATGCGTCAGTGTCACTGCATACATAAAGTCAATTTGTTCAAAGTCTTTAGAAAACATCCATGTGGCTAGGAAAAAAAAAAAGGGAGTTAACATTACCCATACTCTGGATAACCAAGGTTCTGCTACAGATACAGTATTTGGAAAGACTGATTCTGCAGAAACTGGGGAGGGGGAGAGGAGGGAGTTGCCCTCTTCAGCTCCACTCCACTCTAACACTTCACTGCAGTCAAAACTAAGGTATTGACAGAATGGAGGGAGCTACAACAGCAGCACTGGGATCAAGAGACAGATGGAAAAAGCAAGCCAGCAGAACCCAGGAAGAAAAACAGCTTCACTGTAGGACCAGGCAGCAATCAGTAAAGCAGGAAGAACCACAACAGAAGAAGAAAACAGGTGTTACAAAGAAGCCATGAGCAACAAGAAAAAATTCCAAATGCCTCAAAAGCTTTAAGTCCAAGTAACGCTAATGCAAACTGATGATAAGCTCTTCACAGGTTGTTTTAAACAGTATTATTTTATGCTTTAACTCAAGAGGTAATATGTTCCAAAAGCCTGTAACAAACGTATTCAGAAGTCTGGAAGAGTTGGTATGAAATGAGAATCACCTCTCCTGAGCTGGAAGGGACCCATGAGGATCATTCAGTCCAACTCTTGATTTCACACAGGGCAACCTACAAGTTAAATTATATATCCAAAAGCATTGGCCTAACACTTCTTGAGTATCATGTACATGCACTCCCCTCCATTCAGTTTCAGGAATTAATTATTCAAGAAATACTTTTCTGGAGGCAAGAATTTACACAAACGCATGCCATGATGCCCCCTGAGAGAAGACATCTGGAGGAGGCCAAGGTCAAAGTCAAAACCAAGAACAAGTACATTTAAGTGTGCCAGCCCCTAACTAAGGGCACATGTGATAAATCCATTTGAACTTCTCACACAGAAGTTAGGGATCTGCAGAAGAATTCTGATTAGCCCTGTTACAGCACTTGATCTTCTGTAATGACTTCACAAAATTAGTATGTGAAACATGTGACAACAGTTTTAACTTTTTTGGTAACTGATGCTACTAAGACATTGCTATGCACAAAACCAAACCTAAACCTCTACTGATGTTTAGCTGTAGGAGACAAAAAGGCAAGAGGAAGAGGCAGATGTTGCAAAGAACTGGCTAAAAAAACCACAGCATATTCAAAAGTTCAGAAAGTGCAATCCTCTCTAGATTTGAGACAATGAAACACAGTGGATTCAGACTAACTAGTCCTCTATAGGAAGATGTCGAAACAAACACACCTAGATCTGCAGTCACTGAGTGCAGCCTATAAATCAATCCAAACAGTAATTTTAAATGCTTGGAACTTGCTTCAACACCCAGATTTTGGCAGATGCTGGATATTGCCCTGAAGTATGAAGTACTTAGTCTTTCCTACAGCTTTTAAGCAAAGTATTTAAATTAAGTTGGAGATGTTACCATAGATGGTAAAAAACAAAGCAGGACAGGCAGGCTTTCTTTTGGAAATACCATCAAAACAGAGGAAGGCATCGATAAGCATTAAAGCAAGAAGCAAATGGATAGATTTGGACAGTCAATCATGCCAATTTCTCCAATAAAGCAGCAAAAAAACCCCTTTCCTGAAAATTCAGACCAAGTTTCTGTCTAACTTACTTCGTTCTACTTATACTCAACAAAACATCCACTGAGTGCTTAAAATACCAAAGGATTAACTGCTTGCTTACACATTAAGTGAGATATCATAAGACAACTTCAGGAATGTCACTTTCCTAAACAAGCAAAACTTTCTTTTATTCCAGATTTCTATTTAGCAACCTGAGTATCAAAGAACCATATATTCATATACCAAATACTGACAAGAAAAGTCATCTTCCTTGCTCTTAAGTACAGAAGCCCATGATAAATTATGCAATCAGAGAGATTGCCAGCAACTACTTAAAACTTAACATCTAAAGAGGTATTACTTGTTATTGCAGAAGGGTTCCATCATTTTCCTTTCAAATAAAGGGGTAAATGTTATTAACACCACTACTGGGCACAAAGCAAAGCAGCGCTACTCAGCAAGGATCCTGTAAAGCAGTTTTGGGCCAGCAGGTAGATGCACATGGGTGTTAGCTTGCACTCCAAGGGCAGCATAGCCTGTGGTAGCACAGTGACCCATGCTGTGTTCCACTGCTCAGCACAGGTATACCCACAAACTCTTTCAGAAAGACAAAGAAAAGAGTTTTCCCATTTGTTACATAAAGGAGGAAAGTTTCAGGGAGCAAAAGACATGTAAGACAACAGCCATTTTCAAGGTTATAGCTCTATTAAAAGTTTAAATGGTGTTTCTAGATGTTCAATTTCTGCACTCCAAGACCAGGGCATTGCTATTAAAAAAATCTTTGTGGTTTTACTTATGAATATTTATTAACCTCAAGTCTCAACATGAAAGCACAACAGCAGTAAAAGTAAGCTGTGACTACCAGTGAGCAGTCTCAACAGCAGCGTGTCATACAAATTTGAAGCTAAGCAAACCACCCAAAGCAGAACTCCCTTAAAACAGCTTGAGTATTTAGCACTGACAATTAACAATTCCCCTGGGAAAGGAATACCAGAGAACATGATGCAGACTACCTCAGGTGGTGTTCCTTCCCACACTGCATATACCCAACTCAAGGATTCCTGCACCAGCAAAGTGCTCCACAGCAGATCCTGCCATAGTAGCATATCTGTACTTCAAGGCACTAGAACAAACCTAGGCATGCTTACGCAACCCCAGAATGAAAGAAAAACAATATATCTAATCTGCCTCAACTCTTGCCTCTCGCAGCAGTTCCAGGCTATGGATCCACAAGCAGCTGAAGAGATGTAATCGCCTGATCTTTCCTTTTCATGGAGACTTTTTCCTCCTCCTTTTCTGACTCCAAGAACTTAGGCCCGATCCCTCCCCTTGCACTGGCTCTGGTGCTCTGCCAGGCCTCTCTGTAAATCAGCTCACATCACTAACCCAGCAGAAAACTAACAATGACCAGAGATGCACACCAGATAAGCACCACAGCAGCTACAGTGAAAGAACACAGCAGAGAGAAGGGGAGCAGACAGATCTCCCCTCTTCAGTAGGAATGACAACACACCAGGAACTGAGCCTTGATTCTGGATCCATAATCCCTTCCATCCTCTAACAAGAGGCTTTCTAGCATCGTAGCAATGACATTATACCCTGGTGCAAAAAGTCATATAATGCTAGTCTTTGAACAGATCATGAAGATGCAGAGTAAAACACCTAACTTCACCTCCTTCAAGCCTGACAGCAGCCACGACCTTTAGCTGCATATATTTGTATCTTCTACTGAGGACAGGAGTAATGCTGTGTTTTCCAAGTGGGCCGAGTAACCTGTCTGCATTATCTGACTGCCAAACCCAAGAACTGAAAGTTCATTTACTTACTGGGGCTGACAAAAGATAAGGTAATCCTTATTACCTGCAGATATTACACCTCCCACTACTGGCTCAGCACTAAACAGGAATTTGGCAAAACGAAGCTGTAATTCAGGTATGCATACAGATACTACCACCTTTCTCTCTTTGCAGACACTAGCTGTAACTGGGGCTACGGCAGACCTGGCTCTCATCACAACTTCATTCTGAAGTCTGATATCCCCTATAGCAGTTGTACATGGAGCACAACTTCTAGTGGTGCCAGCAATAGGGCATGAAATAGTGACACTCCAGTTCTGAAGATAATTATTATTAAACACCTCAGAAGCCATATGCAGTCCTAACCTCCTGTGAAAAGCATCAGTTCTCCTAATACCTCCGTTTTGTTCAGTGAGTCAAAAGAGATTCCTAGATTGAGCAACAACACTTTTAGAATGTTAAGATGTTAAGAGCCCCAGCCTGTTTGTTATAAGAAGTCTGTGCAATTTCCAGGAGCTTGAAAGAACCTGAACACTGTGTTTATTTTTCTAAGTACACATAAACATCTCTTTTCCCCCTCAGAACTTTACGCAAGTCCACTTTTACACAATAGTAATAAAGAACATCTTAAGAACTGTCAAATATTCAACAGGTATCAGTATTCTGCTTCTGCAGAAGCATGTCACAGTAGGTTATCACTGAGTAACAGTCAACGTGTTGTGTTCTTCAAACACCACAGTCAGTCTGAAACAAGGTTCCAGTCGGAGGAACGTTACCAAGGCAACAACACACTACAAAGTGCGATGAAATTCAGAACAGTCAATATTTTTACATTAGTTTTATATAATTGCATATACTTGCTTTGAGGCATCTTTCAGCATATTACTTAGTCTGAAGAGAAACTCTACTCTTCCAATGTTTTAGTACTAAAAGACATCAGTGAAACTTGTGCATGGAATTTCACGATCCAAGTAAATAGCAAGACTGGGGAAAGATGTGCTTGTGTTTTCTTAAAAGGCAGCTTGAGGCATAAAGAATTATGAAAAATTTGAATAAATGCCAATCTAACTTCATATTCTGCTTCCCGCTAGTTAACTTCAGCACATTTTTATTAAAAATAATAATAAACAACCCACCTAAAACAAAAAATCTCCACATCAAAAAAAGTCCATGGTACACTGAGGCAATTCTCTAGTAATATTCCTCTGGTTTTCTGTAGTAAGGTATTAGGAGGCCAGGAACTACATTTGAACCATGTTTAATTATTGTTACTGAACCTAATCTCACTTTGTCCAACCCTTCTTTGAACCTGTTTCAATTTTCAACTTTTATGAATTCCACTGGTGATAAACTCCTCAATTTCTCACACAGAAAAAACTTGGAATTACTTGCTTTTCTATTGCCACACAAAAAGGGAACTGTTGGAAAATACAACATAACAAAAACAAGTTATTTTCTCTATGTACATTTGCCTTACCAGACATACAAGGAATATTTATCTCTCCTCTGTTTGTTTGGGGTTTTTTGCCACAGTAAGATATCCTAGTCATTTTCTTTCTGTAGCTATTTTGCACTCCTGACTAACCTTGTCTTCTCTCCCTGTCACTTTCCATTAGGTTATTTTTGATATGGCAACAACAACAAAAAAAGCATTTAGTACTTAAAGCTCGAAATAAGAATTTGTGGAGACTTTTTTAGAGCTATATATATATCAATAGGGATTGGTGAGGAGAGAGAACTACTTCTAAAATAACCACAAAATTTGAGAATGAACTCTTTCCCACGTACATCTCAGGGTATTCCTACTAGCTAAGACAGCTTTGTTATTTAAAACATCCACACCATGTAACTGGTTGTCCAAAACCCTCATGGCAGGCGGATGATGTTTAGTTTTTGACATTTAATTTTACAGAAAGTCATCATTGTCTTGTGACCCATATGAAGCTAGACCTACTCAATTCAGTTTCCAGCCTCCACAAATCTTACCACTAAAATTATCACTAAGTTAACACTTATTTTGGCTGACTGGTAAAAAGATTAAGCTTCAGTCTTCCTAAAATATTACACTTAATGCAGTTACTCCCAGACCATGCCCTACAATTTAAGGGAATGAAGCATACACTGTACTGAATCATAGATGACTTAATTAGTTTTGTGCTACACTTTAGAAGTTACTATGCTTATCTTATCCATGCCCTAACTCCCAGATGGATTCTGCCCCTCTTCTGAGATGGACTGATGAAAACAAGTAGTAAAACCATCATAAATACTAACATTAAAATTAAACTGCTAGTGTGAAAGAGGGCTGTTAGACCGTTGCCAGTCTTTCAATGAAAGAAGCATTTCTGTGGTTATTTCCTCAATTCGCTCCTTGCCTTAAAGGTACTGATTTCTTGTTACTCACCATTTTCCACTCCACCTAACCCTCATCCATGCATTCTGCTGCTTCGCAAAGTAGCTTTACAGTAGCTACAGAAATAACGTGGGCCCTCATCAGCTCCACCACTGGATCATCTTATAGGTTACAAACTTAACACTATCTTTCGAAGCCTGAAACTGGTACAGAAGGATTAAAGCCTCTTATATGAAAGAAAATGATCTCAAAACCTCAGGCACTGGAGTTACCCAAGGCATAGTGACAGAAGTCTTCAATGTCCCTCCTTTTCCCATAGCCCATTTGCAGCCCTATTTCTGCAGAAGGATTTTCAAGTATGCTCTTGGTCTTGCTTTGCAACAATGCTTCACTGGTAGTTTTCAGAGAGTTATACATTGCCTCCCCATTACAACAAAAACTTATGCAGCAGCAGCAATGCTGGAGCTACCTACAGACTTCAGGAAATAACTACACCATTCATTCTCAATTCATTTGGCACATCACATTTGCAGTCACAGGGATAAGAGCTTAGATCCAGCTTCCAAAAATATGCTGAACAAACATATGTCCCCAACACAGAGGGGTGAAAAACCCTGGTTTCCCACTGAAATGGTGTTAAAAAAAGAAAAGGTATAAACTGTTGCCACTTCGTCACACACAAAACATCTCACCCCACATGGTACTTAACTCAGTATCCTAAAAAAATAATTATTTTTTTTTCCTTTAGTGGTTAATATACTTTAGACAAAACTGATCTAATGAATCTATCCGATCCAATGGCAATTAAATGATTTGAATAAAAGCCTTTACAACGTTGTAACGTAGTCCTCACAAGGCTCATTGTGGGCCTCATTTTGATGATTAAAACAAACTATTTTTAACAATCTGAACTTTTGCCATCAGCCAAGGAAAAACTACAGTGAAAAGAATGTATTTCTAAACTGTGACTGACTTTATCAAGCACTAAAGCAACAGTCCACATCTGACAAGCTTCCTTCTCATTCACTCTTACAGGACCTACCATATTATGAAGGAGAAATTCCAAGAAGCCTATTTGGATTATTTTTCCTATGGTGGATTGAATGCAGCAACTAGGGAATAGCCTCAAACAACTTGCAAGGTGGAAATTAACATCACCACTGTATTTACTACTTCATAAATAATTTTTTTTTAGTAAAACCATCTCATGAAGGTTATTACACAACATACAAATCTTAAAAAGTAAGAGAACATAACTTTATAGAATTTTAAGCGCAGAAGTACATAAAATACATGGCATTTTCTCTAATTACAACCTGCAGTTGTATCTCACAGCCCAGTTTTGTGAACCACTGCTGGCTTACAGAATAGCAATTACTATTTTAACTACAGAACAGGTGAGTATTTTCTCCACACTGGCTGGTAGTGACTGTCACCTGGCAGCATGTAAATACATACAAAATGGCTTCATGTTAGTTATAACATCTCATTTGTTTCCTATGATCCACAGGACAACTTCCAAATATTCTAGGCCTGTGCAATTACTAGAGAAAGAAGGTACAGAGACAATAAAATCATCACTCAACCCACACGAGCTACAGTTCTGAAGTAAAAGAACAAAGCAAGACTCCACTTGCAGCCTCTCAAGCCTCATCCAAGTCACAACCAAGTAGAGACAACATGTTCCAACAAGGTTCTTCTACAGCGTAAGTCACATTTGACCACACTGCATCACCTGGTGTCACCAAGACTCCAAATCACATGGATAAAGGGTCAGTCTTCATGAGCTTGTCAGCAGACAATCAGATTACCATTGAAGCCAATTCCTCTACATGCAATGCGGACAAACCCTGCAGCTATCTGAATGCATCTGTGAGCACTACGAACATTTAAATTTCTCACACCATCTAATGGCAGCACGTTTATTCTCTGCAGAGTCTTGCTTCTCAAAGCAATCAGATAACACACAACAGTTTTCTTGCTTCTCAAAGCAATCAGATAACACACAACGTTTAAAGGCATTGCTCAAAGCAGTTACGTCAAGATGAAACTCAAGAAGTTAACTTGTCAGAAGCTGCTACAAAGAGGTGGGGAAATCCCTGCTGCGTTAAAGGTTGTAAAAGCATAATGAGCATCTAAAACTCTCTACCTGTAACAGCCTACATTGAGGGCTGTCCTGAGACTACTGACGTCAGCTTCCAATTGCCGTATTAAGACTGAATAGTCCTTTCATTTACTGATGAATAGTAAATTCTGAATATTAGAATCCCAAAGTCTTCAGAGTAGGTTATACAACTGCTATATTTCCTGATGCCATTTTATCCAGTTTCAGGTGCTTCTCACCCTCTAGGTCCTCAAACAGGAAAGAGAAGTTACCAGAACATGACCTTTTAAGGTATGCCTTTTTAAAAAACAAAACAAAACAAAAAAAACCCCTATTAAAAAAAAAGGTTGACTTACTGACTTTATATTGCTGCTTAGAAATATTGCAGCAACACCCACCATGTTTGCATCAAGCTGTCTTTACGAAGTAATTCAGGACAACAAAATTTATTTTTAACTTTGTTAAAACCAGTTTATGTGAAATTCCTGCATGACAGAATACTTACAGATGGAAGTGATACCACCATATCTCCACTATCTCAAGTTGAATACTTCCAATCTTGAGTCAAACTGATACAAAGTCACAAAACCTTCAGCTGGAGAGTGACCTATTTCTTCAACCATTTTTAATTACGAAGTCAGCTACCAGTAAATCAATCAGATCATCCTAACCCTATCTATACTTTTTTATAGGTGTCTCTCACTAAAGGTCTGGGTTTAATTCAGAAGGTATTTAAATATTGTGTACCTATAGAATTCAATGCAAACTAGGCTTAAATATTTTTTTACCCGTTAAAATTAAATCCTTGGATTAGCTCAAGGAATGTTCCATTCATATCTGCATTGTTTCAAGTGTTCCTATAGAAGAAAAGTATGTACAAGAAAAGCCCTCTGGTCATTACAAAAAGTTTTCTGTAAACTTAATTCCAGGTTTAATGTATATTTGAATTTTTCTACTGGTATAAACTACTCGAGATTGGTCATGATTTTCTACAGGTATAACAAGCAACAGAGCTACAAAAGTGCATCACACAAGGCAATTTAAACTACTGCAGTGCCCCTATTAAATTAGCGCATTGTGCTAGTATTACCATTGCATACTTGATAAAAGTTTGGTTTCTTTAAGAGTAAAAAGGGCTTGGGTTATTCGTTTAGAGGTCTGGGGTTTTTTTAGTAATTGAGATTTCACACTAACAACCAAGGGCAAGATTGCAACTTGCTACAAAAACTAGTATTAAAGTTTAACAACTCAGCATCTGAGGCCCACAACAGTGAAAGTGACCTGGTTTTACCCATAGGTATACAAGATGGGGGGGGGGTGGAAATCACATGCTATTCTAAGGTCAGTTCAACCTTTAGGATTATGACATTGTGCAATTTCTTAGGAATAACCCACAGCTGCCAGCTTCTGATTTACAAACTTCAGTTTTTATGTACAAAGCTTTGAGAAGGCTTCAGCTGGAACAAACAGCAAATTATAAAGAATCAAGAGAAGAGGTTTAACTGAGTGGCAGCAGAGAAATATTTCTTCGAAGAAAATTAATTGTCATTCATCACATTGATTACAAGTCAGGGACTACAGTTCCATGGCAGTTTAAAACAGTTTCAGTCATGTCTGATACATTTCCTGTATCTTAGTCTTCCCCTTATAAATTGCACAGTCCCACCCCACCTTTGCAATGATTTGCCTGTAGTGAGTCAGTTCAGGGAGCTAAAGAGGATGATAAAGAACCTAGCAAGAAAGCAGCAATTAGTTTTCAGCTGTCTCATGTCACTAGATTTGCTTGCTGCTGTGCTGCACAAACAGTGCAGGAGAGGGAAGACTCACAAAGCCAAGACCACAGCAGATCAATCAGCTGAAGCTTTCATGTAGCAGCACATTGCCACTGCACCCTGACACTACTGATCTTGTTCCCACCTTCATCCATGAAGGTCCCTCAGGCAGTGCCAGCCAAGAACCAGCACTGGTCCACCAGAAGCAGCTAGCCTTTAGGCAATTCAAACTATAACAAGGCACATCCTGGGGTCTGAATTTCTCTAACATTTTCGTAATTAAATCAGTTGGTTAGATATTGAACTAGTGTGACTCACCCATTTCCACTACTCCTACCTAACGTGGTCTGATCAAGTGTTACCTTCCCGTAATTATCAGAAAAGTGAGGAAGTACATAACAAACTACCTTCCTCCCAGATATTTAGCACGTGGATCAATGCTGGTTCTGGTAATAATGGGTAACACACTGAAAACATCAGTCAGGTTTGCAATGGACATTTAATAAGATAAAGTCTGATTGAGAAGCCTTGCCTTATTTTTATGCTATCTTTGAAATAAAAAAGGTGATTTAGTATACCTATTCAAGATGCAGATAATCATCATTTCCACAAACAAAACAATTCATCTCCTCCTGGCATCTCTTCCAGCTTTATCTTAAAACCAGTAATTAGTACTGCTTTAACCATATTCCAACCATGTTTATGCCTGCATAGAGAACATTCAGTATTTAGTCAACAAAACCATCCTTCAAGTCATCAGAATGTTACCTCTGCCTCCTCTTCTTGCCCACGTTAGATTGTCAGACATAAGCCACGCTACTAAAAACTGTGTTTCAAAAGCAAGAATGCTGTAACTTTGTACGTCTAATGAAGTTACTGCCCCAGATGACCATTCCACTTTTGGGTTAAAAACACAGGCACTGGTTTTCAGTTTGACTTCCGTGTGTTGCTACTTTCACAGCCAGTGGCTGGGTACCAGGATACACAGCTGGGCTGATAACCTTCCAGTCATCTCAGGTCATGTTTCCCTGCAAGTGCTGTGTGACTACTCAATCAAAAGTCAATTCAACCAAATTCATAGTGTGAATATTCAGGTTAGAATTCTGGGATCTGCCTCTGAATTTACAGTACTGAATTAAGTAAATGTTTAAGAATGCAAAGCCTACATTTTAAAATGCAAATACATGAAAAGACTTTTGCCTTTAACTGGTTTTGGTTTCAAGCATAATTAGCAAGTACGGGGAAAAAAAAAAAAAAAAAAGTTTTTCATCTGAATAATTTGTTTGAAGTCCAGAAAATTAGTGGAGTTCTAAGTAGGGAAGTTCATTTTTCTCCTTCAAACTTGCAAAATTTAAGATACAGATCTCATTTCAGTCTATCAAGTTTAAGGAAAAGGAAACAGTTTCTCCAGAAGTTGTAGGCTGCTAAAGAAGCATGTAAGTACCAGGAGGATTTTGTAAAAGATCTTTAAGCACGTTAGGCAGCTAACTCCCATTTTTGTTAATGGCAGATAAGCACCTAACCCGATTAAAAACTTCTAAGTCCAAGCAGGAACTTCTTCTGTACCTGCTACCTGCACACCAGTGTGAAGTACCCACTCCATCTGGGAGGGATTTGAGTAATCAACTTCAAGCTGTTTTGCATGTCTTTTAATTGCTATTATTCAAAAGCAAATCAACAGGAAGATTGCAACAACATTCTCCATCCCAAAGACAGTCCTCCACTTCCATTTTCTAACATTCAGGTATCAGATTCAAAAAATACCACTGCTCAAGTAAGGCGGAACAGCACTAAATTTGGGGTAAAGTTTGACATTTACCCACACCACTCCTTAAAGAAAATCCCATCCTTTTCTAGTCCATTAATTCCCACATTTGCATAGCTCACCATATTACATCACATATAACCCCAAAGACAAGCAAAGTTATTTCTCAACCCACTTGGTTCCTCAATTCTGTTCCAAACACAGCTGCACCAACAGCTACACCAGCACTGGGGGCACAGAGAGTAGCACTGCTTTAGCCACTCCACTTCAGAAGGTCCCCAGCCTACAGCAGGATGGACGCCACCAGCTGCAACCTCAGCACAGTCTGAGTGGCAGGAAGCCCAGCATCCCACATGCACATACACCTTGGTGGGGCACTTCAACTTTCAATACCACACTGCTGCTGTAAATTTGACACAAATATGCAAATTCTGAGGTAGTTCATAAACCATTGAGCCACTGAGAATTAATATTTTATTAAAAAATAATAAAATTAGTCATCCACACAAAAAACGTTAAGATTTCTTGCTTATCTGATTTAGATAGTCGACTTATAAATTTCGTGATTTAGTCAACTCACTCTCGGAGCAACTCTTCTGTGACTAAGATGAAGCAGCTGCTAAATTTCAGAAGTTATTTACAAAGATGAGCAAAACTAGTTGTAAGTTAAATGCTTTTCAACTCTTACTATTGTATTTCTCTCCAGCAACAAAGCTTTCTTAACCAACTGCTGATGAAATTCTTTCAGCAATTCTCCCATTAAAAATCTCAGCACCACACCCATCACACGCAGGGATTCTTTTCCATATTTAAATACTAATTGCTTCTCATGAGACATCAATTCAATCATTCTTTTGCACAGTTCATCACAAGACATTTTAATGATCCAGTCTCTTTACTGAGTTTTACTTGATCTGGAGACTTGGGGAGGTTTACTTACTTGTCTTTTAAATCCTAAAAGGCCAATCAATGAAATTGATGAAAAAGATAAGAGAAGTGCAAGATCAAGCCCAAGATACCTGTCAGTTCTTGCTATATAAAAAGCCAAATGTGCCCAAACAGACCAGAGATACTTATTCCTCAACTTTCAGCTACTGACTTATTCACAGGGAAGCTCCTGTGTTTCATTATATCATCATAATCTTTTCCTTGTTATTTTTTTGCTGTTTTTAAGCACATAAGGATTGTGCAATGCAACTGCGAAGAGTAGCAGACTGATAAAAACATCTAAATATGCATGTGAGGCTAGAACATGGCATGACAGGGAGATTACATTAGTAATTTTTAACTGCACTCACAGGCACAAATTCTTCTCTAGACCATGTTAAGCACTTGTCTGGATATAGCTTACGACACACAAAAAATACCAAATACTAATCCCATGATTTCTCATGCACACAATCCCACCTTCTTCCTAAAGTAACTGTTAACACTTTGGTTTAAAATGTTATTTTACAACTATTAGGGATTCAAATTGCATATACATGAAAAAGATTTTAGAAGTTTAAATCTGAAAAGCAAATGGATGCCTGCTTGCTTCAAAATTACTTATATACTTCTACTGTATAGTCACAGAAAATATACTAAATAGGTATACACTAGGAATAAAGTCCCAAACTGAACCTATGAAAGGGACAAAGATGGTTTCAAGCTTTTGGAAGGTGATCAACCCTAATGGCATTCCAGAAACATTAACATGAAAACCAGACATGTTAAAAGGCTCATTATTTTAATGATACACTTTTTTTTTTTCCTATATTCTGTGCTTTCTACAAAAACAAACCAAACCAAATAAATTAGATTATTGAAACAGTGTTGTCACAGTAAGTATACTCTTGCCAATAAGCTCCCCCCATCTTCATCCCCTCTTTGGCCCATTCTTGGCAAGTTTTAGAATTACACGGTTTAAGAAGCCTTAAGCATGTGACAAACCTACAAGAAATCTATCAGGCTCTACTATTCAGAGTGCAAATGTTTCAACTGAAAAAGAATAAATTAATGGGATTTTTATACTAGGAAACATAATTGAATCCAGTAAAATACACAGATCTGGAACGTCAACCCTTGATGCATTTGTCAGCTGTTCAGTCCCTTTCCATCTAAACTCACAAGTTTGACAGCACACAGAAAAAACCCATCAAGTAACGAACTTTGAAGTTTCACAAGCTGAAGTAAAGATTCTACAAGATAATTTGACACATTTGTCAAAAATGAAGCAACTGCTGAAAAAGAACAAGTTACCAAAGAAGTTGGCTAGGGTTTTAATTGATACTAATCAATCTTTTTCCTTTCTGTTAATTTGGAGAAATATGGCTATATGGATTTCAGTCAAGTACACAGCATATCAATGACAAGCCATCCCTGCTTCTTGACTGTTCTAGTAACAACAACATTGGCTGTGGTAGGAGACATATGACTACATCCTATGTTTCAACACGACTGGCGCTGACATAGACTGTCTTTTATCACCACCATTTGTTCTCCTTCAAGTGGTTTCACACAGCCGACAGAAGAAATTACTATCAGAGCATGTCCCACTACAAAAACAGCTGCACCAGGTGGCAGTAAAATGACAATTGCTAAGGGTCTTGCCATTGACAAGTCACTATTCAGGAATACTCCTCTGAAAGACTTCATTCTCCAAGGAGTCTGATAGGTAGGCAAGAAGATGAAGACTCAAATCCTGCATTTTTTCATCCATATAGAGCGTAACTTATTCATGCAGACAATGGCATGCATTTACCAGCATAGAACTTTAACCAGTTCTCATCTTTCATCAAAGCCTTTCTGAGCACGCACTACCTTTATACTCATCTCCTCAGCAGCATCTTCATTATTCAGAAGTAGTTTTAAAAATTTAGGAGCTTACTGCCAATAATAATAATAAAGTTTTGGACCACCAGTGACAGCGTGCTCACTAGAAAATCTTTAGAGATATCAGTGAGCTGTATCCATTATGAGACACAGCATCGGACAGCTAACTAGCACTCCCAGTCATCTAATGCATGACCTTCAAAACAAGTCCCTTCAGCAGCATTACCTTGCTGCTGGACCTCGTCTTCCTCCATTTTCCTCATCTATTTATAGTACATATGGAAAACAACTAAGAAAAAACACAAGCAAAACCAGTTTACAGATGATAAAATTACTTGAATTCTAATTATTTATATCACTTTATGCAGTGCCTCTAGCTTCCTTAATGCTGTACAGCAGTATTGCACAACACCTCGGGTAGAAAGTCACACATTTAAAGCAAGCAGCAAAATCTGGGTTTCCTTTATGCCAAAAGATTTCTATTCTTATCAATAGCATTATATTTCTAAGTATACGACAAACATTCTATACTTGAATTCATCTCCACGTCAATATTGTTTTGTAAAGAGTCTATCTGAAGTTGTTCACGGCCCTAGAAAAAAACGTTATAAATTACATCTGCTGAACGAGATCAGCTGATTCTCCACGCATTTGGTAATAATTCGGAGTTAATTCAACTCCTCCGGTGGTTTCAACAGGCATTAGGCTGGGTCACTGAGGTGACAAGGTAGACGTTGCCAGCAGCCAGCTCCTCGGCTCGTCATCCGAGCAAAGCACCACTCACTGGAGTGTCATCTGCTCCCCCCACCCACCCGACCACACACCCCTCCCTGACGCAAAAGCGGAACTGCAAGAACATGAAACCGTTTTAAGCAACTTTAAAAGAGAAAAATTCGAGACTGTCTCTCTTTAAGTAAGACAAGGGAGGAATAATTAACCAGAAATTTCCTCAAAGGAGAACGCTATAATCATGCTTCCTCAACAACTTTCAGATTATATATTTAGCACGTAATTTTATACATGCATCCTTCCACACCCAGATTAAAGTTTTCTGCGCCCAAACTCATTCAGTGTCCAAAAAAAGAAGAAAAAAAGGGGGAGAGTGGGGGGAATCCCAACCGAACCAAGGAACCTCTTCATTTGCATAGTTAAAATTAAACACAAGTGTTTAATAATCTACTCTCAAAACACCGAGCATTTGGGGAAGTCGGACTAAATAAAGCGTTACTTTAGCAACTTTCACCATAAATTTTTGCATGATGACTAATGAATTGTGTGAGCTGCAGTTCGGCCACAATCACAGCGAGTAACCTGAAGTCTCCTCTTGCTCTATGTCTCAGGAAGTTTAAAGGACTGAAAAGCATCATCTCATGAAGGAGCACATATATTCCGGCCAATTCTAGCAAAAATACAATTTTCCCCCTTTTAGCTTCACCAAATTCCATACTTTAGAGCCAGCACCTCAGCACATACGAGCAAAATCCTAACGCTGCGAAGATATTAATAATTAACCTACTCAGTTATAGCCTCCTAATGAGTTGACCCCACGAGCTGTGCGAGTCTCCCAGCTCCACCACCGCCACCCCTAAAGCAAACCCGACGGGCGCTACGCTGCCCGCGTCCTCCCCTCCAGCCAAGGAGAGGATTGCAGCAGCACCCGGCACTGCAGCAACCCCACGTCTCAGGTTTTCTCTGGAAAAAGCTCACCGTTTCAGCGTCAACCCCTCCTCCCCATGTTTAAAAAAAAAAAATAACAGAGAGAGAGACGACAAACATACGGTCATTTAACTCGGCTGAGCCGGCCTAAGTTTCACCCATGCCAGCAGACTGCGCCTCTGCCTTCCCCTCACCGAGTTTGTTGCAACATGTGCCCGCTGCCGATGCTCCTGCGCGCCACGGGAGGCTCCGGGTCCGCCTGCCTTGACCCCACCCTTCCACCACCTCCGCCAGAGGAGAAAAAAAAACCCACTCCAAATTCTAAACAAATAGATACGTCTCCCCGAGCGTCCGCCCCTCACCGTCAGCTTGTAGCTGTCAGTACACAAATAAGCTAGGGGCTCCGCGGAAGGAACCTCTCGATCTGGAAAACGAGGGGGGTGGGGGGAATTAAGTTTAAAAAATCATTTCTGGGGGTTTTTTTCTCCACCACCCCTTCGCAGCTCCGGGCCCCCCTCACGCACGTACCTTGTCAGGTTGCCGCGGGTCTCCGCCGGGGTTCTTCCTGCCGCCGCCTCCACATCCACCATGCTTTTGTCCGGCCGCGGGCTGCCTCTCCCTGGCGGGGGTCCCTCCCCGCCTCCCCGGCGCCGGCCTGCCGCCCTACTACGGCCCCAATGGCCGGCGGGGCTCCACGCCACCGCCGCCGCCGCGCTCCGTCAGCCCCCGCAGCGGGCGGAGGCTCCGCACCTGAGTGCGATGCCGGGGCGGCGCCGAGGCGGTCACGGAGAGCTCGTCCCGTCCCGTCGCTTCCCCGCGGGACGGCGCTCGCCGCCGCCGCCGCTCTCTCCTCAAGGCCGGCTGCGCCGCGCCCCGGCGGAGGTGCGGGGCCGGGAACAAGAGGAAAGGAGTCGGTGGGGGGAGAGCGCAGCCCCCAACGAAGCGCGGCGAGGACCGGGCCGGGAGGCGCCTCACTTGTTGCCCTGTGGCAGAGCCGCACGCCCGTCTTTCCCGCTCGTCACGCGCGCCTCCCCAGCGCGAGCACGCACACCACGTACCAGCCAGCCGGCGGCGCCACCGCGGCAGCAGCAGCGCGAGCCCCCCGCCACGCGCTTTGCAGGAGGATTAAGGGCGGGGCTTCGCGAGACGCCCCGCGCCCCGCCCCTGCCCGGCCAGCGGAGCCACGGATTGGTGGGCGCGGGCGGCGCGCGGGCCGGGGTGGGCGAGTTGGCGGGGGAGTTGGGGAAGGTCCCGTGCCCCCTCGGGCTGCGGTCGTCGCCGCAGTTGGCGGACCGCCGTGTCCCCGGGGAAACGAGCGGGCGGGCAGGCGTGGCACCACCGCCCCGCCGGCCCCTTCCCCAGCAGGACCTGGTCACCTCAGCACCACCACCCCCCCGCCACGCCGCAACTTGGGGCACCGCGCCTCGATACCTTGCCCCACGGGGCCGCCTCCGGGCCCTGGGCGGCCGCTCATCGCCACACCCCTACCCCACTGCCATGGCGCCTGCCCGCGGCCTTTTTTACCATCCGCCATGTTCTCCCTCGACGCCTCACTCCCCTCCTGAGATAAGACACCCCGAGAAGGGGGAATCGGTGTCACCCGGGTGACCGCAGACACCCTCGGCTCACTGCAACACACACCAGTACTGCCTGGCGCAGGAGGGAGGTGTCACCCGGGGCCTCTCCCCGAGAGGAGGGCACCGGCTTGGGGGCCGTTTCCACAGGGAGGGAGCGGCACTTGGCCCTGCAGAAGGCAACCACCGACACATTCATACTTGCCAGCTCCTTTGGCAGGTGGTGTCTCTTTCCCTCCTACAGTAATAAAAACACATTTTCTGAGGTAAATACCTTCTAGTTTTACAGGCCGGCAGCCTCTGTATTCACAGGGACAGCTGGTTACAGCTACAAATGACAACTTTCATTCCTTTGTATTTTTCCATGCAGCATCAAGCAAAAAAAGAAAACCTCCAACCATGCTGGAAAATGCCATTCCACATCACTTTTAAAAAAATGTTTCTCCTTTTTCAGCAGGGTAATTGCAACTGGCTCGGTTTTATGTAGTGGTCTACAAGGCTTTTCTCCCAGAGTCCAGGAGGGAGAAGACAAGGACTGGTTCAGGCTGTCAGTGCTTCCCTTCCTAAATAAGTTTCTGAGTTTCAGATGGAAATTTGCCCTCCAGAGCTGATACTAATCATGCATGACTCACTCATTAGTAACCCTCCTTTTTTGTTGTTGTTTGCTTACTTGCTAAATTGATGAGACTACAAATCCTAGCCAAACATCCCTACTGGAACAAACTAAAGAAATCTCCAAGACTTAGGATGCTTACTGAAATAAAACATAAAAATGCGTGCTGGCAAGGAGCACAGTTTTCATCTCGTCGTGGCCAGATCAATAGCAACCAGCAGACAGATTCACAGTTCCCATAACTGTGAACCTTACAGCTTTTTGTCTTAAGAAGAAATAGTACACATGCCATTTGTTTCTATTTTTAACACCCGCGTTCTCAATCCAATATAAGGAGAGGCCCTACCAAAGCAATTATGTCAATGTCACCTGGCATTTAAAAACTATTTTCACTGCAAAGGGAGAGGTCCTCATGGTCCACAAAAGTGTATGTTTATACACTTCCATTTTACACTGGAAAGCACTTATTTTCTCCAAGACTCAGTAGCTGATGTGCACATCCATAAGCGCTCCTGGTTTGGCAAACAGAACGAAAACCTACAACATGTACTGAGCTCCTCACATTATGTGTCATTAAATATTGGAGGCCCATAAAAAACCTGCAGCAAGACTTCTGGAGCTTCTCCAAAAATCTCATTCAGGAGTCTGGAAGGAACATCCCCATCCCCAATGCATTGGGGAGGGACATTGCATATTTCATTCCTCTTCAAATATTTATATATGTACTTCACGTTTGAGTAAAGCTTTCCCTTTTTCTCAAAGCAGAAAGATTACAGGAAACGGAGGAATTACCCTAAATCAGCAAGCATCTTTGTCCATTAAGTAACACAAGACTTGAGAGGAGAATTAAGCGTCTGGCAGCTGGGAGCTTGGCTCCACTCTACCAGGGAGATTTCATAACAATGTGTTTTGAGATCAATTTAGAAAAAAGGAAAACAAAAATCAACTCGAACAGTGTGTCTCGTAACACAAGGTGCTAAGGGTCCTGGAAAAACACCTTAAAGCTGAAAAGCTTGGACAATGGTGAAATGCTTTGCTCTCTTTGGAGGAAAGATGTTTCTCCCTCCTCCCAGTCCCACACCCACAGCCGTGCCTGCTCCCTTGTAATCTCACCGACTCAACTGGTCATGGGGCTGTGTTGTGAAACCTTGAGGGGGGGAGGTGTTTTAATCCAAATATATTCCCTCATCCAATTGGCAGCCGAGCCTCAAAAATTAGCTGAAAGGGGGAAAATACCTAGAACGGCCATGGCCACTGAGCACAGCGTATTTTCAAACCAGTGCCTAAATGTGATGCCCCTCGTTGCTCCACCTTCCCCAAATCCATGCATCTTGCTAGGCAAAGTTTTAAGCCTGGGGAGGTTTCTTACCTGATGCTGCCAATTAACAGGTCCCAGGATTAGTAACAGTGAGTGCTGAGCTGTCCCAGGGCAGGGGCTGCAGGGCTCCACTGAACCTCAGCCTGCTACAACGGCACAAAAGCGGCTCCAGCTCCAAACTCAAATCTCCTCTGTCAGTCGTCACATTTAATAAAGTCTCATTAGCACAAAACAATCCTACGAAGCAGCTCTCCCTGTGTCCTGCCATGGCATCCTCCCTTCAGGCTTTGCTTCACAGCAGCCTCCCTCCCTTCCACCCCATGCACTCTCACCGAGGGCCGAGGACACCTCCCTACATGTCCTGTCCCCACCTGGGTTTAGGGCATGGGGCAAGCACACTGGCTAACACAAGCTCACCAACTCCTTTCCAAAGCGAAGCCTGTGTTGAAGACAGCCCCTTATTTAAACCAGCCCCCTCTCTACACCCTCAGTGTCACACACTAAGTCCATGCCAGCACCCAATATTGTCTAGAAGCACCTCTCAGATTTGTATGTATTTTATTTTTATCTCTCTCTCTTCCTTTTCAGCAGGCCCTGTTGCTTACAGACACCAAGACAGGAGAAATCAATGCTATTAAGCAAGGATGTGAATCCACCTGATGCTCTGCCATACTATGTCATGGCCTGATACAACCTGATACATTAATTAATGGGAACTGGTTCCTAGCAGCACCCAGACATGCTGTTCCCAAGCTCTTGCTCTTTTTGTTGATGTTGTTGCTCTGAAGGGTCTGCTGGGAAAGAGGATTTGATATCCAGTTGTTGAGACAGGTAGTGGGGTGCTAGAGTAAGGAATAACCTCATAAAAACACATTTCTTAAAGCACTGGAGATGGAGCAGACAGTCATTACATCTGCCAATGTGTCTGTCAGAGAGTATGGTCCACCTCCAGCATGCACAGTAGGATGAAGCAGGACATGAGGGACTGCATCTAAACACATACGTACAACCACTCTCGGATGGCTGGTTGTGCTTGGCTGAAACTAAGGAAGCCCTGAAATATTTGCTGTTAAAGTTGTTCTGCAGTTTGCTTCATTAGGAAGCAGGATTTTCATGTTTCAGGTCTGTAAAGCTGAGCTTTGTTATGGGCACAGTAATAAATTGTTGCTGCTTTTTTTTTTCTCCCAAGAAAGATAGCAAATGCTTTTGATGGCAGCTGTTGTCAGCAGCACTTACACACTTTAATTTGGTCTGAATCGGGAGAAACTTTTTTTGCCTACATATTCAAAAATATCACCTTCACTCAGCATCATGATGCACGTTACTAGACCCAGTGAGTTGCAGAGCATCAAACATTTCTCAGGGGAAGGAAGTTGTGCATTCAGGGCATTGGTGTCATGTCCCTCAGTGACATGAATTCTCGTTGTCTGGCTTTTTCTGTAGGTAGTGTGATATACACGATGGCCAGGAAAGAGTCTTTTAAAAGGATTCAACTCTCATTTGTTATCAAGTTCAAAATAGCTTCTTTTTTTTTTTTTCCAGGCTATTTATTCATTGCTGTCACAGCATTTGGGTTCACTGGAGTAAGAGCTGACTTGGGGGCTACCACATTTACAACTATGGAAATCAGCTACATACTTTGGCCTTCTCTCTAGCATTTGCCTGTTAATTAATAATTGGTACATTGCCAGGAGCAAAGAAGTAGGAACGAGTCCCAGGTTATAACATTGTCAAGGTTATCTTGCTCTTCCTGTTTCACAGCAGCAAAGCAGCAGCAAGAGAAGTCAGGTGCAGCCTTGCTGTGGTGATACGGGGCCTGGCCATGGGGCCCTCACCCCTAGAGACAGTGGGCTGCTCTCCCCGGGGAGCTATGTCACAGCACATCCTGTCCCACCACATCTCCCACTTTCATCACAACAGCTACAAGCATGTTCTCCCCCAGCTACTAGAAAGCAGCAGACACAGGATTTTCCCTTGAGCATGTGTATTGCCTGGGATTCCCAGGTACCTGCTTGCAGCCACCCTTGTGAACACAGCCAGTGCCTCATCCCCTGCAGCAGCTCACTGTGAGGGACCAGCACCCACCTCATTACCTCATCAGAACCACTGACTAACTTCTTTCCATGGGGAGCAACTGTAAGTCCAGCACAGTAGTCATTTACGTGATGGAAGGGGCCCAGACCCCTCACACAGCATCCCATAACATTAGTGATGTCTCTTAGCACCACAGACCCTGCTCTGAAACATGCACCTGCCCAAAATGCTCCTGGCTGCAGGCACATGTGACCTGAAACGCTTCCCAACCTCCCTCTTGTAAATACCCACCTAGTTCTCCTGGGTCAAACACTCCTGTAAGGCCAGTGCAGCTGGAATTAATTTTCTATGACAGACCAAAGCTTATCCAGGACACAAGCCTATCTGATTTTTGTGGACAGACTGGTGTGACTAGAGGACACCTGGAAAGCATGAAACTAACCTGAGTGTGCTTCTGTGACCAAGGAAGATAAGAACACAAGATAAGAGGTTAAAATTTAAATAGTAATAGGAGATTAAAGATTGTTCCTGTGGCATGCAAGCACTTCAGCAGCAACTCTGATTTTCAAACACTGAAGATAAGTAAAAAATAAAAATGCAAAGATAACATGCAATTGGAGTCAGAACATCTCAGTTCCTCCAGGAATGAACCAGGTTTTTCCCACCCAAATGTCTGAGCCTGGAATTCAGCCAAGCCAAGAGCCACTCTCAGGGTAGGCAAAGTTTATCAGCAAGGTTCTCCAGCGACGTGACCACATTTCAGCAGTCTCCTCAGTCATTTTCCCCACTTTCTCCCCCTGACACACACTTGCAAACCAGTCCAGCAAGAGCAACCACCACAGAGCTGTTTTGCACCACTTCCTTTCATTTCCCTTGCTGAGATGGGGGAGATGTGAGTGGTGTGCTCGGCTTTGCCAAAACCATTCAACTTGAAGAGATTGGCACATCCATCCATGTCCCCCAGAGCACTGCTTTACTTTCTGGAGCATTGCAGCTTGCTCCTGCAGGAAAAGCAGGGCAGGACAGTGATGGTGGAAAGCAGCTCTCCCCTGCTACGTTGTGTGCCGTCATTTGCACGCTGTGGGTAGAGCTGCATTGTGCTCATATTCATTCACATTTGCCAAGTGTAATTGCTCCCTGAGCTGCTTGGATTCAAACCAGTGTTTCCCTACCCTAGAAGGACATACCTGCTTTTTTCAGACAAAGGCTGCAGTAACTCACAGCATTTTCCTCCCAGTGAGACTCTTTTTCCTTGCAGACAGAAGGCACAGCAGTGCAGAGTGCAATCAAGAGGATGGAGAAGAATCCACTTGAAATTCAACTTCTGTATCAGCAGAAACCAGACAATAATTATTTTGCAAACAACAACAAAAAAGCACCCACTGTGTACAAAGCATCTTTTTTTGTGTCCTGGAAATGTGAGCCCCTAACACCTCTCCCTACCTCGGCTCAGAGGCATCCCACAGCATTTTGCAGCAAGCTCTGAAGAGCTGCAAAATGGAGAAGTGCCAGGCAGCAGAGGCTGCAGCTGAGGCTCCTCGAAGGTGAGAAAACTGTTTACATTTAGGGAAAAAGGTACCGGACCCACTTCAGCTGAGCCACTTCCATTGTGCTTTTATTTTTAGCAGATACAGTTTTAAGCACTAGCAAAATCCCAGCTGTGGGAAAACCACCAGTCCTCACATGTCACTTAGATTTTTTAAACCGCCTTGACTGGCGGCATCTCCTGGATGAGGCTTAGCTACATGATTTCCCTCAGACTCTCACAGTGCCGGCTTGGGTAAGGTGATTCCAACGAAAGCCAGTCCTGTATCTGGAAGGCTGCTGACACCCAAGCTGCTTGTTTCTGGGTGGCAAAGAAAACAAAGCCAACACTGTGCATGGGAGGTTTTTCAAGACACTCCCAGCTGTTTGGCAAAGCACTTGCAGCCACCACCAGAGTGCCACAGAGGCACCCAAGGGCCTCACTCCCAGCTGGGAAGCTCCTTCCCTGCTCTGTCCGGCTGCTGATGGCTTCTTGAAGGTGCTCAGGGCCCATCTGATTTCTCCCAGCCCCATGGTTCCCCTGCAATCTTTCGATGTGTATTTATGGTGGTAAAAGCCACCTCAGAGCCCACAGGCCATTCGCTGTGGCCACATTCCCAAGGTACACACACCCATTAGCACTCGGACCTCCTTGCACTGAGCGGAGACCAGCAGTACCACCCAGGGTGCAGGATGTGGCCCCCGGCATATCAGAATTACAATATATCAAAGAAGGAGATCAGAAAGCTTTTATCTTGTTATTGTAGGAACTGCAGATAAACTTCAGAAATAAAAAGCAGGCCAAAGGGAAATTAAATAATCCACATATCTAGCTTTAATATCCAGCCTCATACCTACGGGTTATTGAAAAATTACGTGGAGGGAAGATGCCTCCTGCATTAGGGACTGAGATCAGCAACATAATCAGAGTAAATGAAGGGTTTTCTTCATGCCGCTTGATGGAGAAATCCCTCTGACGTGGATGCGCTCACTATAAATAAATAAAACTTCAGAAAGCAGCATGCAGCACAGATGAGATCTAGCCTCGTGATTTAGTAAACCACTGCCCCACGTACCAAATCTCTGCAGGTTTTGTGCCTGATCCTGTACATGCTTAACCTCCCTCATGTAAATAGTCCTGGGAAGTTAATGGAGCTGTACTAATTTGCAATGGCTGGGGATTAAGCCATCGGGGTTAAGCGTTTCTGCTGGCTCTTATTGCAGCAAGTTGTAGCTACAGGGCTGTAGGCTGACTTGGAGATGTTTTTGCTTTGGGAAAAAACCCCCCATCCATGGCCATTACACCATGTCACTGTCAGCCCTGTGGCACAGCCCCAACACGAGCACTCTCCCCTCACTGGCCATGAGAAATCCCTCTCCCACCCTGCTCTGGGGGGTGCAGGCATTTTTTTTGTCAGATGCCACCACAATGTGAAGTTCACTTCTCTCATTCTCACTGAGGACATGCCAATGTTTTCCATAGACTGTTTCATTACTATTATGCAGCTTGCGAGCATCTTAATTTAAATCACATTATAGATGCACCAAGGCAAAATGATCTATCCACAGCTGAAATTATAAACTGGAGTGAAAACATCCTTGGGCTGTGGGAGACTAGAACAAGCACTAATTGAAATGTATAAACTTACATAACATTATTTATAGAAAGGAGCCCAATTGTCAAAGGCCCTGAGAGAGCTGGAACATGGGAATGTTTGTTCTCCCTGCAAAGAAAAATTAATTATGTAAGTTTATAAATTCCAGTTGCTTTGCTTGCTCGTCTCCTGATGTGCCTAAGGACTTCTTGAAAGGTATTTATGGTTCCCAGCCACTGCTTCTTGATGGCATTTTTAAACCTTGTACTTCTGTGTTGCTGTTGCCTTGCAGGATCTTGGAGCAGGGGATTAGCTTAACGCACTGTGCTCCTCGGCCATAGGAAAATACAGATTTGTCCTGAGGTTCTGCAGTAGCAAGTTTATTTTAAGGGGATGCTTCGAAGAGACCAGAGCTCACCAAGCCACAGATATTTTGTAGAGAGGGGTGGGGCAGCTGCCATGTTTTGGGAGTGTGGGCAGAGCCCTGAGCCACTCGAGAGCGACTGGAATCAAACCAGCACCTCTCTCTGCTCATGCCCACCATCTCCTCCTGGTGTGGTTTTGCTTATTTCTTCATCTGCTGCAAGAACAGAGATGCCATGAAAACGAATGCTCTACATGGTTTGATTTGCTAGGCAGGAAGAGTGCCACTTATTACTAAATGCACTATATTGTATAATTTCCTGGTAATTCTGTATTTGGCCCAGGCTGCAACTGGCCAGAAAGCTCAGAAAATATGGCAAAGAAATTACGTATCATCAAACCTGAATGATGAACATTTCCTCCCAGGCTCTGCTCAGAAGCACTATGGCTTTGGGTCTTGTGCTGTGATTGCTGTTTTTCCCTCTATCCACCCTGGTAAAAGGCCACTCCTCAAGGGTTTGAGACACTCGCTGGCATCCAAAAATGCCATTTATTCAATTACCTGTTTTATGCATTCTCCAGCACCATCTCATTACCAGAGCTAACAGCTGACTGCCAGGGTTTCAGCATGGCCAGCCACTAAGTGAATTAAAATGCAAGCTCCAAGTCACCTGTGCTCAGAGGAGATAAGATGCAAGAAAACCTCTTCAGAGAAACATTTCATACCTCCCTGTTGGCCCATATCTTCTGGCAGCTCCGCATTTCAGGGACCTCCCCTTGGGTCCTGCTTACTCAGATAATGCTAAGGGCCACCTGCAAAAATGCCCCAGGGCCAAACGCCCCAGGCAGGCTCTCCACCCCAGCTACTCCAGCCCCCCTCCCTCTGACAAGCTTTCAAACCTGTTTTCCTGCAATTGCTGGCATTTCAACATCTGCCTTGCTACCACCAAAAAGAAGGGGAAAGGGCAAGGCATTTGGGGATTTGAGCACAGGGATGACGAGCCCCATTACCTCTGGGAGGAAATCTTCACAGCACCAGCCTCTACCACCCACAGATTTTGTGCTGAGACAACAAGCTCAGGTGATATCTCAAAATAATCCTACCCAAGTGGTACCAGCAATTTAGGGGTGGATTTGCACCAGGTGAGGCTGTAGCTGCATCCCCCTTGCCACCCTTTCATGGAAGGTGGGGACTCTGGTGGCCCTGGGGATCACCCCTGGGATTCTCGTTACTGGGAAAACTGTTACAGGAGCACAGTTCAGGCCTCCATGCTGGATTAAACAGCACTCTGAGCCCCACTTCCCAATTTGGGAATAATTTAAGAGGTGGAATTTAACAGGCCTGGCTCCGAGGTGAGGAGTCATCATCTGTTTTTCCCGTCACAAGCCACATGAAAAGTAATGCATTAAGAAGTCCTCAGTGGCTGCTGTGAAGGACCATTGCATTTCCCCTGCCTGGCCATTGCCTTCTTAAAAAGGCTGCCTCTGTCCCCAGCACTAACTGAGAGGCCTCTTTATAAATATTTGAAATAAATGAATAAACTGTTGAAACTTCCCAGAAGGGGAAGGAAACATTTCCATGAGCAATGTGTGAGTCATCTGGTAAAATTTCTGAGAGATTTGCGCATCTACCAATGGTTGGTAAATATCTAAATCAGGAAATCTCCTCGGAAAAATGGTAAGTGATTTATTTTATCAATAGAAAGCAAAGAGCTAATATACAGAAAAGAAAATCTCCCAAAATATCAACCACTTTATCAAAAAATCAAAGAACAACAAAATGTGGAGGTCGTGGAGTGCAGTGAAAACCCTCCTGTGAAACACAGTAAAAGCACAAACCTTAATTCTGAAACTTACACTTGCAAAAAAGAACCTGTAAGAAAGAAAAAGAGAAATGTAAAGTAACATGAGACTAAGTAACCTGAACAATGGGAAAGTAAATCAACACCAATATAAAATAAGTATGCCTCATCATCTCCATGGCCCAGGCTTTATGACATACAGCACTTGCTTGTCTTGGATTTGGAAAAACATGGTGTGCCTAAAGTTTGGGTTTTTTTCAAATAGAGATATGCCTAGAAAAATACTTTAAAAATTCAGCAATTCTGGGAATATGAGGACCAAGAAAAAAGGAAGACTGGGCTTAGGCATCATCTTGCCAAGCAGAGAGCGAGTGCAGGGCTTGCCAGTTGTGTAAAGCATGATTGAAGGTGGCAGCACTTGCAGATATTTCAGGGAGCACCAGATCATTGAGTGGCAGCTTGGAGGAATTCCCAGAAAACAGGAAGCAATTGCATAAATAAATGGCAGGGCATTTTGGTGGTGTAAAAGGTGACATCTGAGCAAGAACCCAATGAAGGTTGCAGTAGCATGTGGCTACTTACGTGTCTTCCGTAAGAAGCAGCAGAGCTTGGGATGGGCTGCACATCTGGAGCTGAACATCTGGAGTCATCACGTACATGGTGCCACAGCTGTAGCAGCTGCCCTGACTGGCAATGGGGCAAACCCACCATGGCTTGAGCGAGCCATCACCAAGGAAAGTTGTGGCAAACATGGGACTGGAGGAAATAGCTGATGCCACCAGGTGCTGTCCCATGCCTGAGCATTACCATCAAGGTATTTAGTGAGACCATCGATAGCAAGCAACCTCCCTGAATCCCAACAAAAGGCCATGAGTGCTTCTGCCCTTTGCTCAAGGAAGCAAACCAGAGCAGCACTGGAGGACTCTTCTCCAAGTTCAGCCAAAAGTGGCAAATAGGTTCAAAACTCTGTAGGGATAAACAGATGGACGGACATGCACATAAACCATCTCAGTAGGAAGGCACAGTCCTGCTCAAGGGGGAAATCTGTTCTCCATGCCTCAGTAGCAGCTGGGGACCACAGCAGTCTGGGGAAGTGCAGCATCCTCTTTCCCTGCCCACATCAGACCTCGTGAAGCAGAAACGATTTTGCTGCCTGGTGACACTCCTGTGTCTATACCAAGGGCCAGGCAGAATGAGGTCCTCAAAACACCCAGCTTTTTTCCCCTTGTTTTGCACACTAGCTTACAAAGATCCACCAAGAAGAAAACCAGGATCATTGGATATTCAGGGGAGGGAAGATCAGGAAGAGAGAGAAGTGGCCACCCATAAAAATGTTCCCCTTTCTAACTTCGTGCCTCTACTAGGAAGGCACCCAATTATTTCCTAAATGACTCTGATGGTTTCTGCCTCAGCCTCCTTGCTCAGTTAGCCATTTCATATATTTATTATTCTTTGCATGAAATAATACTTCCTGACATCTGTTCCCAGTTTATTTCTCTTTAATTTCCATTTATAGCACATTTTCCTATCCTCTGACCATGTTAAAATAAAACAATAAGTATGTTTGACATGGTGCAAGTTACTTAAGATCATGATCCTTCCCTGACCTTGAGTTTTCTGTTGTTTTTTTTTAAACATGCTCTAAAACACAGAAAAAAACATTTTATGAGTTTGATGAAAAGACAAGTGGAAAGCTCAGAGTCAGTAACCACTCAGCATTTCACACCTGTGCTGGCACCTGGGGGCTGATGTGAGGGCTGGGTGGTGGTTACTGTCCAGTTCCACTCTGACAAGTATCATCTGGAGGCAGATGGGAGGAGCAAGGTGCTGTGGGCTGCCCCTTCACCAGATGGAGGGTGGCAGTAAGAAACGAGGTGTAAGTGGGACAGGCATGGGAAAGGAAATGTTAATTCCCAATGCAGTGATACAAATTGGCTTGAGTGATGCTTTCCCGTCTGACCAGGCAGATGGGAAAAGGTGCCCTTCTCTTGCTCTGAAGAGAGTTTGCTTCCAAGTACAACCTGGCAACTCTACAAGCAATAAATTCACAGGGAGAAGCAATGAGGAGTACTCTAGTTATGGCACAAGAACATTTTATGTTGTCATCTCTATCTTGGTACAAGCCCTCAGTATAATTTTAGTTCAGGAGGAGGTTGCTTTTATGAGACTAAAAAAAATTGCAAGAATCAGTGTAGCCTCCAACCAAATGTGTGTGCACACCTTCCCATTAAGTAACAACTGAGCTGGTGCCATCTCCAGCTGGTCCATCACCATTTTGTGGATTATCAGGCAGTTGTCCTGTAGGGACCATCATGCCCCATACAAGCAGTAGCCTGATCAAAACAGCCCCTCCATGTGCCACTGATAAGTCAGTAAGTGGTTAGGCATCCTGCTTTGAAAAGGTTGCACAGGAACATCTGCAACTGAAAGCATTTCTGCTCAGTCCTCTTTGACTGGAAGGGTGTGGTTGCTGCACTTTGGCGCTATGGCAGAGATGTGGGTGCTGGTGACAGCCAAGAGCCACAGCAACCTGGGCAGATTGTGGTGCTCTCTATGCACCTTATCTGCCTCTGGAAGCTTTCTTCACACAACTGTTTTATTGACAGGGCTTTAACCTGCCAGGTGGCCAAGGGCACTTTCCTTCTACCCAAATTCCAAACTGAACATGTACACACTAGAAACCCTGGGTTTAACCTGCGGCTTTTTGAGGTCAAAACAAACATCATGACAGACAGGACTAAGAGCAGCCAAGTTAAACTGTGCTCTGACAAAGCACTGGCCTCTCAAACACTCCAGGGTACCAGGGCTGCACCACTATAGCTTGAGAGCCAGAAGGCTGACAAGGGTGGACAGTCTCTGGGGAAGCAGGCTGGATGTGGCTTTGAAGGCTTGCCAGCAGGTTGCTGGATCAGGTGCTCAGCACATGCAGGACGGCAGCTCCATTTCGGGAAACCAGCACGTCCCACTGCCCAAGAGATGCTCCCCTGATTGTCCTCTGGCCGCCCATGCTGTAAGCAAGGTTGGGCCACCTCACACCCTTGGGAACCATTTAATCCTCAGCAGCACAGAAGCTCACAATTACAAAAATGTGTGTCTCTGCTCCCTGAACTCACTGCACTTCACCAATTCTCCCAGACTTTCAGCTCTAAGCAGGGAGTTCATGCGGGTGGATTTGTCCTACATAGCCCATGATTTGGAAGGATAAACATGAGTTCCCCCTAGTCTGCCTGTTTCTTCTGCTCATTTCTCCCCTGCCACAACTGGCCAATTTACCTTTGCTGTTCATCCAGTCCAGTATTTACAGCATCTGGAAGACTCAAAAAATGACTGAGAGGAGAAAGAGAAAAGCCATGTTACACTTGAAGGCCCGATTATACAGAGCTTTATGTCAACAGCACTAACGCCACCTTGGAGAACAGGCCTGGAGGAGGGGACAGAGAAAGCTTCACACTATGACTTAGGCCATACTTGGTTGTGAATGCATCGTGCAGTTATAATCAGGATCTGACAACCATTCCTTATTTTATGTGCAGAAATAGGAATGACAAAAATGTACCGGGGGTAATTTGTTTTCTGAGTTGCAATCTCTTTTATTTTGTTAAGTGGTCTGAGTCAATGAAGTCATGCTTTCCTCTATTTCCGAGAGTTTCTTCAGCATCTGGCTCAACTTGGCCTCATCAAACTCCAGAGAAAGAAACTCCGATTCCTAGAAAACAAAATTGCAGGAACAATAATTGAGAAAGAGAATGGTTTTCCAGGCACACAATGGAGGTTTCCCGAGTTCTGGTTTCCCGGCAAGTTTTGTCTCATGTCTCCTTTTTTCCTGGTACTACTTAAATAACCTCAGTAGACCCAAGGGTTGGCTCCACATCTAAGCAAGAACAGCTGCGAAAGAGCACATAGGAAGGCTGAGTTCTGCCCACCCTTCCTTTCAACATAAGCATCAGTTTGGGTCTCTTCTTAGCTGCAGACTTTTGCAAAGCTTGTAGAAATTTAATTATATCTAAGACTTCCACTTTTCTTTCCCATCTGTTGATTCCCAAAGCTGTCGCTGCAGACACTGGGAACTGCAAAGCGGTTGGAGCCACTGCACAAAGCTTGTCACATACAAAAACCAGATTTTATGCAGGGGAAAACAAGAATCCAAAAGTGTTTTATACAGGACATTCCAGTCTGCAAATTCAAGAGAGTTTTATAATCTTTTACACATGGGCTCTAGTGTCAATACAGACTTAGAAGCAAGTTAAGCAGCAGCACTGATTTGCTCTGAAAAGTCCTGTCACATCTTAAAAAGAAATTCTTCTCTGACAAGACAGATGTGGGATATAAGATCTTGTGAAAGGCCCAGAAAAGAAAGAAAAAATATATATAAAAAAAGAACATATATATGTGTGTGTGTATATATATATATAAAGTTCAAATGATATGGAACCCATTAATAAACAGAAATGTGAAAAGGCCTCCTGAGGTCTTCAGGCCATTAGCTCTACCAACTGGTATGTCTTATAGTTACAAAATGTTTCCTGAGTGAGTCTTGCAGAAGTAAGTTTGAGATTGTGGTGAGCGTGACTGTGTAGGTTGTTCCAGGTGAAGCACCATCACTGATAGAGAAACAAATTGAAAATACTTGAAAATGAAAAGTGCAGCCAGTACGGAGGAAGGTTTCCTTATGAGACACTGAAATGGTTTTAGCAATCACAATCACTGCAAACCACTGAATTTCTATATATAACACAGACCCTGTGGTGCTTATAAAAGCAGAAGGGCATCTCCCGGTCTCACCTGTTTTCTACCAGACTAAAATTTCTATCATTATTTTAAAATACATTTTTTCCATATAATTAACATCTACCTAAAACACTACAACTTCATCCTTTACATTTGTGGAATTAATAGTTAATACACAAGGATAAAATGGTTGATAAATTATCACAGAATCACCAAGGTTGGAAAAGACCTCCAGGATCATCAAGTCCAGTCTTCATCCCAACATCTCCCTGACCCCTGGACCATGTCCCAAAGCACCACATCTACTTGTTTTCTGAACCCCTCCAGGGATGGTGACTCCACCACTTCCCTGGGCAGCCTGTTCCAGTGCCTGACCACTCTCTCAGTAAAGAACTTCTTCCTAATGTCCAATTTAAACCTCCCCGGTGCAACTTGAGGCCATTACCTCTTGTCCTGTCATTAGTTACTCAGGAGAAGAGACGAACACCAGCCTGACTACAACCTCCTTTTAGGTAGTTGTAGCGAGCAATGAGGTCTCCTCTCAGCCTCCTCTTCTCCAAACTAAACAATCCCAGTTCCCTCAGCTGCTCCTCATAAGAAATATTCTCCAGACCCCTCATCAGCCTTGTTGCCCTTCTCTGGACCCACTCCAGCACCTCAATGTCCTTCTTGTACTGGTGGCACAGATTAAATCCATCAACTTTTACTAACCACATTTTAGGACCGTTACAAGTGTTTTCCCCCAGGCATCAGGAATAGTTTTACCTTTCACCCTCTCTCATTCTCCCAAAGATTCAAAGTGAGATACAAACCAGAATGTTGACAGACAAGGGGACCATTTTGTGTGCAATGATCACAAAAGGCATTGTCAGAAGAACGCAATGGGAGTGAAATGAAGTGCCAGAAGTCAGTGTGGAAGCACATGAAAAATTTGTGCCAGGGCTTCTGCCCAAACATCAGTCACGTCAGGAACTACGACAGTTCAAGGCAAAAATCAAAACAGTGATTTAAACCTTAAAACCTGGTATTTTCTTAGAAGAAAGATCTCACAATGAGAGTGGCACGCACTTTAAACTTTGTTTTTGTCTTCAAATATCACAGTCTCTCCCCTAATGCTGGTACTCAGGCACTGGTGGTACGCTTACCATAGCTACACTGAATGAGCCAGCCTTTGTGAAATGTTTATTATCCTATCTGCTAATGACCACATCAATCAACAGACCAAGATGTAGAGATCAAGTTAGGCGCTTCTGATTAGAAAAGGTTTCATAGAATTAAGGAGAACTTTGATCAAATGATGAGTTCAGTAATAGTCATGTAACAAAATATATACCATGTAGAATATATAGATGACTATTAGGAAAGCCCAATCATTCATGTCTATAATATTGCTCAGTACATTCCAAAACATCACAAAAGTAGCACTAAACATTTGGGACCAGTAAGAACACAGACACAAAATCTGGGACTTGGAAGTAAGGGCTCTTTTGACAATGGTTATTGACACATCTTATGGAAAGTACCTTGTAAAAAATACCTCTGCAAGCAGAATTACAGCAAAACAAAATTACAGCCCTGGGTCATAGTCCTTGACAGGGTGAATTCCAAGGCCAAACTCCTGTTGGTTTCTTTGGCTTTCCAGCCACAACTACGCACCCCAAGTCGTGTGAGCTCATCAACAGACTTCCCCAGGCCAGGGTGTGCCCATGCAGCCTTTAAGCTCAGCATAAGCTGATTTTATGGCTTAATCACACAGTGATGTGAGTCGACAGAGACGACCGAAGCTCCCAGCTCTGGTGAAGTTTTTGTACAAGCCTAAGGCACAAGGAGGTGCTTCTTTCTTCTAAGTTTTGTTAGTTAAAAGGAATGTAAATTGAGCGAAAGAACATTTAGTGGATTACACTCAGTCTGTCCATGCCACTTTACAGAAGTGTCAGTGTACTCATGAAGCATACCTTGATCTGTAACGCAGCTGAAACTTTTCCATGTGGAATGGATGGTGTCTAAATAGCGATCACACTCTCACACGGACCAACCTAAAACATGACTGAGAGGGCTATAAATCAGGCTTCTCGGAATTGGGTTTTAGTTTCACTTAATGCTTTTGTTAGTTTGTATCCTCCAAAAAGTTCCAAAGAAGGAGAAAAAAAAGGAAGAAAGAAGATAGAGCTGTAAAATGAAAACTTCCCATCACTCCCCCTTGTGTCCTCCAGGAATAGGATAAATTTGGTATCCCTGCTCCTTCTCAGCAAGAAACAAGGCATCCCTTTTGATATTTTCTATTAGTATAGAAATTTTCAGCCCGCTTGGATCTTCTGTAGTTAAGCAAACCCATAATGGAATGAGTTGTCCATTAAAAATCAACTCAGAACCTAACAAACAAGAACATCAACAGGCTACCAAACACTCACTTATCTGAAGCCACCAAACACGCAACGATTGTACCATGAGCCCCTTCACTGCACAAGGAGCTGCTCTGGTGAATGTTTCATACCCGAAACATGAGTAGCAGTGCCTTGAAGCCCTGGAGCACAGCACACTTGCCTACCAGACCGAAAAATGGACTTCAGCTGAGCTCTTCACAGAGATGGACGTGGTCTTTGGAAAAAGGTGTGTGTATGCACACGAGCTGGGTCATTAGAGCATGTCTGTGCAGTGCAAACAGCACATGCATCCCCACCTTCAGGCTGGAAAGCCAAGCTCAATGCTCTCAGAAGGGTGTAGGAACGGATGTCCATGTCCTATGACTGTCTTGGTTTTCTCCCCACACGCTTTCTCACCCCTCCTCCCATTTCCCTCCTGAGACTGGGCTATAAAAAGAAGCTGCAAAACAAACATCCAAGAAACACAAACTTCCCCTCTCCATGAATTAGGTCTTCTAGGTTTTTTTCTTTTTCAGGAACAAGAGAGAGCTGAAAAAATATTATATGAGAGATTAGGAGAAGTATGACTTTCTGTATCTCAGTAACTACACTTAAAAAAACATGTATTTTTAGAAAACAAATCCTCAGTTTTGAACTTAAAAAAAATACTTTACAATTGTTCTCTCTTGCACCAGTTTGGCCAGCTACTTGAAATGGTTCCCAGCAACTCTGATACACTCAGTATTTTTAAGTTCTAGCCACTATACCAGAAAACCAAAAATAAACCCCTCTGAATTCACATATCATTTTATTAATATTCACTTCCACTTGATTCGAAGACCTCCTAAAACACTCAGCATTCAGGGAACTCAGTCACTACCAGGATTCAATATAAGTTGGTGGTAAATCTGCTTTGGATCCCGAAGTGTCTCGACTAAGGCTTGTTTCATGTGCTGTGGTGGTGGCTTGGGGCATTTGCTGACGCAGAAGTTGGGAAGTCAGCTTTGCTAGCAAACAGTGGTTGTGAGGGAGATGCTGGTATGGGTGCAGTCAGTGGAGTCCCACACCTCATGGTTGCTGGCCCAAGGACAATGAAGGTTGCTATGTGCATGCATTTTTCTACCCAGGTAGAAACACCTCAGACAAAGCTTTGAGGTAAGGAGCACCCCCCACCAAAGGGTAGGAAACAAAAATTGCTCAGCAACTGAACAAAGATGCCAAGGTATTAATGACAGCCATAACAACCTCCAACCCAGATGGGTTCAGAGCACCAGGGACTTTCTTCCATTAAATCAGAGAAGTGCTGCCAAGCAGAGAGCTGGCTGGCTCTCAGGGGAGCAGGTCTCCATGGTTCAGTGGAGGTGTCACATACAAGAGGAGAGGGAGCCAACTCCACCTTTACACAGAGAGAGCTCTACAGCATTCAACTGAGACAGAGAGAAATGCAGGGTTTGTCCAGTTAGATGCTATTTCATACTAAAAGTAGTCACATTTTGAAACCCTACACAGAGAATACAGGTGATGCTGTGTCCCCATCCTCATCTCCATGGATTGCAGATGTGCCCAAAGCAAGTTCAGTGCCCACATCCCATGGGAACAAGCTCACTCCCAACTGCTTGATTTGGGGTCCCTGGGGCCACCAGGCTATGGGTGCCACTACTGAGAGAGGAACTGCTTCAGATCATGTGGAAGTGGAAGGGCAGAGACACCATGAATTAGGACTCACAGACCCTGTCCTGAGAGACTGGGAGGGAAGAAGAAACTTCAGTGACACCCCATGATGGACAGCCACCAGTCAACGTGCCAGGCCCATGCATCAAAGACTTTTCAAGTTGATGTAGTACTTGTAAGATCACTGACAGGTCTTTGTAAAGGAATTATCCAGTCTTGAATTCCCAGGAAAGCAAACGGAAAGTGAAAAGGCATCAGCTTCTGATGCTTGCGTGCAAACACCAGCAGCCAGCCAGGTACAGATATGGCCACTTCTACACCCATGAAGGAATTATTGTGGGATTTTAGGTCTTAACCGTTTGTACAGGCAATTCTTACAGGTAAGCAAAGTGCTTTAATTATGGAGGGTTTTTTTTCTTAATTAAAAGAATTACAGAAGCCAGAATTTCAATAAAAGTTAGTAACAAAAGTAGTAGAGCTCAGGAGGATGGCCTTTTTCGGGGGGCTTGAAGCCCAACCATTCAGTGATATGTGATTAAAATCAAAAGGAACTTATTTCTTCACTTCTTAGTCAGATGAGCTAAAGGGTGAATCAGAAAAATTTCTGGCACAACATATTCCTATAAAATTTTGTTGCTTTTTAACAACTTCTGAGTTCCTCATGGCTAAGCAATAAACAACAATTTTTTTACTACTCCATGTCACTTTTCCTTCCAGATCACTGAATATTCTGCAGCCAAGCCAATCTCCTACCTCTTCTGTTAACCACAATAAACACCAAGTATATATTATGTAAGTAATTAAGTGCATCACTGGTAAATAAAGATTCCGGAGTCATGACTGTCAAACCTCTCATTTTATGGATAGTAAAACCAGGAGGGAATATCTCCAAACCAATATAATATTCTACCTTAATATGCTGGGAAATAACCACATGCAGTTTTCCACCTGAACAGCTGCAGAAGAGGTGGTGGACCAGGAGGCATCCACAGATTGCTTCTGGCTCACGTGCCACAAGTCAACCCACGCTGATCTGTGGTAGGATGTGTGTGGCAGCTCAACAGGAGCCTAGGAGGAGATAATGAGGCCACAGCCAACCCAGCAGGGATTCACCACCCCTCTGTGGACACCGTGGACTTCCCAGCAAGGTCACCCAGTGCAGAATGAGGTGCCAGGCATCTTGCTAGGACAAGCTTATTCTTTGCAGCAGGAGAAAGTAGTCAAATATATAGAAGGACAACCTGCCTTTGGAGGATTTCAGGCATTCTTATGTGTCTGAATAATATATGTCTTGTATTCACAGGGATATATAAAGCTGCATACATTACAAGCTAACCAATCATTTTCTTTCAAACAGAATTATCTCTGTAAAAATGTATATAAAAAATGCCTTTGACTTTTATTCTAAGTGCACTAAAGAAATTGCAGGCTTCGCTTACATAAAAACAGCAGATCATCAGGAATGTATTAACACCAGATACAAGCAAGCTATGTTGGTGGAGGTAAATAAAATAATCCCCCCAAAAAGTATCTCAGGCTGGTGCCACAATAAGGAGCTGGTCCCTAAGACATCACACAAGCCTGGACTCATGTCAGCTTGGAATGAGCAGGACACCAAACCTGCACAGGAATCAGAGCACACTCATCTTCTCCAGCAACACCCACCAGCTGAAACAAAGGTTACTTTGTTTCCAAGGCACTAATTAAACAGAAAGACAAAATACTCATTTTGGAGTAAATCTGTAGCCTGTAATTTTTTTTTTTTCACTTTTGTAAACAAGTATTAAGACACTGCTTATCTAGAGTTAAAGGAAAGGTTTGCATGGGCTTGGATACAACCTGCTTCAGCGGCGTGAGTTAGGATTACCAAAAAACCCTTGGTCAGCTCTCCCACTTCCTCCAAATTTGCTAATTCTATTTAAGTCTTATTTTAGTAAAACATTTGCAGGGACTACTCTGTAAGTAATATCTCAAGTCACAAATGTAACAGTATTTCAACAGGAAAATCAATAATGGCC
>VYZX01033829.1:43047-123544 GCA_013401335.1 Brachypteracias leptosomus
GGGGGGGTGTGGAGAAAGAAAAACTTAAAAAAAAGAAAAAAAATAAGAAAAAAAATTTTCCACTCTCCCCCATCCAAAAAAAAAGACAAAAGAAATTGAAAAAAAAAAATCCAACACAACACAAAATTCAAACTGGAAATTAGGCACTTTTTAAAACAGTGCAAGGACACATTTTCCTTGAAAAAGGCACGTCTAAAAGTAATTTTTGCATTGATGTCACCAAGCTCTATTGCACAAGCCTCCCTTCATTGCAGACTACTCTTACTCACTACTATGAGAATTTGCTATTGTCCTGTCCAATGGCAGAAGATAAACCCTGATAAACTCGCCTCAGCATTATTATATTACTTGCTTCCAAATCTTTGTTTGGAGGGCCTCTCCTTGANAAAGGTTACTTTGTTTCCAAGGCACTAATTAAACAGAAAGACAAAATACTCATTTTGGAGTAAATCTGTAGCCTGTAATTTATTTTTTTTTCACTTTTGTAAACAAGTATTAAGACACTGCTTATCTAGAGTTAAAGGAAAGGTTTGCATGGGCTTGGATACAACCTGCTTCAGCGGCGTGAGTTAGGATTACCAAAAAACCCTTGGTCAGCTCTCCCACTTCCTCCAAATTTGCTAATTCTATTTAAGTCTTATTTTAGTAAAACATTTGCAGGGACTACTCTGTAAGTAATATCTCAAGTCACAAATGTAACAGTATTTCAACAGGAAAATCAATAATGGCCAACGACCTCATCAGCCCCCATTTTAAGCCCCGTTACCCTCACAAGGAGATGTGGATGCTCCCCGGGGTGTGTTTTCCTCCTTCCCCTCTCAGCTCCAGAGCAGGTTTTGCCTCTGCCAGGGCAATCCAGCTTCCCATTCTCAGAACCAAGAACTGCACATTTTAAATTTCCTAATCACTAAAAGATTGTTAATTGTAGTTGTAAAGAAAATGTCTGGAAACAGACAGTGAGGATACCTCGAGAACTGGCAGAGAGGTGCTGGACAGCAATAACTGCACCTTAACTTGGCAAGCAGAAAAAATACAAACCAGTCAAGGTCCTGTGGACCTTTTTTTACACAGTGCTCCATCAAGGCTACTTGGCTAGTATTTAAAATCAATAGATTAAAGTGCAAGGTAGCTTCTGTCATTCCTGGACACATCTGTGCTGCTGGGAGCAGAAGTGGCTCTAAAGCTGCTTGTGGAGCCCACCAGCTCCAGGGTTAAAAGGATGCTGGCAAGTGGCCTCAGTCGTGCCAGAGACCTGGCCACTGCCAGCAGGTATTAATAGCATTGCTCCGTGCTAGAGTTATCTCTAACACAGACAGAAACAGTAAGATAGCACCTTCAAGGTTTAGCTAAACCTGCTTAGAGGCTTGTACTATAAAGAAATGCNGCTATTGTCCTGTCCAATGGCAGAAGATAAACCCTGATAAACTCGCCTCAGCATTATTATATTACTTGCTTCCAAATCTTTGTTTGGAGGGCCTCTCCTTGACACCTGGTGCACACAATTCAAAGGTGACTCACCTGGGCTGCCTGGTGAGGAGGTATTGGGCTTTGTGCTGCTACACGTGGCTTTATGAGCAATGCTGTCTCACATCCTCACTTCCAACACCTGGAAGGGGCCTACAGGAATGCAGGGGAAGATCTGTTCACAAGGGTCTGTAGTGACAGGATGAGGAGTAATGGTTTTAAGCTAGAAAAGGGTAGATTTAGGTTAGACATTAGGAGAAAGTTCTTTAATGTGAGGGTGGTGGAACACTGGAACAGGTTGCCCAGAGAGGTGGTGGAGACATTCAAGGTCAGCCTTGATGGGGCTCTGAGCAACCTGACCTAGTTAGAGATGTCCCTGCTTATTGTAGGGGGGTTGGACTAGACGACCTTTGGAGGTCCCTTCCAACCCAAAACATTCTATGATTGTATGATCCTTCTTCCACACAAATATCTGTGGTAGCTGCTGCAGGAATGCCAAAATACACAACAAGCTACACTTGATCTTGTAGCCCATCAGGGTGGAAGATCCCTCCCAGCACTGAGTGCCTCCTGGCTGCTCCAGGTTTCCTTCTCTGAGGAACAGTAGCAGGACTGGGGGGAGAGTGAGACAGAAATGAGCTGTGTAATTCATGCTAAAGAAAAATAATAAAAGATAACATGTTAGTTACCATGACAATGTTATTGAAAGTAGGAAAAGATGACCCAAAAAGAACAACAATATTGGATTTGAGCTTATTTTTCTTTCTTCAGAAACCAGGGTAATACCACATTGAACTGGGTGATTCACGCTAAGTGGAAATATTTTGTGTCAGATGTTTATGACAGCAATTTATTTTTGCTGCTTAGATTGGGAACACCTGATTAGTGTTAAAAAGAGGAAAAACCCTGGGCTGCCACAAACCAACGCAGGGTGATAAAAGCATGGGATGCTGCATTGAACCTTCTATCACATTTCATCAATCGTGATCCCACTGCAAACTTCAGAAGTTAATTTTAGATTCATTAATATTCTGCAGGATACACTGGGGCATAAGATAATGACAGCAAAATCTAGATAATTCCAGAAAAATTGGAGTGGATGGCAAGCCACCCACTTCATATAACCACGTTTCTGACAATACTAAATTCATTATTTTTAATTCAATTCAAAGCTATTTTTGCAACAAACTTACAATTGTGGTCTTCAAAAACACTAAGGTAAAGTGCAATTAATTTCCATAATACTGTATAAAATAAAGTGCAAATATTGGTAACTGAAAGTGCCTTCTAATTCTTCTCCATTATTTTGGTATTACATGAATCAAGAATCTCTTAAGCAAACGATGATTACATCCCCACAGAAAAAAAAAAGTTAACCCGCTTGCAGATTTTTTAATACTTCTAATGCAACATCAAGCCTATAATATCACAGATTAAGTAGATAAAGGATTGTAGAAATTGGAATAACTCCAGGAGCGTAAGACTAGGTCTCTGATACTGCCCAGAAAATGTAATGTCATTGCTTTTATGTTATCAACCTACTGCAAATAGTCTACCTGGTATTTTATACCTTACATGAAAAAGGAGTATTTATGGATGCAGAGATGCGCACGCTTTAACCTGCTGGTCTCTGTGTCTTTAGAAGCACAGACTTCTCTTCAGAAAGCATTACAGGGAAAAAAAAAAATAAACAATCCATATTTTAATCTGTGTAACTAATTAGGGGCAAGCGTACACTGTAGTTCTTATATGTTTCACATCATAGAATTAACAAGAATAACAGAATAAAGAATTATCAAGAAAACACCTTAACACTTTCATGCAAGCTTTACATACTTTCTATATGGCTATGCTGTTTCCAAACTGGTGATATGAACCTGCACTGCTTTCTGTAAGGGTTCCAACTTACTCTCTTTTTGATTTTTTAAAACAAAGCACTTTGATTTGTATCTGTTTCCTTTCTTTGAACTGCTTTAACCTTATGTATTCCCCATATCCCCCCAGAGAGCCGCACCCTGCCCTGTGTGCTCCCCCTGCACAAACCCTGTATCCTGGGGTTAATTCTCCACAGAATCACAGAGTGTTAGGGATTGGCAGGGACCTCGAAAGATCGTCTAGTCCAATCCCCCTGCCGGAGCAGAATCACCCAGACCAAGTTGCACAGGAACACGTCCAGGTGGGCTTTAAACATCTCCAGAGAAGGAGACTCCACAACCTCCCTGGGCAGCCTGTTCCAGTGTCTGTCACCCTCACCGTGAAGAAGTTTCTTTCATATTTAGGTGGAACCTCCTATGTTCCAGCTTACACACGTTGCCCCTTGTTCTATCATTAGATACCACTGAGAAGAGCCTGGCTCCATCCTCCTGACACTCTCCCTTAATGTATTTATAAACATTAATGAGGTCACCCCTCAGTCTCCTTTTTTCCAAGCTAAAGAGACCCAGCTCCCTCAGCCTTTCCTCATCAGGGAGATGTTCCACTCCCTTAATCGTCTTTGTGGCTCTGCGTTGGACTCTCTCAAGCAGTTAGCAACTCTCAAGGCATTCTCCACACCTCCACTTAAAAATATTAGAGCACAATGTGTTAATAGAGAGGCTGACAATGACCAAAGGGTGGATGCCTGACACGGGTAATTACCCTGCGTTTGTGATTAGGGATCTCCCATTTCTTTTCATTACTGAAAGAGCATTCAGTCATAACTGCTGTGTTCCAGATGCTGCTAGGACACTGCTCGTTCATTATGGATGTCCATCAGCCCAAACCCTCTGCTGATTTGGAGTAAACACTGCAAATGTCTCTCCTACGAGGGCAAAACACATTCAAAACACCCCAAATGCTGAGCCACTTCGTAAGGCAACTTGCTGTGGGCTCAAAGGAAAGGTTATAAAAGCCACAGTTCTGCTGATACGAACACAATTCAGAAAAAATGACCTGTTTATGTTGACAAAGTGTAAATTTCATTCTCATTTATGGATGATGGGGATGATCTCCCAGCAAAGAAAAAAGGCAGGGACAGCTGGTGTTAAGAAAAGTGATTTTTATGTTTGTTTGTTTGCCTTTTAAAATTATTTTTAAGAGCAATATGGTCTAGTGGGAGGTGTCCCTGCCCATGCCAGGGGTTTGGAACTAGATGATCTTTGAGGTCCCTTCCAACCCAAACCATTCTATGACTCTTTGCAAGATTATACCCGTAACTTTTTAAGGTGACTTACCTGATTGATTGCCACTTGCTAAGTCTGAATACCTGGTTCCTCCAATACCCTTTTACAAAATCTTCAAGTAGTTGAGACTCAAGTTACCCCATAAAAAACCTTTCCAAATCTGCTGTGGTCATTGGCCATCATGGGAGGTTAGCAGATTGGAAAACTTTTATGGCTTTTTTATGGCTCTCCCTCACTGAAAAAATGCATGTGCTTGAATGTATGTAACCTACATAATATTTTGGCCTCCTGTTCTCAGTTCAAGTCACTAATTATAAAACTGTGAATTTGATAGGAATTTCCAGCGATTTCTTCAACCCTGTAGTCAACCAGCTTTATAAATATGGAGTGATGGAAATGTGTTAGGAATAATAATTTAAAAATAGCCTGGTTTGTCCTCCCAAGTCCCACATGCCAGCAGCGAGCTCTAATGCTAAGGTTACGAAGTCAATCATCCCCATGAAGCTGCACTGGCTTCATTTCAGCACTTGGCAAACAGGCAAAGAGATGCAGAACCTAAAATCCCTCTGGTTTAGCCACAGTTTGAGATATCTACCCCATTTTTCAGAAACCTGCAGTGTTTTTAATAGTGCTCCATACCTTTTCAACACAGGTCTGGCTGCTTGTGGTTGTAGGCATATGGCTCCTTGCAGATTTACCCACATCTGCCTCGGGCACCCAGAAAATGGGGAACATCTCATTGGGAAATGACTCTGAAGTGCTTGGCTGTGGCCAGCTCCACCAAGCCTCAGGCCAGGGCTTTGCAGACTGAAACAAGCTGGGAGGTTGCCTTTCACTGTTTTAGGCATGAGATTGTCTCTTACCTTCTGGTAATGCCCCGTGTCCTACCTTGAGTGGCCTGTCAGTCAGCCTGAACCCAGAGCTGGGTACCTACAGCAGCACCCAGAGCATCCAGAGGCTGCTTTTCCACTCTGGAGTGAGCTTGAATCAGGCCAAATACTCTAGGAATTCAGCTGCTGGACGAAATCTCTAAGCACAAGTAAGATTTTCAGAGGCTCCTAAATGTTTTAAGGCAATTTTTTTTTCATGAGGACACCAAGAGGCACTCTCCTGACCTTGATGTAAACCTTGAGCTTATTATTTCCAAGTTTTTTTTTCCCCAAAAGCATTATGACACTTCCTATATGAAAAAATATTTAAGAGGAAACCCTCAGAATATCTTTCCCTCATAGTATTGATCTTGGAGATGGACAAACCAGTTTGGGGAAGGATTGTGCCCAGCACGGGAAATATTGACCATGTATGTTGGTCAAAACCAAAGGCCACTAAATATAGGGTTGGATAATCCTAATTAAAGGCATTGCCCATCACCATTGCCTTCTTTAGATAGGAATGGAGTTGCAGCAAGAGAACAAAAAGTCTCACAGTCTAACGCCTGCTGTAGGAACGAAAAGTGAGACATCCCCGTATCTAAAATGATTTCTAAAAAAGAATGGAAAAAAACCTCCCCCTCCAAATCCTCTCTGCCCCTGCAGACACTATTTTAGCACAGCACATCAAGCCTGTTTTCAGTTGAATTCCAGCATTTTTGAAAGCACAGGTGAGCTCAAGGTTCTTTCAAACCCTAAAGCAACAAGCGTGGGAGGTTTAACAGGGGCATTTTTCTCCTGCTGCTTGAAGTAAATAGGTGTAACAGCATGCAAAAGAAATCATTTCACCTGCTTAGTCCACTGACACTTTCTTGGTGACACTGGGATGCAACTCTGGTTGGGACTCGAGCCCCGTTTTACGTTAGAAGGTGTAAACAAAGAGAGAGTTAAAATCACCAATTAAGAAATGATTTCTCACTATTCTTTGCACAAACCTTGTTTCCTTTAGGCAAGCTTAAAGGACCTCTGCACAGATGGGCTGTGGTGATTTCTATCACTCTGTGTGCCTTTCGGGGAGAAAGCCCTGCTCTTGCTCCTCCCCTGTCCTACAGGCACAGCCATTTCCTCCTTTCAACAAGAAAGAGGCAACACAAGTATGAAGAGCTGTGACTCTTCAAGGTCAAGGCTTATTAAGGGAGAATTTATTTAGGGCTTGTGGTCAAATTTTTGAAATCATGGAATCATAGACTATTTTGGGTTGGAAGAGACCTTTAAAGGTCATCTAGTCCAATTCCCCTGCAGTGAGCAGGGACACCTTGGCTAGATCAGGTTGCTCAGAACCTCATCCAAACTGACTTTGAAAGTTTCCAGGGATGGGGCATCTACCACCTCTCTGGGCAACCTATGCCAGTGTTTCACCACCCTCACAATACAGTTTCTTTCTCATATCTAGTCTGAATCTACCATTATAGACCAGTTATCACTGGTTTAACCCTCATTTGGAAGACAATACATAAAAGCTTTAAATGGAATCATGTTAATTCTGCAACAAACATGGTTGCCAGATCCCAATTACCCTAAGGCGTCAATTAGACTGAGTTTCACATTATTTTTCTTCCTATAGAATAAAGCTTTTGGGGATCCTATGCAATTCCAGTGTCTGCCACAGGATGTGGTCTTAAGGAAACAGCAGCTGAAATGTTATGTTTAATATTTATTTCTATCTTTATCTATGCGAATGCCTGAGTGCCTGCCTATAGATATCTGGCAGGGCTTAAAGAGGTTTTAAAAGAAAAAAAAATATACAGTGATACCTGCAAGTTTCACCAAACTGTACAGAGAGGCATTAAAAAAAAAAAAAAGAAATTACCTTTGTATCGTTGTGAGATTTGAATAAACATATTCATTTAAAAACTAAAGGAAATACACTATATTACTGGCAGAGTATCAGGTTCTCATCTTACTTCTTGATCACATCTTTCTCCAGCTCATCTCAGCTGCCCCATCACTGGTAGTCCTACTGCTGGTGCTCACAAGGGTATCAGACATTAGAACGCTCTATCATAATTTATTTGAGCTCAGCTGTGTCAGCTCTTAACTAACACAGTGTGTCTCAGTGGAACCACTGCAAGGTGATGTCCCTTCCTCCAAAAGTCCCCTGCAGGGGACCTTAAAGGGTAAATGTCCTTCCTCCCTTACAAATGTTGCCTTCCTCTGCTGACCTGCATTTTTCTGTTTCTATCCTGTTTGACAGCTGTACTTGTTTTCTCATGCCATAATTTGTTTGGTTGGTGTTTTTAAGCCTGCTCACAGAGCTGAAATACCAGTCTACAGCTTTCTCTATCCATGTTTGATCTCCAAATACCCAGGCTAGTCTCTGTTTTTCCAGTCTTGTAGCACTTCACCGCAGTATGAAATTAGTCTAAGAAAAAGAAAGCCCTTACTGGAAGGATCTTCTACTTTTACCCTAAATTCAGCTTCTCTAGTGAGAACATTAATCAGACCTGGAATTCATATTCATTACATTCTAACCTCCAAATTATCTAACATGGGAGCCACTCAACATTGTAAAAAAATCAAAACCAAGCATCATTCAGCATCATAAAAAAAACCCCTTTTCAGAATCAGGTTTCAACTAGTTTGTGATATTATTTACCATTTTCTTAATGCATCGGGAAGTACCATATTATAACACTAAACCCTCCGTGTCACTGGGGCATGTTTTGTTACAGGGTATCACCAAGACTGGAGTTTGCAGCTTGTGCATTTAGTTAACTTAGTTACACAAGGAAATTTCTGTGATTTTAAGCTAACTGTTTTTTTAATGAAATCAGTCTCTGTTCCTGCAATATTTAGTGGCAGGAAAACAGGAACAAGCTGTGGAGTTAAGAACTACTTTTACAGCAACTACACAGACACAGTTTAACTAATCTACATTTAAAAATAATCTCACAGTCAGAGAATAGAGTCAAAACCTGAGCAGAGAACACCTGACCTTTAGGAGGCTGCGTGACTTTGGATCCTGGCATATTCTGGCTGAAAGCACTATCAGCTTGCAGGCTTAGCAACTTGGGTAGCATCCCCAAAACAGATCTCTCTTGCTCCATCAGAGCTCTTTAATGTTTTAGTTTCTCTGTTACATAAAGCATTCAAGTGTCCATTAATGTCCTGCCTAAAAGTATTGCACCAAATCTAAAAGTTGAGTGGAAATGAATACTCTAAGACAGTTCAAGCAGCCTTATTGTCCACCACAGCAGGCAATGCTGGCTCCTGTTGATGGCAATGGCTGAAAGATCTGGGCTTTTTGACTCCAGTCTGTCTTCAGCCAGTACCATCCCTGGTTCAGTCAAAGAGACTGAAGACTAATATGACTCTGAATCAGCATTTTGGAATAAGACGTGGTTAAAACCTTCTTTTCTGCTTCTTTCTGAACCGTGTGCGCTGTGGTCTACAAGGTGCCTGGAGGAGCAGATGAAAGGACTACAGGGAGTGTTGCTGAAAGACTTCAACAGGCAGAGCTGAACAAAAAGTACCATAGTGTTTATTTTGGTTGCTGCAAGTTTTGCAAGTGGTTGGTAAAGGCCATGCAAATCCTCTGCTGGTTTGCATCTCTGAACAAGCAATGCCCTCAGAATGTCCCATATTCAAAAGGTCCCTATATTCTTGCACCTAAGCTCTTAGACCAGCATGACCTGGCTACAGCAAATACATCTGTGCCCACGAAATGGAATTTTTCATAAAGTAATTTTTCAAGGGCATCTGTTTATTCATATCTAGCCTGGCTGTGTTTATAGCATCACAGCCATGCAGGGCATCCATTTGCTGCAGGGTATTTTACCACCTAGAGGAGGGAGAGCACAAAGCCTGGCAAAGCAGATCCTTCAAAGCACACAGACCAGCAGCAGCATACCCATCTCCTTAAAAACCATTAACCCTCTGTGGCTGGCATACTGGTGCATGAGGCACATCCTGAATTCCAGGTGAATATGCTAAATGCTAACATGCACATGGATAATCTAAATGGAGAGTGAAAAGTTGCTCTCAGTTGGGCACAAGGGCTCATCTAAAAATACAAAAACATTGTACCAAAGGCTTGAAAATATGCCTGCAGTTCAGCACATGTTCAGCTGGGTTCTCCTTAAAATACATATCAAGACAAAGTGGTCAGGCCAAACAGGCTTTTTTTTTTTTTTCTGTTTTTACAGCATTTATCTATACCCATTCCAATGGTCTGAAAATAGAATTTATGGGGACAAAAGGGACTACTCAGAGCTACGTTGCCACTGCAAACACACATTCTCAGTGGGACCAAAATAACTACACTTGTTTCTTTTGAGTATTTTGAATGTATGAACTTACAAGTGGAAAAAGCCAAATCGGAAAAAAATTACTTCATTTTAAATCTTTTTTTTTTCTTATTTATTTCAAAATGCAAACTGCTGTCTTTCACCTTGCCCTGAGAAACCTTCGACACACAGGACAGCCATGTATTCGCAGCCCAGCCTGTTTTACAGCCCCTCCAGCACTGCTGCTATTGCTGCTGTTCCAAAGCCCCAGGACAGGCACTGCACTCAAATTTATCAGCAGAACAGCAGCAGCTCTTGCTGAGTGTGGTGCAAAGCCCACTAAAGATAGTGGGAATCTCTCCACTGACTTCAGTGACCTTTGGATCGAATGCACTAAAATATCAGTGTTATGTGCCAGCAAGGAGACAGTGAAGGAATATAGCTCTCTGCTGAGAAAAAAACCCAGCAGCTACAGATTTGCATTTTTCTTTGCCTTTTCCTTTTTTTTAAAAAAACACAGAATATGTCCTTGCTAAAATTTGCTGCATAATATGTAACTCCTTTTTTTTTTTTTCCAGCCTCTTTCCTTGTGTAAGAGGAAAAGCAAAGGCTCACAATGAAAGCTGAAACTGTAGGTGCAATCCTGCAAAGAGATTAGCGTGGGAGGACAGTTATGCCTGTGCAGAATCCCACTGAAGTCAAGGGGCCGTAGGCTCTGCCCACACAGCTCTCTTTGCCTCAGCTAATATTACAACTTCATTTTATTCAAGCTGCAATTTCAAAATTCATCCAAGAAATGAATACAGGCAATAGAATCCCAACTCTGCATTACAGCCAATGCACCACACCTGGATTCATCTGCTTAAAAGTCTAACCAGGACAGCTCAGGACACCAGTTCCCAGCATGATCCCCAAAACAGGCTGCCAAGAAGACTGCTTTAACACAGGGCACTTTATAGTCTTCCTGACAGGCATCATGTTGAACCATATCTTTTTTTAGAAGGAGAAGAGATTCAAAGAAAAGTTATCTAATTTTGATTGACCTCTTCTTCTCAATTCAAGGGCAAGTGGTACTGAAGTAGAAATCATTTCCATAACTGAATTGCAGAGCAGTCATTTAACAATTAACAAGTGATCCGCTCCGCATATGAAAACTGAATATGAAAATAAGCATGTAAGAATTGGAGATACCTCTGAACAAAGAAAGGCTGCAGCTTCTCCACGTCAGATATTTAATTGGTTATCTCTTTCTTTTTCTCCCCATGAAAAAGGGGGAGGAGAGGGTGACAAAATATAAAAGAACTTAACCGCTTCTCCTGAGGAAAATGGAGATGATGTGAACGGCTCATTTCACTTTCTGTGTCTTTGAAGCAGAGGAGAAGTCTCTCTCTTTTTATTTTTTTCCTCTCTCCACAACAGCAACCTTTCTTTTCCGGTCTGCATCCAGAGTTTGGACATCAGCATTTAGCAGAACAGACACATTTCTCATTGGTATTAAATCTGTAATGCTGCAGCCCTGTTCTACTGCATCAACAAAATGTATGATTTGTGACCAGCTCCCCTTGGCAGATGTAAGGTCATCGCTCTTGCTTTAGGATTGTGTGTTTCACCTCCTCCCTGTTCCTGCAATCAGACTCAATGTGTCCTCCTGGGAGACCAACCACAGCACTGAGGACCTTGCCTTGTGGACCTCATGCTGGCCTGGTATATTGTGGCCATCAGGGCACAGTGACAACACCCTGTGTCTTCTCAGTGCAGTTTGTGAATGGAAGAAGAACCAAGTCATGTAGTAGCTCTCAGATAAAAGAAAAATGAATTGTTCTGTGATTAAAGGCAGGGAGATGGAGAGCGGCATTGTAAAACTCAAAGCCAAGAAGGGGCTTCCTCAAGGAAGCAGGGAACAGGAGGTTGACATGCAATACCGAACGCTGTTGTTCCTAAAGTGGAAATATAATAAAATTTGTGACTGGGACTGTGTCCTTGAAACGCATGTGTTTCTCCTCCTTTCAAACATCAAAGCATGATGCCTTTTTAACTCTTGCAAGCCTTGGGGTTTGTACCAGTGGCTGATCTTTCTGCTGCACTCTTGATCAAAAGATAGTAACAAAGTCAGGACTGATTGCGCACTCTAGTAGTAAAAACACTTGTTGTTTAAATATCTTGCTTTTCAATTCCTCTCTTATTGTCCTACCAGGGGACTGGGAGGTAGTGGAGACTGTATGAAAAAAATTGCACTATTCTGGGGGCTAGTAGGGCAAAAAGGGGCAGCATATAAAGGAAAAAATGGCAATGAGAACAGGGAATGTCTGCCTCCACTCCCTGCCCACAGGGTTTTCATGTCTCTCCTCACACTGCTAATGCCTATCATATCTATGCCTGTTATATCTTTCTTCAAGGTTAGGAGACAAGGGCTAGCACAGATTTTGCAGCAGCAGTAAAAAATTAAATTTCCAGGTTTATTTCCTCCCATTCTTTAAGTTCACTTTTATCTGAACCGCTGCTGAATGCCAAATGGGGATTTTCACTAACCATCCAACACTTGAACCTCTGGCTCTGCCTTCCTTCGTAAGCCTTTACAGCACAGACAGAGCTCAGAGAGGGTTACAAAAGCCAAAAGACTCCTTCCTTGAAGCATCATCTGCCTCCCCTCCAGAGATCTAAAAAAAAATTCATCTTGGCTGTACTAATTAGCAAAGCTGGGTTCACCTCATGTTGGCTGTTGTTTGTAGCTAGCACAAAACCATAGTGATTAATTTCCCAGAGTCTGCCAAAGTGTTTGCAGGAGGAGCACAGGATGGTGCTTGGCAGTGCTGCAAAGAAAGATCAAGGGGCACCAGAAGGACTGCATGGCGGACGTGGCACAAGCTCAGCTGCACTGTGCCTGATGCAAAGCCAAATGTGGCATTTCAGTTTCAGCAGGACTAAATTCATTCATAAATTGAAAACGAAGTTTGATAAGTAGCTGGTTTGCCAATCATCCTGCACACCACCAGGAACACAGCCACCACCAGCAGGATACAGATGGAGACTTTATTGTCCATTTCTACAGAATGAAAAGCTGATGCTGCATGGCCAGAAACAGAGGTGATGAATCCGCTAACTGTGGGTAATATCATGAAAGGGAACACAAAATGCATTACAAACTCAATAATAGAAAGGAAAAGAAACCAGGAAGCAAATTCCATGATGTGTGGAGAAATCAACCATACCCCGAATACTACCATGACCATGCAAATGCCAGAGAGGTGCATCAACATAAGAGTAGCTAAAAGTTCTAAGAACATGGTAGCACGCTGGGCTTATTGCTTTCATTCTGCTGAGCCGTAGGCTCAGTAATGTACTGCTGGACACCGAAAAATGTGCCTTAATTTCCTTGGATAAAAGGATTATCCTAAAATAAAGTATGCTGGGAAGCAGCTTTATATTTAGACAGCCTTTCTCCCCACAGGCCCAATTAACAATTTTGGAAACAAGTTTTAGACACGTAAAGAAAATTCTACTACAGTGATATTTTCTAAAATATCAGCCCGGGTTATGAAAAAGGTGTTTGTGCTATAATGAGCTCCTAAAATAAACGGGGAGTGAAGATGGCATTTTTAGCCTTCTTTGACTGATTCTCCAATAAACAAGTTCTTGATGAGAACTCAGCATTACCATTTAATGGGTTTGTGCTACTTCTGCATGCACCCGTTTAACAAAGGGCTGTAATTAAATGCTGATAAAATACCTTATCTTGACATTACAGACCTCAGCTTCTCATTTCAAACCAATGTGGAGAGGTTTTTGTTTAAGTTGTTTGTTGTGGTGTTGGGAGGACACTTATGCATCCCCTGCACCACACAGGTAAAAACAAAACAGTAACTTCCAAAAAAATAACGTCCACTATAACTTTGAACAAAGTCAGTCAGTCACACAATGAAATCAAACACATCTTTGGTGCTTTATAAGAACAGAACAACACACCCTTGCTGAAAAATATCCCAGAGATGCTTTCCAGAAGAAACTTCTAACGTGCTGTTGAATCCTGTCGTACTACAAAGGGGCTGATACAGATTTCAGGCCACTGTTGAATTTTAAACAGTAAAACAGGTACAGACAACACCAGACTTGGGTTTTTGCTTTTTAACCTCACTGGGTTTAGCTTAGCACACTGCTCTTCTCAGTGCAATTTCACAATATATTGTAAACAACGGAAGGAAGAAAGGCTGGACAAACCATTCAATGGTTGTCTTTAAAGGTGGGTATACTGGCTTGACAGATAAATTTACATTTCTATATTTCTTTATATATTACCTCATCAGATCTGAGGAAATTCTGATACAGCAGTTTTTGACATCATTTAAAAAAACCCCAATGTCACCAAAGTTTAAAAAAAAGGGTCAGAGATATGTGAGCTCTTTGGGAGGGCCAATAGCAAAGTGTCTGCAATAGCTGGAAAAACTCTGCATAACACATTTCTTCCCTGTGCCAAGAAGAGTTGTCCTTCACTGAACTGGGGATATCATATCCTTGACTTTTGTAATTTTCCCTGTAACATCAGGCAATCCTATGCAACTTTTTGACCTTACAATAGCCATTGACAGCACTGAGGCTGAAACCAGGTGATTTTGAGATGTCTGCAGAGTTACACCTGGTGATGACCACTCCCACACTTCATTTGGCCCAAGCACATCAGACAATGAATTCTCTGGTAGTCCTGTATTATGCCTCAAATGCAACCTCCCCTGACATGGTTCACCACCACTTTTTGACTCAGATGGTTAGTCTGTATTTTGAGGTCTCTTAAGAGCAAAAGCTGATGTAGATGGAGAAGTGCATGTCTCTGCATATACACACTTTGTACCCACAAGTGTACACCTACAGGCATCAAGTTTTGTTCAGCAACACGTGACAGGGAGTCAAACACTAGGACAACGTTTCTTTGCTTCCCCCTTCCAAGCTTCCTTCCGGTCACTACTCCCTGTGAAAATAAAAAGCTCTTTTCCTTTCTCGTCACATAACCACCCAAAACTTTGTGAAAGCCATGCCAAAGGTGCTGCTTTTGCCATGATAACCTCTCTGCATCAAGCTTTGTTGTCCATGTGATCTCTGACTAGCTTTTGTGTGTGCTACTCGTGACAGGTGCCTTCCTCCAAAAGGAGCTGACCATCATAGCCAGTCTCTTACTACTGGACTTTGGGGTGTCGTGGGCACTAGGAAGTATACATGGTGGCCAACACTGTGTGAAGGTCCTGACCAAAATTTTACTGGCACCTGGGAAAGCATGAGGGGCTAAGAGCATGAAGTGTTCACTTAGGGGCAACCATTGCCCCGCTGGATGGGGAGTTGGGCCTGGGAGAGTACAGTCACACCCCAGGCTGGAAAGACTCCATGGTCAATCCTTAGCAGCAACTTCGTGGTTGTATTTGGAGTTCAGACAGGTGTGAGCCCTACATGACTTCCTCTCAAGAGAAAAAACAAGTAGGGATGAGAATGGACCTGCCCACACATCACTTGAGACAAGTGATGAGGGATTTCCCTCACTGGAAACCTCTCCCACATGGTAGCCTAGGTGGATAATGTGCCCTCCTCCCTCCACCATCCTCCAGCACTGCTCTTAAAGAACATATGTGATGAAATCTCCAAGAAAGCAAAAGTCTTCCTGAACAGGACACTAATTTTAGTGCTCCCACTACAGATAAGCCTCAGAAACACGGAGAGGTACTTGCACTGCATCAATGTGGAGGAGTTGAGGAGGCAAGAGGGTCACTACCCATATTAAAAAAACACCCCAGACAATATTTTGTCTTCCAATGAAACTCCCTTTTTCTTGCTAGTTTTTAGTTGCCTTGGATTGTGTGTCTCAAAATGGCCATGAATAGAAAATAATAGGCAAATACAACATCACCACTTATTCCTACCATACATTATACATCCTTTGTGAGCAAAACGACCAGGACTTTAAAATTGTGGTGAAGCATATTTTTAACCAGTACTAAAGATACAGTGAGTCATTAATGGTCTGGGCGCCAGAAGACTGTGCTTTCTGAGGTCATCACTGCTCATTATTTCAAGAAAACAATTAGTCAAAATTAAAAACGAAGCCCTAGAGCTTCCAGGAACTGGATACTGTTCTTTGAATCATTCATGAACAGGATGAAGACAATAAAGGCTGTCTGGACTATCCCCTCACCCTTTTGTAATGGGTATAATAACCAGAGACAAGTTAATCAGTAAAGGACAATAAAAATATGGATCCCCTTCAGGAGCTCCAGATGCGGAGGATGGAGGGATGGAAACACTGAAAAATGATCCTTATTTATTGATCCGGCTGTGTTAAACTCCAAGCCACATACTTTTTATGTTTAAACAAGAGTCTTAAGCATCTAAAAATAATAGCCTGAGAGAAATACTCATGCTGGAAAACCAAGGCAATAAGTTAAAATAAAGTAGTGTTCAATGTAGGGATTAGACTTTTTCAAGACAACACATTTAGAAGCTAGCATATTACCAGAAACAGAACAGAATTGAAGCCATTTCTTTTAATAAAAAAAATGAAATACCATGTTTTTGCCCAGCTGTAACCCATTTACCTGACTGTAATGAGGAGCCAGCATTTGATGTTCTAATCTCTACAGATTCACCCACTAAGATATAACTACTGCAGCAGCAAAAAGACCGTGGTGCTTGAGCCAGTAGCACCATCTGAAGTCCTTTAGTCTCAGAATAGCTGCATCTGTAAGGACAGATGCACTCTGCTCGATGAGATTTAGTGCTATTAGATAAAATGGCCAGAAAAGCAGCTTTACTGATTTTTTGTCATGGGTAAAAGCTCTAATCACTGTCCTCTTAGTTTTCAGCTACAGAGGGCAAAACCGACTTGGGGGTTTTTTTTTTTAGGAAAAAACCAACAACAACCAAACAAAAATCTCCAAACTCAACATATGTTTGGAGTTTCAGTTGCATCATCCCTCCCCGTGCCCTCGCTGACCCAAGAGACACGCTGTCGCAGGGAGATCTCACTGCAGGCACAGAGATGTGCCATCAGCTGACAGCTCCACAACAGGGGAACCAACCAGCACCACTGCTCAGCTGGGTCTGAATTTACTGACAGAAAGAAAAATATTCAGTTTATTCCTCAAAGGAAGGCTGGGGAATCTGGACTGTGGATCCCAGGGGATATTTTTCCCTCAAGATATCTTTCAGCAACTCCTTGTGCTTAGTCTGTGATTTACTTTTTCCTCCTGCCATAGACTGTCTGTGACAGGGCTTGTCTCAGCAGGCTTCTTGGGACTCCTCACTGACACAGTGAAACACAATTTTCTAAGTGGAAAAAACAAATTCTCTACAAAGCTGAGTTTCAGAAGTCTTCAGAAAAGATGGCATCAACATCCACTCCTCCCAATCATTTGAATGTGTTACATTCAATTTATATCTGAAACACTTCCCTCAATAACTTCTTGGTGTCACGGTTGTGACTGCTGACATTTTCTTGTGGTGAGCAACAGCTCTAATGCCAGTGTTAAAAGCACAGAAACATTATAAATCTATGATGAGGCCTGAGAAGAGCTGCTTGCTGGTCTTTCTGTTGGCTTAAACGTCACACTTTGGTTTGCAGTTCAAAATGTTCCATAATGAGAGGATAAGTAAGCAGCTGGCTGAGGATTAAATCTAAATCTAATGCATCTTCCTCTTTTTCATCACTGGTGGAATACACTGTCTGGCCTCTCTCCTAAGTCATCAATACTACAGACTTCTCTATTTCAGCTTTTCTGATTCATAGGTCATCTTCCTGTCTCTGTAGAAATAGAGAAGACCACCATTCGCAGCTTGGATTTCATAGTTTTGCTTTTCATAGTTTTGCTTCAGAGTCACCCATGTGTGATGCTTCCAAAGGGTCCAGTACCTCCAGCAAAATATTTTGGGCTCCACAACTCAAAAAAGATGATCCCATGCTACTGGCACCATTTCAAGACTATATTAAATGGATGGGGGCTTAATACCAGCACTTGTTATACTCATCTTGAGATCATATCACTTCTGTCCTGAATACTGCTGTTCACTTTTGGGGTCTGTTATCCACAGATTGAGCATCTCCAAGTGCATAATGGCAGACTAGTACCTCTCAAATGCAAAAATGGTATTTAAAGCAGTATTTAAAAAGTAGTCCTACAGCAACTGGTGGACCTGCTGGTTAATATTTATACCTCAGCTAAAACCAGCTTTGAAAAGGCACTTTTTCAGCCACATGTATGAATGTTAATGCTCCATATACTTTTGCATGGAGAGGGGAGGAGGAACAGGTATAGCAAAAAAGAAAACAATAGTAGGAAAAAGGTTGTTAGGGAACAAAAGTGTAAAGGTCAAAGAATGGAGAACCAGTCCCTCCTTGGAGCTAGTAAGTGTAGCAGCTCACAGTCAATGAAAAATGGTTTCATTTTGGGGAGAAGACAATTTGCCAGTCAGTACAAATCTCCACTACGGCAATTTTCTAACTCACCAAACTGATCCACAGAAGAAACAATTTTCTAGGTGCTTTTGCTGCCTTTCATTCGATGTTTTCATGGGTGACACTCTTTGAAGCACATAACCAGGCAGCACACTCTTTGAAGTAAATACATAAATGCTTCTCAATGGGAGGGAAGAAAGTCCCTGCAAAACCTTTACTGTTCCTTGTACATCACTAACATCAGGCACTAGAGATGTAACACACACGAAAAGACTTCTGGTTGAAGAAATCAACATTAGTGTGTATTTTCTTTTTCTTTCTTTTAGTGAACAAGCAGACATGACAGGGCATCTAAACGAACCACCTGAGACTTAATTTATGTGAAGCACAAGACAAATTAGGATGGAAAAGCAAAATGTGAAGCAGCCTTTAAACAGTCTTCTATCTCAGAAATACTCTTCGATACCTTAGTATTATTTTGGAGGTTTGTTAATATGTTAAAGTATTAATCACTAAATTGCAACACATCAGAAAAAGCCTGAAATATGATCAGATCTTTCAGGAGTTTGGCTCCTCATGTGATAAAACACCATTCCTGACTGGAGAGGGGAGGGTCCTTCTTATGGTCATTTCTGTGAAGGGGCTACCAGAAAGCTGCCACCTCCCACCACCTAATGACAGAGCCACAGTACTTTGTTACTCTGCAGTTTCCTCTTGCTTAACCAAAGAAGTTCTTAAAATTGCCCTGCCATGTGCCTGGAGCACTCAGGAAAAGCATGCGCAGGTAGGCATGTACAGAGCATCACCCCACTCATACAAAAAGAACAGTAAGGCATGGGCATATTTTAAATATCTAATCAAGGACTGGGTTTATTATCAGGATTTTATATTTTGCACTATCTGTATGGACTGCATAAGAAAGTAAACATTCTTAATTCAATAATGTGAATCCCACTGCAGCAAGGAAGTTCATGCAAAGATTTTCGAGCCAGTCTGGTTATTTGAAACAGAGATGTCAGTTCACAGGGCAAGCGACTACCTTGAGAGTTTCAACACCAGAAATTCAGTAATCCATCAGTAGTCATTAGTATTCCACTTAATCTCTAATACCCTTACTGTTTTGCTCATGGATTATCCAGCTCTGCTTTATAAATTGCAGACACAGCATCAGACTCGTATTATACAAAGCCATAACACATTCAGTGTGAGAACAGTTTGCAAACCTGTTGCATAAGCTTTACAGGAAAATGGATTGGACGTGGATTCATCTTGATCAATGTGCCCAGTCTGGAATCTGGTTCCCAAAAATATCACTGTAGTTAGCCTGTTTTCAAGAAAAAGAACCTGAAAATGTTGGAGACAAGCTGGATGAATAAGAATGTTTATATTGGTGATGAATTAACGTCTGCATAAATGTTTGTATGACACTTGTTTTTTATCCTTCAGAGTGAGCTTTACATGTATGTTAGATGTATTTACTATCCATTACTGATGGTACCTATAAATTCACATTGATTTCCACTGGGGGAAAAAAAGTAATTAAAGAAGCAAGGAAGAACCTCACAAATCAATTACTTCTGTCAGATGACAACAACTGAATTTGTTTTTAAGTAAATGGACTTGTTTTTAAGCCATGGGTTAGCAAGGGGTCAATACAAGCTGGCAATGACAGCTAACAGCCAAATTCAAGCTTGGATGAATTTTCAGAGCTGCAAGATGGGCTTAAAACTTGGAGGAAGGTAAAGGGATGTGAAAGACTCAAGATTATGGCCAAGGAATCTTTTACATCCTCAAATCCACAGAAGAAATATTGAAATTGAGACTTGCCACCTTAGGAAAAGAAGTAATCCCATCCCTCCTCCTATCCAAGCCAAGGAAAAAGCAAATGGCTTTTGAAGGCTCTTTGAAGCTCCCTGGGCTTGGAGAGGATTGATCATTTATGACCAGGAGAAACAGCAGGCAGAACTAAAAACAATGGGCCACCTCCAGTCTGCAGCTCCAGACATTGTTTCAGGAGCCTGAAGGAATTTTAAGTCCTTTTCACCTATATTTCACTTCTTTTTCTTAAAAGGATGTCTGTGGGTGCATGTGAGCATCAATTAAATACTTGTGAAGAAAGCATCTGGCCTGACAAAGGGATTTCTCATGGTTTTCCAGTTTTACAGTGTGCTTTTGAAATCAGAGCTCTAATTGGAGAGCTCTTTTCACATACATTTAAAGCCAGGAAACCAAAATATGGTCCAGCCCTGAGACTACAAACTTCTCCTATTACATCCACAATCTTGATTAATTGGAGGTTTGAAGATTCTCAGCAGGATAAGGAAATGCCAGCGTAATGCCTTATGCTGATGTAAAAACGCCTTGCTCCATTGCATTTTATTCTCATTTGGAGCAACAATTACTTTTTTTTAAGCTACAAAAGCTTGTTTTTCTTAAACCTTGAAGTACCTGTCAGTATTTTTTTTCCTGGAAAAAACAGTACACTTATTACTTGCACATCCTGGAAAATCTAATGGGTTAAAGATTAACAGAGCAAGGCACTCAATATCCTCATCAATATAGCCACTCAATGTGTTAACTTTCAAGAGATTGGTAGGAAACTCCCCCATGAAATGTTATCTGGGAATCTCAGTGTATGGGTTAAGAGGTGCATGGTGAGAGAGAAGAGAAATCCCAGGTTCATTTCATGAAAGCACTTGGGCTGCAACCCACTGGCTTGGGCCCTTCCTGATCCCAGCCAACTAGGTTCATCCTTCTGCATATAAAAAATCAGTTTAGCACCATCAGAAACCTTCAGTATTTCTTTCTTACAACTCTGTTTATTGATGCCTATCAAGATGCTTGTTCTAAAAAATTTAGGAAATGGAAGTCTATGGAATCTGCTATTGAAAGGCTTATTACATTTAATTGAGGCTGATGATGTTGCATCTGAGCTGGGTTTATTCATTCATGCTGTTAAACACAGATGAGCTATTGTATCATTAGCAAATATGTAAAACAATCAATATTCTATAATATGAAAAGCCAAGTTATTCTGGGCAATCAATGTGGAAAAAAAAAAAAGCACAATACATCTCCATAGCTCTTTCAATTTTGCTCCCTGGGTGCATTTGTTTCAGCAGCTTTCCTTACTATCTATGACCTGAAGCTTCTCACAACTGAGACCCACAAAAACACTGACAGAGTAACTAAACACAGATTTCAAGTTACAAAACAAAGCTGTTCACATTTGCTGGTAAAACAATCCCTGTTCCTGTTGGAGTCAGCTTCAAAACACTTCAGTTAACTCACGCTGCAGATAACAGTCTAAAAACAGCTTGCCCTTAAGAGGCGTCCACACTTGACCAAGCTGCTTTTCTCCCAAGTGTTTGCAAATGTTCAAGTTCTGTATTTCAAAAATTCCTTCTTCCACTATCAAGATATTTACTGGTAATCAAACCTGATGGTTAATTCACACCAAACATATCACAGAAACTTTTGTTACAGGTGATATTTTGCTAACCATGCACTATATAGCTACAACTGCTCTGTTCACAAAAGTATTCATTATTATACTGTAATAAAAATATTATCTATATACTTAGACTGCATTAGTGGTTTGTGTTTCATCCTCTTGTGCTCATAACATGTGTGTTCACAGATCATCTAGTTCAACTCCCCTGCTGGAGCAGGTTCACCTAAAGCAGGTTGCACAGGATGACGTCCAGGTGGGTTTTGAAAGCCTCCCGAGACGGAGACCCCACCACCTCTCTGGGCAGCCTATTCCAGTGCTCTGTCACCCTCAAAGTAAAGAATTCCCTCCTCGTGTTCAGGGGGAACTTCCTACGTTCAAATTTATGCCCATTATCTCTTGTCCTGTCCCTGGGCACCATTGAAAAGAGTCTGGTCCCATCTTCCTGACACTCACCATTTAAGTATTTATAAATATTGATAAGATCCCCTCAGTCTTCTCTAGGCTAAAAAGCCCTAAGACCCTCAGCCTTTCTTCATAAGAGAGATGTTCTAGTCTGCTAATCACCTTTGTAGCCCTTTGTAACCCTCTCCAGCGGTTCCCTGTCCTTCTCCAACACACAAGCTGGAGTATGCAACAAAGTGAGCAGGTCCACAGCCAGGACTTCCATGTAATTTAGACCTTGACTTCAATCCTGAACATTTTTAACTTCTTCAAGAAGAGAAAAGATGAATTCTCTTCTCAAAGTGTTCACTGAGAGTAAATAAAAATGAAGTCCATCTTACTGATAACGTATCATTAAACAGAATAATGTAAGTGAGAAAGAAGACTTGCTAGAGCTTGTTTATCAGACATCCTGGATTGTGGCAAGCAAGTCACAGGAAAAAAAAACCCCAACATATTTAACACACGACTGAAGCGTCCTCAAATGTATTAAAAAACTCCTCCTAGAAAATGAAGCTTGTATCACCTCAGGGGTGGGTGATGGGCATCTTGTATGTCATCTCAAACCAGACACATATTGATGCTGAGGGGCAGTGCTGTGCTTGCTGCTCAAAACCACTGATCTGAAATGGAGTGGTCCTTGTGCAATATGGCCAGGCTCTGAGATAAACATATCACGAGCTAAAAATGATTAATAATCTTTGAACACTCACCACTAACTTATCAGGTCTGTGATGGAAACTTTCCAAAACAGTTACTGGATTCATTTCTGAAGTAGTTAGACAACAAATTTTTTTACATTTTGATTTTTCACACAAAGAAAGATTGAGAAAGTGTAGCTCACCTCAGCTTTTTTTTCTTCGCAAACAAAACCCCAGGACACTGATGGAAATAGCTTTAGAACATGCAACCTAAGAGTCTTTGAATGTTGTTAAGCAGCAGCACAAGAAAATGCAGGTGGGAGACTTAAGCCCAGCACATGAGGAAGAAGCATTGTTGAATGGCACAGGTTGCAATCTTGTCAAAAAGATTTCCTAAATAAAGCAGCAAGATCTGCTGCCGAGGTGAGTCTGAGGTGGCTTCAGAGCATGGCAACATGCTGCATCTTCCCAATAAACCCGTCTCTTAAATCAAAGGACTGCATCAGTGTGTGAGCAACTTCATGAGGGAAAAGCAAATACACAATTGCCAATAAAAGCCTCACTACACAATTAATGTGTGCTTCCAAAAAACAAAGTCCAAACTAATTATGTTTATCTGAACAGCAGGAGATGTGAACCTTCCTCCCTCAGTGGTGAAAGCTGGCAATGTGCCTGGGGCCCTGACGCCGGGTTGAGGGGCTGGACTGGCTTACCCCCTGCGTATGGCTTCAGGTCACAAAATGTCCCAAAAGCTCTTCAGGTAATCTAGACATGTTGTGGGTGAGGAACCACGTGTTATCCTCACATGGGGATGCCATGGGTGGCTACCATAAGCTCTGGTGCAACAGTATGGTCGACAACACCTTGGAGAAACCAAGCCCTCTCTCTGGGAAAATATACCCTGCCCCAAAACCTTTTCCAGTGACCCATTTGTAAACTGCAAGAGGCATCAGCATCTTCATAGTTAAGTTGGCAAGAAGCGGCTAGAAATAGCTCCCATCAGATACCATCACAGACCAGTAGGCAAAGTGTTGAAAACCCAAGTGTCTGCAACTGCTGCCCAGCTGGCCAGACAGTGTTGCTCATAAGGGCTTGGCCTTCTGCACTTTACCAGACAAAAATGTCTTTCTGGGGAGATGTGACAATCAGGCACTAGAACAAGGACTGCAATTCAGTGCCCAGGAAACAACAGAAGACCTGATCCTTCCCACGTGAACAATCCCAACACCAGTCTGAATAAATAAAGTGTAGGGCAAGCTAAGTTTTTGCCATCAGGCTCATGTTTTTCAGGTAGCAAAGCCAAAAGGTACTAAATTTAAACACTGGAAATAAAGAGATGCTGTTCTAGTTCTTCTTTGTGAATACTTACCCCCACTACTCTTCTTTCACCAGGCACTGAGCAAGTCAACACGAGAGAAGCTGAATTTTGTAGGAAAACATCCCTTTTCCTGATAGAAAGAGAAAGATTCCTGATCCCCAAGGGCACAGCTGCCATGATGCTGGGGAAAAACCAGCATGCATTAAACATGCATGCATTAAACATCTCTGCAAAAAATCACTTGGAGGAGTTAATTTGTAAATGGTTTATGCCTGGCATTGAACTAACCTGATGCAAGTGCAAATGCTGTGATAAATTACAGCATGTGCACACGGGACAGAATATCAAATGACAGAAATAGCTCCATCTCCTTCATTGTTTATTGTTTTTCTTTGATTTTCATTTAAAATGCACTTTAGAGATAAGCACAAAGGACTTTTTTTTTTCTTCTTCTTCAGGTCAGACACAATGAACTTGTCCTGAAAGAATTTAACCTTGCTTTTTAGCCATTCTCCAGAAACCCTACAAAAACAAAGCTTTCCGCATGCTGGGAAGAACAGAAACAAACCCAAAGGTTTAAAACCTGGCTGCCCTCAACTGCAGCTCTCCCTGTCCCAAAACCAAATGTTTCACTCACCCTTGCTGGGCTGTGCTGTTCAGCTACTGGCCATCACCTCAACATCTTTTTCTCATTTGATTTCTTTTTTTTTGGGAGGGGGGTTTGGCCAGACAAATATGAGCAGAGTATGACAACGCAGATGAGTGGACTTTTGGGAGGCAATGTTAAATTCAAGGGTACAGCTTCTCCCTCAATGCCTGGGCAGAGGGTTGAACAGCAGAACTGTGGCAGTGAGATGCTGTTCTAGTTCTTCTTTGCGAGATGCTCACCCCCACTACTCTTCTTTCACCAGGCACTGAGCAAGTCATGAGAGAAGCTGAATTTTGTAGGAAAACAGGTGAAGACAGACTTTCCTGCCAGCAGAAACCCTAAACCATAGACTCCTGCACTTTATATATAAGCCAGAACTGTTCATTAAGTCCTTCTGAAGAGGCTCCTAGTCACTGCTGCTCCTAAACCTAGAAGAGACAGAAACTCAGAGCTCAGTGGTCAGAAACTCCTCAGCCTGACCTACAGCTTCCTAGTCACTGCAGCTCTTGTGCCAGCAATCCTTATGGTAACACCAAAAGGTGAGAATATGAAGTCTCTTAAAGCTGGTATTATTTGAACTACAGGATTTGACTAGACAACTCCTTCCACAGAATGCCCCACAATGAAATCCAGCAAGAGTTTTTGTCTCAGCAATGAGTTCTCTAATCTGTAAATGTCAATATACATATTTTGTATGTACAAATCTCTAGAAGTAAAAATACACACGTTTTGTCTTGTTTACTATTAATACAAAACATATTTCTCTAAAGTGGTAATAATAATAATAAAAAAAATTACCAATAAAACATTGACCAAGATTTCCCTCTTTTTGAGCTATGCATTTATTTGGGTTTTTGTTTTGTTTTGTTTTGTTTTTTTAAGGAGGTTTCTGAATCCTGAGTACCAGCAGCCAGTACCAGTCATGAAACTCCCTTATGAAATTCCGTCTCTGTCATGGAATTCCCTTACCCAAGGAGTGCATGGGATAAACAAGCAAACCCAGATTAAGTCAAGCTGGAAGTTGAAAACACATGTTTCCCTAATGTGCTGGCCACTTCCTGCTCAAACTGAAAGGAACTAATTTTACCGTTGTAGATCATGTTTGAAAGTTGAAGAAGCAGTTGGGGTTTAGGGTACATTGACACCTTTTAATGAAAAGACAAGCAAACTGCGTTTAAGTCTGTCTTCAAAACCATGCTGTCACACCACATCCCTCCTCCTCTAAATACCAGGCAGTGAGCAATGTGATACACCACAGTTTCCTACAGTTTTACAATATAGAATGTTTAAGTCATTTTATTAACCCTTTGATAAGCCTTTCTTACTATAACTTAATATTCACTTAATCTTACTTAATATTCACTGTGAAAATACAGTATTGATTGTACTGACTGAAAGCACAGTATTGATACAATATTACATTTAAATTATTCCATATTTTTAAGATGGAAAGACATACTTGCTAACGACTAATGAAGACAGAAGAGTTTCAGGCAAAAGAAAAAAAGAGAAAGGAAAACAGAATTAAAGAGGTTTAATTGTCTTTGCAGAAGCATTCACACCTTTGGTTGCAAGTTTAGAAAACCACTAAGAGCCACACTGAAATATTTCTGTTGGCAACAGCTGATCAATTTGTAGATGAAGATTTTTGTTGTCATTTACATCATCAGAGGAACAAATTCCCTCCTTTTTTATTAGCAAAATAGTATTTTTCCATTATTTCCATTACAACTTCTATAAATGCATAACCTTTATCACAAATTGCACTCATCTTGAATTTCCATTTTAAAAAAACCAACCGTTTGAGAAGTCAAAGTGTAAAAGACAAAGTAATACTGCTTTGCACAGGACAAAATAGGACACTCCCCCAACACTGGAGGGTAACATTCAGCAAACTCTCAGCTTTTATTTAAGGATGATGTTACGGGCACAGCTATTACAATGTCACCGAGATAACATGAGACAAAGGAACACCTCACTAAAAATTCCTTTCAGAACCACCCTTTCTTTTGACTCCCTTCTTACCACCAGCAACAAAAAGATTAAACAGTGTGACCTACCAAAAATGCTGTCACTCAAAGCCTGAGTGCTGATGGTTTTGGAGGGAGACAGGATCAAGAAGGGGCAGGACAGGAAAAGATGACAAAGGGTCTTCACTGAGGACGGACAGTAAACATACATATTAGTATCATAAAGAAACTTCTTTACTGCATCAGTTGAACTTGGAAGATGGCTTTTTGAGATGCTAGCTGAACAACCAACAGCCTTTTACAAATATTTGCACAATAAACCACAATGAGAAGTATTCACACGAGGTCCAGGTAGTTATGTTGCTTAAGGTAGCCCTCATCAGGCTAAATTTGCCCTCTCAATCAACCCTGGAGAAGCCTTCCACTGACTACACAAGGAACCTAGAGGCGAGACTCCACACACACAGTTCAGAAGTAATTTTAGTCCCCAAAAATTAGGTAGGGAATGAATCTTCTCAGCTGTCACCTTGTACTTCTTGGAGGCATTTGCTTGAATTTGTTTAATCATTGGGTTTTATTCAGATGGCCCATTGGGTCATGTTTATTTTGTATGCCCCTAGAAAAAGATCTTTTCCAAGGTTATCTCTGGCACCATGGATACAAGCTCCATGAACCTGTTCCCACTATCAACAAACTTTAAGGAATAGCCAAAAGGTCTCTAAGTATATCAGGACCCATAATACAGAGAAAAAAACCCCCACATTACTTGCAGGTGAAGACTGCTGCTAGTCCAGCCAAGCTGAAGAACAAAGTTCTGCCTTATCTCAGGAGAATAACGTCCATCAGAAATTTCACTGATGTTCTCAAACTGTACTTTGAAAACAAATCCTCTCCTTCGGCCGCTGGTGGGAGTGGAAACAAACTAAAACCCAAGTAATTCCATTCATTTAACTATAATTCACATTTTCAGACACTAGCCCAAGTCCCTGGGAGCTGGAAAACAGGCAAGCAGTGTAATGAGGCCATGCTACGGAAGACGAGCATCGCACAGAAAAGCTGGAATTGAAGTCCTCACAAAAGTAAACAAATGACCGCAATATTTTCAAAATTCCTGCTATAACAACATCTCTCTGAGCAAGAGAAATCGCTAGATTTCAGTTACGTCCTCAGTGAAATACAAGCCATTAGTAGAACAGACACGTAATTCATGACCTAGAGCCTCTTCTCTCTCTCTGTACTCTTACAAAAACACAAGGACAGCCTCAGAGACGGAGCTTTAGGTGAACAAACAAAAAACTTCAAGCTTTGCCCTGGGAAGCTTGACCCCAGGTAGGTGTTGCATGTTCTGGCAGGGCTCTGCAGGAGGAATGACTCAGCAGGGCTGTCAGCAGCAAAATGCTCCTTCATGGGAGGCTATTTCGCTATCAACTCAACATCTATTTAATAATTTTACATTTGAAACGCTCTCTTCTTCATAGAATCATAGGATTGTCAGGGTTGGAAGGGACCTTAAAGATCATCTAGTTCCAACCCCCCTGCCATGGGCAGGGACACCTCCCACTAGAGCAGGTTACTCAGAGCCCCAGCCAGCCTGGCCTTCAAAATTTCCAGGGATGTGTCTTTCTCCATGGGAGTTGTCTAGTGCATGGCATCAGCTTGAGAAAAAGCCTATGAACCCACCACTCTGGTACATGCTGGGGATGGAGAAACAGCAGGATCAAATGTCTACTTCCACTAATTATTAGCAGATTATCTCTGCTGGAACAGTGGTTTAGCTGATCATCCAATATATCTTTCACATGTTTCTATATTCAGTCAGCTCCGTATATTCCTGGCAGCTGATTTTTATATATATGTATCATTCTTAATTTCTAAATCTAATTATTGCTACTATGACTTAGCTTCACTCTTCTAAGCTCCTCGTAAATCCACAGTGAAACAGGGTCCTTTCTGGGAAATTCAATAAAATTGTCTTTCTCAAGCCCATGGCAACAAGCCTGTGGCTTTCTTTTTGAAGGAGGAAAAAAAAAAAACTATTTTTGAATCTCAGATCCTGAGATTAGAAATAAATAACCCTTCCAAAAATAAGTAAAAGGCTTCTTTTACTTTAGATACTGAAAATTAGCCTTTGCCAAGCCAACATGACAAGTTATTTAGCTAGAACCGGATTTTGTGTGTTTCAACATCTATATTCTTAGGAATTCTCCAAGGAGAAAGCTATCCCACTCAACAGATTTTTTCCCCCAAGTTTCCTGGTACACAGTAAATTAGTTCTTACTGCTTCTGTCCAGCTGGTCCTTATGTGACCCATGGAATAGGAGAAAAAAAGAAAGAATTATGCCTAGTATGTTTATAGTTTAACTTCTCGTTTTTTCTTTACCAAATTTTGATTGTTGAAAATAAAGTATGCTTCAGGTTAGGAAGAACTAGTAATTACAGCATGGCTGGTTCAGAGGCAGGATGAACCCTTCAAAATCACAACCATCACAGCCAGCTTGTGAGCACCATCACTTAGAGCAAGTTTCTAGCACAGGCTCCTCCAGTTACACACGGCAGCCTGTACTGGGTCTGGCTGAGCTGGAGTTGATTTTCCCCACAGCAGCTCTCATGGTGTGGTGCTTTGTGTTGGGAGCTAGAAGGGTGTTGATAACACACCCATGTTGTGGCTACTGCTGAGCAGTGCTCCACAGCACCAAGGCTGTCTTCCCAGCATTCCCCCTGCAGCGGGATGGAATGGGCAAAGGTCTTGGGAGGGGACACAACCAGGACAGCTGACCCTAACTGACCAAAGAGATGTTCCATACTGTATGATGTCTGCTCAACCACAAAAATTTTCTTCCCCCTTGTCCTGCTGAGGTGGGGGAGAGCGGTGATAGAGCAGCTTGGTGGGCACCTGGTGCCCAGCCAAGGCTAACCCACCAGACAGCCAAACAGAGGCTCTCTTCCCCTTCCCACAAAAGCCCCTTATGCCAGTGCTGGCAATCACTGGAGTCTTCTGTGAGCTGATTCTGTCCACTAACCTGGCCAGGAACCAACCTAGTAAAGCAGGCAAACCACCTTCTGGGAGAGGAAAGAGCAGAGAAGGAGAGAAGGGACTAAAACCTCTCTTTCAGCACTTTGTGGCACTTTGTTAGACTTGTTCAAGAATGATGTGCAACTTCAATCTTAACCCATGTGGTAAATTTTTCCAAGATAGTACCATCTAACTCATAGTACTAACCACTTTACTACCCCATAAGAAGTAGGATACTGTTGTAACTGTAACTCCAACATGATTTTGGAATTACAGGAGGCTTTGTCACACAAGGAAGGAAAATTATACACCCCCTGGTACTACCAGCAATGCCTAAACACAATTCTGAGTTGGCTCTACTCTCACGCCTGCAGCCATGGCCTTGAGGTCTGCATGCAATGCATTTCCCATGTTTTAGAAAATTCTGTTTCAGGCTTCAGAACAAGACCATTCAGAATTGCCTTCTGAATAAATTAAAGCCCAGGGAAGTTAAGACAACATTGCATCATTTTGTATTTCCACTTTCACAGTAGAAGTACAAAGGAGCTCCTTACAGTGTTCATTTGAAACACATTCCCTTAAGTAGGGATCCATTTGTATTTCAGAGAGCAGCACTGGCAGACTCCCATGTCAGAAGCTGTTCTCCTGAAGTTAAAGCAATACAAAGGAATAAGACACCGATAAGCACTAAGCAAATCATTAAAAATTAGTTTCTTCTAAGGTAAATAGCAATGACATTGCAGTGGGAATTAGATGTGCCTGTTGTTTAATCATCTTGGAATCAAAGCAATAAAAAAAAAAACCTTATAAAAGGTTTGTTCCTTTGACAAGTACATGCAGGCAGCGTGACAGTGTTTAAGATCACCATGGTACCTGCCTGCAACGCTGTCGCAATGACAGTGACAGCAAGCCAGAAATTTGGAGGTCTTTCAAATGAGACAAGCTTTGAGGCTCCTTTTTAGATTCTGGTTTCCCTGGGTGGAAAAAGAAACAGGAGGCAAGTGCACAAAGAAAAGATATTCTTGGTATTACTTACTGCAAGAGAAGAGACCTTGCAAAATGAAGCAGGAAAAGAAGTAATTTCCTTTAACACTCAGAAAACCTAGAGATGACATGTTCAGAGTCCACAGGGATGAAACAACTCCAGGGTGATGCAGTTTACACTAATAAGGAATTCAGTAATTTAAAAACAGTATGTACTTCCTCCCTTCCCCTTAAAACATTCCCTTAATCTAGGAATTACTAGAAATTAAATGTTAGAGGAGAAGTAAAATCTTCAAAGATACACAGAGTACACAACAGCACTTTTGTTAAGGTTAGGACTGGGACTCATTGTTCCTGAGCAGGACATATGGGACTAACCCATCTCTTTTCCACGTCCAGAAAGAAGCAAAGAGTTTCTGTTTCCCTGCACTCCTGGGAGAAGGGAGACAAACAAAAAGAGCTGTGGACACGGAACAGCTGCTTTGGCAAATATTTAATGCAAACAGTGATTTTTAATAATGAACTAGCAAATGATAAGCTCAGCATTCTCCCCATCTCCATCCCTAACATGGAAACCACTCTCTGCATCCCACTCCTGTGCTGGGACACATAAGAATTTTTATCCATGTGTGACATTTTTAATAGGATAGAAATAAAAAATAAATCATGGGGAACATAGATAGCATCGGTACTAACATGAGTAAAGCAGACCTCTGTATTTATTTCTAGTGACTATCAGATTTCCATTGAAATAACCAGATTTCTAGCCTTGCAGGGACCTCAGAAGAAATGCTCCCTGTGTCTCTCTGGGGCCACCTCCGCCCTGGAAATTTCCCTCAGTGTCAGTAATTGATGCTTGGCTCCTGGCACACCTACATAGAGCAAGCTGGCAGGGGTGCAGCCTTCTGAGTTTGAACACAAGTCTCCAAAAAAAGATACAAGTTCATGGGCATGTATGTTTGTGAGGGGGTGAGTTACAAGATTACCTGACACATTGCAATGACTCAAATCAGAGTGAAAATTTCAGTGGTAAGAAGGAAGAGGTGACAAAGCAAAGAGCAGGAAAAGCCAGAATATCTTGTTATATCCAGATGTTTATGCAAATGGAAGGCTGCATATGAACTCAAATATATTCAGAATTTATCAGGGGCATGGAGATATGCCCATGAGCACAGCACTTAACTGCACAAGAAGACAACTTCTCTGATGATTAAACACACTCATAATTGTAAGATACTTTTTTCTGTTTAGGCTCTTCTGGTATCACTTTACTACCCTAAAACACCCTGAAAGGACATGAAAAAGTTCTCCTGCTTATCCAGAAATATAGACTGCATATGTAAAGCACTTTGCTTTGATCCAAAAAACCCACAGCTTTTCTTTAATGCCTGACTCATTGCTTTCCACCTGGTTTCTCTCTAATTAGTACCAGCCAAGTCTAAAATCTACGCACAAGCCTGGGAGATAAAACTGGGTTTGTACAGAGAGAGAAACAAAAGGCATGTTCTTAATTTCACGTGTAAGAGATTTGAACATGTTTGTTTTCAGCACAAAATGTCATGTTCCACCCCCTTTGGTGACCGAACCCTTGCCTCTGTCAAAAATATGGACAGTCAACAGGATGCCAGGCTCTGCATTAACAATGCTTGCAGTGTGAAGTATGTTTACCAGTGAGGAATGGAAAAGAAAAAAATAAATATCTATTTCCGTATGCAACATAGAGAGCTACACTTCTCTAAATAAATGGACTCATTTGTTCATGTGTGTCTATCTTCAGTTCTCAGAATTTATTTTCAAGTAAATTTTGAACTTGTCCAACTCAAAAGTAAAGATCTAAAGAGGAAGTACTTGTGCAGGCTACAAACAGATGACAGATAAAGCAAGGAGGGGAGGGAGGAACAGATGATGACCCTTTGGTTTGCTGGTATTTAATGAGAGATCTGAAGACTTCATCCAATACATTCATAATCGATTCTCTCAGTAAATCTATTAAAACACCTTGATGGCATCCTGTTTGAAGCTGAGGTTGCCACATGATCCGCTAGTCCAAAGGAGAAAAACCATCAAAAAGAACCACGACTGTTTTCATGTACCCTAGAGCCACGTGTCGGAGCATTAGCTCCCTATCGTTTGTACAGTCTGATGTATAATTTTAATTGAGTGGTTTGCACACCTTCACAGCAACTACAGCTCATCTAAAATGCAAATATGCTTACTTTTAAGCTGCCTTCTGCCCACTTCCAGCTATTGCTAATGAAGTCTCCAGGGTAATAAGCCTGAGTTGTGTTCATGTGTATCCCCACTAGCAAAGCTGATTCTCAGTATAATCGTCACGAACAAAATTGTTCAGCTCAGTTACATAAACTTACCACATAAAGCTCATTATTTAGAACACATTAGAACATGCAGGTGCCAAGTAATTCCTCTATGTTCCATCCTTGTTTTTAAAGCTCTGCTTTGATATTGCAGTTCACTAAATCCACAGAAGAACTACAGATAAGGAGTTTCATGCACAGTTTGAAATGAAGATCTCATATGCTGCTTCTAAAAAAAACCAAACCCAAAAACTACACACAGCCCAAATCCACAGCTTTATCTATTCACAACTTGCTAGAAAAATAACCTTTGCCACAAAGCAAGAAGAATACACTGCTTCCGTAACACAGCACTGGTCTTGGTACAAAAACTTAGAGAGACAGCAGAGGGACACACCTTGCATACCTGAACCTGCCCCAGGAGAGCCTCCCTACTTTCATGTGGTCACGGGCAGCTTTGACCTGGGATGGTTCATGGCCCTCTGCTGTGCTGCACAACTCCAATGAAGAAAGAAACTCCTAGGTAGCTCTGCTGAAACGAAATAAAGAATGAAGTCTGAGGGTGAGGAGGAAGCCAAGGGGATGAAAAGGCAGGAAAGAGGCAGAGCAGCACCCTGAGAGTGTGGGGGCAGAAGGGGAAAGAGGAAAAGCAGAAAAAATGAAACCAGAATTGGTAGAGAAAGGCAAGGGAGAAACAGGAAGACTCCCACAGAGCATGGAGCACGCTGCCACTGCTGAAGTGAGCTGCACTCAGGATGTACTGGAGTCCGAGCCCTCCCTGGGACTCTGGATTTTATGTTAAGGGAGAGTGTCAGGAGGACGAAGCCAGGCTCTTCTCAGTGGCATCCAATGATAGGACAAGGGGCAATGGGGGTAACCTGGAACATAGGAGGGTCCACATAAATATGAGAAGAAACTTCTTCCCAGTGAGGGTGACAGACACTGGAACAGGCTGCCCAGGGAGGTTGTGGAGTCTCCTTCTCTGGAGACGTTTAAAGCTCACCTAGACATGTTCCTGTGCAACTTGGTCTGGGGGATCCTGCTCCGAGGGGGGACTGAACCAGACGATCTTTCGAGGTCCCTTCCAATCCCTAACATTCTGTGACCCCTGCTAAAAGTTCCTACTCCCAACTGACCCTGGAAATAGTCCCATGTCTACCAGCAAATCCATTGTAACTGATGCCCAGGCAATCTTTTAAGTGATGGCTTATCAGAAAAGTAACAGAGTATCTCAAAAGCAAATCCTGTATTTGGCTTGCCACACATTGAACAACCCTCTACAGATGTTCCAAAGAAAATGACCTTTCTCCCATCAAAGATGACAGACGCTTCCTCGGACAAACACAGCCCAGTGCTAATTGATCTATAATGTGCTTCCTGCCCAGCTTTCCAGCCTTGCAAAATACTCACTTTAGCCATGAAAAAACAGGCAGCACCTGCCCAGGGTGTAGTTGAGTCACAGCTAGGCAGGCTCTGGTTTCCAAAAGCACAGGTGCATCACACCTATCCTTCTATACTAGTATAAATACAATTTTTCTGCATGACTGCCTACTCCCTTAGCTAAGCCTGAGATACACCCTACTTACTAGAGTGCATGCAATGTAATTGCATGATTATAATTTCACTCTGTATAAAATGCTAATGCTTCACACTCCAAAATTTGGAAGAAGGAAGATGTTAAGAAGAGGTTAATGCTGGATAATACATACACTCTCATGGAGCACAAGTCTCTGGGCAAATCGCTTCAGATAAAATGCAGCATTTTACTTAGGTTCTAACAAGAAGAAAAGAGAAGCACTAAAAGCCATTTCCCAGACTTTGGATGGGGAGGTATTAATATTCTGCTCCAATATACCTCCATCTCAGATTTTCTTTGGCTGGAAGAATCCCACTAAGTATTTTCTCCAGTGGCTTATGAATATTATGAGTGTTCTGCCTTTATTTGCAAGCAGCCATCAAGTAGACTTATTTGCCTACAGGTAAAAGTTCTCATGTGTGTACAGGAGGTCCAAGCCAGGATTTTCTACATGCATAATCTTAAGAAACTCTTTCCAACCCCATTCTTGAAAAATATACTGAAGAACACGAGCGCTACTGTGCAAAATTATCAAAATACAGAAAATGTCAGAATCATGGTTGCCAGGCAACCTTAAATAACCTTCTGCCCTTTTGCATATGCTGCCCTGTCAAGATCCAATGCTATTTATTTTCCAGCCAAACCCTCTTGCAGGCAGAGCCCATGCAATGAATGAGGGCTGTGTAGGGAAGCGGGCTGTGGTCTGTGGGCTGCCCAGGCTCACTCGTGCTGCAGAAGCTGGAAGGTGCAGAGCAGAGCAGACCAGGAATTGTAGGAGGAGAAAGAAGGGTCTTACAGTTAAACCAGCTGAACGATACCCTGGAGAACTGGGCTGTGCCTTTACAGGAAAGCCCATGAAATGGTGGGCAAGCCATGCCAACAACATTTTTCCATGTGGTCACTCACTGTGTGTTCCCTGTCTTCTCCAGGCTCAGTCTGAGGCATGTGGGTCTGGTTTGCAGAATGACTGATGCCTATCACAGCCGGGGGTGCACAATCAGGCTGGCTATACCACCAAGGATCAGCTCTCTGGGAACTTGGATTGAGGATTTTTCAAACTGGGCACCAGAACTAGTGGAAATCCTTGCATATGTTCTCTGTCCTCTGCTTGTATCCTTGAAATGGGAATTACAATTCCATCGTAACTGATTATAACTATTTATTTATGAGATTTTTATGGCAGTAAGAGGGTTTGCATAGGAGCCTCCAAAATAATAAATACTACTAAAACAAACCACAAAGAAATTAATAATTTCAATGCGCACTGAAGACGAATGTTAAATAAAGAGTGAATGAATGAAGAAGACAAATTACTTAGCAGCACCCTTTCAACAAACCCCTTATTATTCTGGGCAGTGAATGAAACAGAGACAGCGTGGGAGGGAAAACAAACACACAACCAGAGCCAAGCAAAGGGCATAAAAGAAAGGAGGGTGCAGAGGAGCTGCACTCAAGCAGGGAGTGGTGCCAAACGGGGAAGGCAGTGAGATGACAAAGGGAGAGAGAACTCTGGTGACAACTCCCTGCCCAAAGGAGAAAGCCCTGTCCTCCGAGCGGAGGGAGGGTTGTTGGACACTGCTGTCACTGCCTAGGATAGGAGATCACAAGCCAGGCTGACCTAGAGCACAACAAGCATTTGAAGTCATGTGCAAGTTCCTAGCTGACAGCAAATTTCTCACACCCTGTTTGCATTTAGAAGTGCTTGCAATACTCAGTCCTCTGGCCCAGAACTCTGCTTGCTGCCCTGAGAGAAAGGTATGAGTTGAAATCTCTCTTGGAAGCCAGAAGAGCTAGTGGAGAGGTCTACATGTTGTCATGCAAACAGGGGGTGCAAGAAATGCAGGAGAAGGGGCAGAAGGAACAAGATTGTGTCAGAGGCTTGGAGAACAGCATCACATCTCTGACTTCCTCTTCCAAAAATCAATGACTAACAAAAAGCAACATCCAAAGCTCTTTGAAATAAAGTACTGCCTGTGCAGAGCAAAAGTCGATGTTTTAGAAGAAAATATAAAGATTTGCTAAATGCAGTTTTCTTGCCAGACAGCTTCTACACAAGGATCATGGCAAGCCAACATCCCCCAAACAACCCCAAGGCCACCAGGATGTGGCAGCATTATCCAACTCCTCAAGTTCTTCAAGCTAAGCTCTCCTCCAGCAGCTCTAGGGAGCTCAGAGGTGAGTCTTTTCGATCTCCAAGCTCTGTGCCTGGAAAAACAAGCCTCTCTCTTCTCCCCACCCCCATTAACAAAGAAGCTTCAAGCCCTTGAAAGCGATCTATTTGTCCACCGTCTTTCAAATCCTTGCTCTCAGCTGGGGGAATTGTCTTTCTTCTGTTTATCCTGCCCTAGCATCCACCCAGCCTGACTCAGTGTGTTTGCAGAGGAAAGCATTATGACCCAAAGTGGCTCGGTCACACATCATACCCAGACCACGATGTTTCAGTGCTCCTGGATCACTGCTTATCAGCATCATTAACCATCACACATAGCATTTGGCATGTTTAAACCTGTAAGTGTCTCTGCTCTGCAAACTTAATGCTTATTTAATTACTTTAAAAAAACCGTTCATTTAAAGAGGGCTTCTTTACACTTTCATTTGCATCTTGCATTAATTTTACCCTGAGATTTTCAATTTAATGCAAACGCAAGTCTCTGTCACCCAGCTGCTTGCACTTCTTTGGCTGACAAGGACATTCATTTGATTCTTCCCTGGTATAACTGGAGGAGCTGCCTTTCTCTCCTGTTTTTGCTTCCTAGAAAGCCAAGGCTGAGAGTTTGACTCATCTGCCCTGAGCTGAACCAAGCAACAAGGTTTTCTTCTTTCTGAGAAGAGTGGTTGTTAAGCCACCGTTAATCAGTACGCAGTTCAAAGGGTGGGATCTCTCACCAAACCTCAGGCCCCTAAAGCAAAGCTAGTAATCACAGAATCACAGAATGTTAGGGATTGGAAGGGACCTTGAAAGATCATCTAGTCCAATCCCCCTGCGGGAGCAGGATCACCTAGAACAAGTTGCACAGGAACACGTCCAGGTGGGCTTTAAACGTCTCCAGAGAAGGAGACTCCACAACCTCCCTGGGCAGCCTGTTCCAGTGTCTGTCACCCTCACTGGGAAGAAGTTTCTTCTCATATTTATGTGGAACCTTCTATGTTCCAGCTTACACCCACTGCCCCTTGTCCTATCATGCCTGCTTTCCTTCAGAGTCCGTAGAAACAGATTCTTTGAGGGAACAGTCCAAGGCAGACATCTAAACTGAACCAGATTTACCACTCCCTCAAACAGCCTGGGTTTCTCCACCTGCTCTCTGGTGAGCTCCAGGTGACCAGCTGGATGACAGCATTGCTCAAACTCCAACAGGACAGCAATGGCAATGAAAAAAAGGCACTTTTTACACACAGAAGTTGACTGGCTCAATCTGTATCTTTTCACTTCTGGTTGAAAGAGTCAGTAAGATGAGAAACAATACAGGAAGATGCTGTAGCCAATGCCTGCACCTTCACTGAGAGCGAGCATGTGAATCAACAGCTCTTTTTCACATCCTCACAGCAGTAGGTATGACAAAAAAACATTCTGTCAAGTGTCATGTTTGTTCTCATTGTATAATCAAGATATTTGTAGGCAGGAACAGGTTCCAGTCTAATTAAGTTTGATCAGACTGGAGCTTTTCCCCAGACAGTAGCACTTTATAGCCGTCTCTGAGCATCATGGTGATATTTACCGGGAAACGCAAGCGCTCCGTTTCCATAAAAGCAGGCAGTTTAAAATTAGCTGCAGATAACTCAAAATGACTGCTTAGAGCAGAAATGCAATTTTCTGAAAGGAGTCATTGGTTCTGAACATGATGCACTGCACTCATGATCTGTCATGCCTCATTACTTCAGACCAAATAAGTCAGGACAGTGTAACTGGATATGCTGAAGGCTTTCCTCAATGCTGACTTCTTTCAAGAAGCTGCCTTCCAGGCTGAAGTCTTAAAAAAAAAAAAAAAAGCCATTATCAAACTCATTTGCTCAAGTCCTGTGGCGTATTTACAGGTTAAATGGAATGAAATTTTTTTAATAGTTCTCAAAGCACAGCTCCACTTTTGCGAGCAATTCAACAGAAATGTAACCAATTGACTGAAAAGTTTATTGCTTGTAAGCATTCAAATATCACTTCGGAGGTTTAAAGAAATGGATATTATAGCAGCTCTGCATGTTCAAGTAAGGTTCAGAAGCTGTCATAGAATTATTCTAATTCCAGTAGTAATTTGTGGGTATCTCATTTGGTTAGGCCACTGCAAACTAAATATAGGGCAGGCATGTCCCTGATTTGCATCGGCGGAGCTTCACCATATTTGAACACAACGAAACTTTGTTCTTTCCATCCTGTATCTGCCTCTCTAACTCCACCTAATATAGTCTGGGAACTCAAATTACAATGCCATCATCTTCACTAGGTCTCTATTGGTGCAATTTATTACAATTAAATAATTTGGACCATGGTGGTGCATACAAAGAGGACTAAAAATTCAGCAGAGGTCCTGTGGTTGTGCAGGGTCAGGGTAAAAAGCACTGGAAACTTACTTTTGTCCTTAAAACATGAGACTTTATACCCTTCTTGTGACTTAGGGGAAAAAAAAACAACCTGAAAAAGTGGCATCACTTGTATGGTTACTTTTAAAATTGGGATTATATTTCAAGCATTTATTAATGAAATTAAGCATATGAAATTTAAATTATGCTTTCATTGTCCTATTAACATATTAATGAATATACAACAGCAAGCCGAACTAAAAATATATTGAAGATTTGCATGTCTGATTATCTTTGTGGAGTTTTGCAATTGACAATTTGAAAGGAGAACAGAAAAAAACCTCTCTGTCAAGGTCTATGCAAAATTACAGCTTAGAGATTCCTTAATCAAAGGGTTGTTTTGTATCTTTTATAAGCTAAAATGAGACTCTCTTTCTAAATGAAGAGGACTTGCTCTTGGAATGATGTTCAAAGTAGTTATTTCCTCAACTTTTGAAACAGTACATAGGACAATGATGTCTTGGCCAAAAGCACTACTGGTAATCTCCCAACCATCTCCTTTCAGAGAAAAGCAGGGACTCATGCTTCAACACACCGCCCCAGTAAGTATTTTCAAAACAAGCAGAAATAAAAAGAAAATGGAACAGAGGCATGCAAGGAAACAAGGAAAGCTGTTTTGATGATTAAATTGTTGACAACAATCAACTTCTTGTCACCACTGAATGAAAACATAACCTACAAAACAGTTTATTTGTTAAAGCTGTTGACTAAGGCAGGACTCACTTGCTGTGCAGCTGTACTCCTCACTGTTCCCAGACTTCTAGCATCACTCCAGGCAACTCAGCCAAGTCTGTGGTTCAGCTTGCCATATTTCCCACCTAACTTCGGCAAAAATTGGACAAGTAATAAGACAAGTATTTGAATCCTGTTTCTCATTAATAACTCTCATGAGTGTTCAGAGCTGAGAAATTTTCTAGAAACAAAAAAACCTAATGCTGCTAAAATATCAAAATCCCCGTTCTCGCAATCTTAGCAGGTTCCCACTTCCTTTTTAGATCATTTCCAAATCAGATAGCTTCTCCACACTTCTCCAGATAAAGTCTACAACATCAAACAGCCATGTCTCTCATTTTCTATTCCTCCTCCATTCTTTGAAGATAAGCTGGCACTTTAGAGAGGTTATCCTTAGCACCTGAGGAAAGCTCTTGAATTCTCATATAGACCACTAGCTAGAATTTAAAATGGGTCGTTATTTGAACATGTATGTTTAAATGAGTATTTTTTTCATGGCAAGGCAGAGTTCTCAATTTCTTTTACTCACCTTTTTCCTCACCCTGTCCCTTCAACAAATTGATCCAGACTAAAAATAATCTGGGGGAAAAAAACCAAACCTAAAAAAGGTGGGAAGGGAACAAAAACTTCATTTGGACTCACTCAGTAACTTTCAACTCTGTCAACACATAACTACCAATGCAGTGCAATGGTGAGAACAATATTAAAGGTCAGAAACTCTTTAGTCCACATTGCTGCAAGAAAAAGACCTGTAACCTGAAACTACCATCTAAGACGTGATTTTTCCATGGCAGTTCTATTTACTGCCTTCTTTTTGGGCTGCGTTTTTAACAAGATGAAGCAAAGGCCAGTGCACTAAGGTGCACCTGTAAGACAAATCCATATGAACCTGCAAATGGAGAACAAATGTTTGAACTTCTCTGGTGCAAACTTCCACCAGCCACCTGCTAAAAACCTGACCTATACAATGTGGCAGTTGGTATCTGCAAAAAAAAAAAAGTCTTGTTTCCTACGTTCTTAATTCATTTCCTCGGGAAGGCATAAGTCTCTTCCAGAAATTTTTTGCTGGCATCTAGGAGTCCCTAGGTACCACTGCTAGGAGTATAAACTGATAGCAGCAAGAACATCTGCAGCAGGAATGAGTTTGCTGTTATGCAGACACAACATTAGTATTCCAAGCATCTGACATGTTAAATTAACTACATTTCTATATAGAGAGTTCATAATACCTCAGTATTAATGCTCAGCTCCTGATTGCCAAGGACAGTCTTGTGCACCAGCAAATCCCAGCAGCTACCAGTGAAATTCCAGTTACGAGATTTTTGTAAATGGAATGATAAGAAGAAAAGGAAGGGAAAAGAGCTATGTTTATCTTTTTTTCCATTTTAATTAGGACAAGACACGAGTAGAAGCACCAGAAGGATGGAAAGCCACAGCTTGCTAGGAATTAGAAGAGAAATATCTCCTTCATAAAAAGATTATACTGAGAACTGCCCACGAATTGCACTCTCCTGTTGCCCATGCCTTCTGCTGCCTGAGGTATTAATAGAACTGCTCACCACATGGGAATTCAACTCGTGAAGGTGAAAAAACAAAGCTGCTGGCAGAAAACATACAAGCTGCTCAAAAGGAAGGACACAGGTTCACCCTTCCCTCAAAAAATTAATATATGCAGAGAAATAAGGCAAGTTTAATGGTACAGTTTGCAGTGACTTAGCTTTAGTACTGTGGACTGTACTAAGGTTTCTGTTGGATCAATTCTTGCACATCCAAAGCTGGAGTCCAGTTTTTATGAAGAGTATATATAGTTTAAGACAGAATAAGAAGAATCCAAAGGATTAAGAAGTAAAGAAGGGTGTATTCTCCCCAGTTATCTGCCAGCTTTCCAATTCTGTGTCTTCTGACACCCTCTCCTGCAGCAGCTCTTCCCAATTGTAACAAATTAAGTAAGAACCCGTTTTTATTTACACCCCTGAATGCTAATATTCAGGGATCTCAGGAGAGATCATGACAAAGCTGGAAGGATCTCCAAAGTGCTTTTCAGTGGCAGTGTGGCATATTGTCAAGAGTGGGAAGGCTGGCCAACTGGCAAAACAACAATATTAAATGTATTTGGCCAGGCTAGGCCTGTAAAAACAAGAGGCTTTGTCAGCCAATGCAGTGGGCTCTTATGTGCATAACAACTCCTTTTTTTTCCCGAGTTTTCTAAGAACAAATTACTTGCCAATGTTGACATCCAAGTCCTCTGAAGAACGCAGGCTGCCAGCAACACCAGAGCTAAGACTCAAAGAGGGCAGTTGCTTTGATTCACTGCAGCAAAGAAATGCCCCCTTTTTGAAATGGTTTTTGAGAATCAGGCAAAACTTTTGACTTTTGCCAAAAAGAAGCTAGTGGAGATGAAAATTTTTGGTCCTTCAACCATATTCCCCTTCCTTGAAGGCCTCCCGGGGTAAATACATTTCACAAAATCTATTTATCCTGAGATAAATTAATTCAGAAAACAGAACACATTCACTTTCACACCCAAACTACATACTGCTGGTTTTACAAAAGGTGGGGAGTGCCAAAAGAAACCACTAACTTCTATATATTTACCCTGGGAGACCTTACACCAAGAAGTGCTCTCTCTGGGTCCTCAATGGTTGGCAACATGGCAGCCAACACACCAAATCTTTGCAGTGCAAAGCTGCTTTTGAACAAGCTATGAATCAACCACATTGGCCAAATGTGGCCCCATCTGCCTCCTGCCCCAGGCTTGGTATCAGTACAATGAGAAATGGTGGCAGGCTTTAATCCACCTTTTCTATTTCAGTTTTATCTTACCTTCTACATATCTACTTCATAGGTTAAAGCTCCATCTTTCCAAGCCTTACACTACATTTCAGCTCAAATAAAGACTGGATTGGCTGCAGCAAGGTTGAATCTCTGACTGGCTGGTAGATGTGGGAAATGCAGAGCTGCTCCTCTACCCTCTGGCAACGACCCAAGCCAGGCATCATGCTCTGAAGAAGGCAGAAGCTCCAACTAGGCTTGTTTAGGAGCAAGGTCGTGCAGTCAAACGGTGCCAGTCTGCATGTTTAATTTTGTGCAAATGCAGTGCTTTAATTTGCATATTTGCAGTCAGTCTGAATACAACCCCAAGTCCATGGTGGTGGTGGACTGCACCAACAGTGGATTTGTCTGAGATTATTTACGTGACAGCAATAGTGCAACTAGAACCTTGAAACTCTGCCAACCTGCCTCAAATGGAGCAATTCCTTTGGTGATGTGGTGTGTGCAATTCAGGATTTCTGAATTACCCAGTTAATGCAAAGTGATAAGGATGCACAAGAAACTCATAACCATCCTCTAAGCTAATTAGTGACACAGAAACTTTCTGATTAGAGACCAGAGCCAGAGCTGTGGAGGTTTTGAAGCTCATCAGCCATCTTTGCATCCAGCCTCTGCAAAGTGTTCTCTTCAAATGCTATCAGCTCTTCTCTCCTCCCCCCCCCCAATCGATTCAGACTTGAACTAAAGCACAAAGTACAAAAGCAACAGAAACATGCTCTTAGCTCAGTAATTCACGTGAGGTTCAGTGAACAGAGAAGGAACTGAAATGCACAGTGTCTGGATTCAACAAGGAGCATGAAACCATCCATTTCACCTGAAAGTCTGCGGGCTAAATGCTTGGGCCTTTATGGTGGAGACCTTGACCATACATCTAACTGCACATCTGACTGCAGTGACTTTATCCAGCTCAAGTCTTGAAGGTCTCAAAACGTGCACGACAGCAGACTCTCAGAGGCACCTCCCCCAGTGCTGCAAGAATAGCCAAGAAAAGGTTGAAAAGTTACAGAAATGCTTTCAGGAGAGGAGCCAGGATGAGGATTGAGAGCTGTTAGCTAAGGAGGGGTTCCAAAAGCATACCAACCACTTCTGGGGGAAAGAGAGTTGGTAGAAAACCAGGGCAAGGACTTCCAGAAAAGCCATTAGCAAACAGGATAACACAGGAATGGTAAGAAGTAAGAACAGGTCATTCAGACTCACAAATGTGTAGCACTAATTCCAGAAAAATGTGCAGCTGAGTGATGAAATGCATTTGCTGGAGACAATTTTCAACAGATAGGCCTGTGGAACCCAGATGCCCTGTCCCAGCTTCATTGTAATCTATATCCCAAGGCTGCAAGAGACAGCTCTGGAGGGTGTTTCATCAAAGCTACTCAGCATTTCATTGCTTCATGAGAAGGCCAGATAGATGTTAGATTGCAAAATATCTGTTGATCGCATGAGATACATAAACAGATAGCAAGTTCCCTGTCATAATGTCCAAGAACTCAATATATTTTCTGAGAAGGTAAAAAATTCCAAAGGCCCAGCATCAAATCTGAATTTAGGCAGAGAAAAGGCAGTAAAGATGCACCATTACAATAACATCTATCTTCATTCTGCTCACATTCAATTAATCCAGATTTCTCCCCATAATGCCGTGAGCCTAGCTACAAACAAAAATGCTTACATCTCACTTAAATTATTCTACTTAACTACTTCAGCAAATCCATTTCCAGAGTAAAAACAGTTGACAAGGAATATATGCGTGTGTGTGTGCCTGCACATCCATATGTATATATTGGCAGCACAAATAAGGATGGAAAGTGTTAGTACCACTAATTGCAGAATATCCTTGCTTCATATAGGATGAACCAATGAGGCACTCATAAAAAAAAAATATTGTCAAATATATACACTGGAAAAGTGACAATTCAAGTCAGATAGTTATTTAATACCTTAATTTAATGCTCTTATCTCCGTAACATATTGCACTTAAAAATCCCCCCAGCCACAAATAAAAAAAATTCTATTCTTGTTCCCCAAATTTCAGTTCGTTTTCAGGGGAAGGTGACAAAAGTGGAACTGCTGAAGCAAAGGACTACAGAGAGTGCCATGCAGAGGATTAAAGAAATAACTGAGTTAAGTCAGTCAACTGTGTTCCAGTTTTCTATGTGCTGAGTGACCCGTTGCCCTCTCTGGTTTTTATTTGCTTTTGCACTGTACTGCCTTATGTAACTGTTCCCTCCAGCTCATAAATCTCCAAGGTGAACAAAAGCTCAAGTGATTACATTCGGCTTGGCCACAAAGGTGATTTTTTTCCACTAACTTCTACTCACCAGGTTTTATATTTTTAATCACATAAAAGCATTAAGCCCATTGTGGTTAAGTTGATCGATTCAGCTTCTAAGTGCCCATGCTTTCTCATTTTTGACCAGAACAATATTTCCAATAACTACAAAGATTAAAACAGATTAAGGCTGGAAAGGAAAAACGAGGTTGTTTTTCCTTCCTCTTCGCAGGCCAGGCTGTCCTTAGTTTGGTTCAGGTACCTAGAACTGCTTTTCACCTCCCTAAGCATCATTTTGCCTGTATCGATACCCTATGAAAGGCAGCCTGTCTTTTCAGAATAGATCCTACATAAAAAGGACTGGAAACCCATTCTCTGAAGTTATTTTCATGATTGCACTGAAGCAGCCTGACCTGAAGTCACAGGGAGTCAAAAGCAAGCGTAGTCATAATCCTTCCTCCTTATAGCATGACTTTATTCATGACGTTTTCTTGATCTGACCTTTCTTCAGCAGTGAAAGCTACTGCTGGAGATAACTGCAGCCTAGGGAAACCATGAGACCTGTGCTTATAAAAATGTGCAAATCACCAACAGATCCTCAGCAGCATTCAGTCTGTAATCCCGGCAAGGTCAGGAGATCCCCAGAAGCTAAACCCTAACGGGTTTTTATTACACTGTGAAAGTATGTTCAATTCTAGTATTTGTCAATATAATTTGGTTTATAGCACAGTTGATACAAATTTCAAGCTAAATTTGTGTACAATATACATAACTAACAAGGCAGAAACAATTCTGATCTCCCAAAAATTGAAAGCTACTTCACTCCTTCCCAGAACACTAAAAGAATTAAATCTTTATACTCGTACAAACTAAAGTTGATGAAATTTCAGGCTTCAGAACTTCAAAATCCTGGTAGCATTCTACCTCCTACATATAGCGTATGACAAATGACTACATTCATTATGAGTTCTCTCTGCACCTGAATTATCCAAATTATTACCTGAATTGTTATTTTCTCTGAATTACCAGGGTCTGGACTCAGCTGCTGGCAGTGAGCTGATGTGTTATACCCAAAGGAGACTGTGAGCTGACAGTTCTTAGTTTTTCAGTATCAGGTAAATCCTTGTACTGGCAAAGGATTACTTCATATATTAAGTTCTTTCATCAGCAAGTATTTATCTCACTGGTAAGATCTTAAATTAACCTCATCTCTTAATTTACAGCATGACTTCTAGTATTGTTATATAGTAGTATTACCTACCATATACTGTTAACTAAGTTTTATGACATGATGTTTTAAAAAAGGAAAGAGAAATACACAATGATTTGGGGAAAAAAAATCCTCTAATCCATAATCCTGATGCGATTTCCTCAGGTCTTTCTGGAAAGAATCCTGCAGTGGAATCCCAGACTTCATGTTAAATTAGGGTAGAAAACACTCTTTGCTCATAAAACATGTCTAACATCCCACAAAATGCCAATGAAAATGCTATTATATGGATTACCAGTATTTTCAACACTGAAAAGAAACGCATGTGAAAATACTTACCTTGTAAATAAGTTCAAGCATGAAAGCCAAGAGTAAATACTCAGGCTAATCACAGAATTGTCGGGGTTGGAAGGGACCTCAAAGATCATCTAGTTCCAATCCCCCTCTCATGGGCAGGGACACCTCCCACTAGAGCAGGTTACCCAGAGCCCCATCCAGTCTGGCCTTCAAAATTTCCAGGGATGGGGCTTCCACCACCTCTCTGGGCAACCTGTGCCAGGGTTTCACCACCCTCATGGTGAAGAACTTCTTCCTAAATCTATAGCATTCTATCAATCTCAGATATTAAACTGCAAAATAGATAAGGCTGCAAGAAAGTAAAACATACTGGCAAATCAGCCCAGAATACTAGTGGGAAGAACAAAGCCCCAGGGGAAGAGCACATGTCATAAGGAAGATAACATGACGAAGTCCGTAAAATAAGTTGAAATCTATCTTAATGCCAAGCTACAGTGCCAAACCAATGCATTTATTTCCTATTAATGACAAGGTCAGATGTGAATGTGTGGCTGCAGCCTGCAGGTAACCCAGCATTGCAGTGACCTCCCACCATATGGAGCAGCGCTGATGCAGCAGGGCAGAAAGGGCAGGAGAAGGGCGACTCTCCAGCTCGCTCCGCGGCCCTCCCAGCAGATTCGCGGCTGGTTGAAATTTCATGCCAAAAGAGCTTTACAGCGACACTCAGAGAGGAAGAACAAGATTAAAGAGGACATACAGAAGGGGACAGGGAGCTGCAGATTTTTAGGAGAAAGTCAGCAAGGTATGGAGGCTAAAACCATTGCGCCAAAGAATAGAATCATAGAATCATTTAGGTTGGAAAGGATCTCTAGGATCATCAAGTCCAACCTTTGTCCAACATCACCCTGACCACTAGACCATGTCCTGATGTGCTACATCTACCTGTTTTTTGAGCACCTCCATGGATGGTGACTCCACCCCCTCCCTGGGCAGCCTGTTCCAGTGCCTGACCACTCTCTCAGTAAAGACCTTCTTCCTAATGTCCAATCTAAACCTCTCCTGGCGCAACTTGAGGCCATTACCTCTTGTCCTGTCATTAGTTCCTTGGGAGAACAGACCAACACCAGCCTGACTACAACCTCCTTTTAGGTAGTTGTAGAGGGCAATGAGGTCTCCTCTACGCCTCCTCTTCTCAAGGCTAAACAATCCTGGTTCCCTCAGGTGCCCCTCATACGACACATTCTCCAGACCTCTCTGGTTGCTGTGTGAAAAGATGAGCTGTTCAAAAGGAAAGAATGAGCTGGCAGTGATGAGCATCACAAACTGATGAAGGCGAATGCAGGTAAAGTGCAACTGCTTTAGGATTTTATTTTTAGTCATATCGTTAAAGAAAAGGGGCCTTCAAAGCAGAGCACACCATGGCTTACATGTTCACCTGCCTTTAACCAGGATGTACAAAGACTACATCACCAGCATAAAGAAAATTTAAACGTCACTGTGTAATCTTTACTGAAGAAGAGAATTCAAACTGCAACTTACAGATCCTGAACCAAACTTTCCAAAGGTTGGAGCACCCGTATTTCCAAATGTTCCTCATTAGTCCTTTTAAGAATAATTAATTAGTGTTTTTAAGAGCACTCAGAAGCAAGGGTTCAGGTTTTGTTTTTTTTTCTATTAGCAATAATGTCAAGAAAAGTATGAATTAATGCACGCAAGTTGTAATGGATTCTCAAGCTCAGAAACATCTGTCTTCCATCAGAAAACATTCATGAAATTTGACATAATTAATGTAAACTCAGTCTGCTGGCATTTATGAGCCAGTCACTTCAAATTCCTGATCTTTAACCATATTAGGTATTACACATACAGTCTTTCCATCATGAAAGAATCAAGTGATTAAAATTCAGAAGAGGCAAGCAGAAAACAGGATCACTTATTGAAGCAGAAGGAGCAGACACCCCACCAAACTGCCTGACCCTCTGCTGAGCAGAGATCTAAATCCAGTCCAGAGACACAGAGAAGAATCAAGAGTGACTTTAAAGTCTGGAAAGGAACATTTTCTACAGAGCATCTTTGCCTCTGTTGAAACAGATGAAATATTAATGGCAATTCATTACACATCAATGCAGTTGTATACTCCCCCGTTATCAAGTGTTCAAATGAAAACAGTCTGTTCTGAATAATTTACTCCTGAATCATCAGCCAGCTTTCTTCTACAAATCCAGGATATCCTCACTATTCACCAAATCACATTTATGACTGACAGCCTTTATAAAAGATGGTCTCCCTGTTAAGTTTCAGAAAGGTACCAGAGTATGTGTATTTGATGTGCTACAAAACTTGGCATTTAGAACTGATACAAGTGTGCTAACAGTAAAGTAAAAATACATATAAAGGCTATAAAACATGATGGGTTTAAGTTGTAGGCTGGATCCAGAGTGGAAGAACAACTCATTTAACCTCCAACAGTGAAGCCTCTGTGACCATCTTTCCAGGAGGTCTCCAAACACATGTGGGAAGAGGCTGAGGCCTGGATGAACTGCTCAACTCAATGACCACTTGCTGCTGTTTCAGTCCCGGGGTTCCCCAGCTCCCCTGACTCAGCACATCACGTGAGCCTGCTGCAGACTGCCTCAGCCAAAAGCTCTGCAGCACAACATCCATTTAAACCAAAGCTAAAGACTACGTGAAACCACAGCACCTTAAAATAAACGCTGATTTTGACTCAAGTGGTGACAATCCTAATTACTCCATTATTATTTCTGTAAGTACCAGTCTAATACCCTTATTTGCACAGACAGACTTGCTGACAGCTCACTACTGCACTGTCCTCAGCAAAGAGACAAAAGTTACGCCTGATGGCAGCTCAAAAAATACTTTCACACAACCACTTCCCTTTGAAATATGAAGCTGCATTGCTAAAATAATTTGTTCTGGTTTTGCTGTGGGGCTCTTTGGTAAGAGAAATTACAGTGTCTCAGAAATGTCTATTCTTCCTTCATGTTCACATCCCCTTTCTCTCTGCACAGGGTGGAAGAAATATAAATGCACTTGCTGATTGATGTTACTGTAATAATCCATTACTGGAAAAAACAATTTCAAAAGAATAGTAACTAACATTACATAATTCCCCTATGAAATACAACAGTGGTTCTGAGTTAAGGATTTTTGTTTCTTTTTAATGAACATGGGTATTTTTCCCATTTGCTCACTAATGTACTTGCTGTAACCTTCTTTTAAAAAAAAACTTTTTCCATTTGTCACTAATAGAATGTAATTATTTCCAATCTCAAGATCCTGAGCAGAAAACTCCACTTTCCTGAGGCTAGAAAAAACCCTAAAAATACAAACCATTATTGTATTGCTCACTGCAGAGATATGTGAATAGAAGGCAGAGGGCTGGCACTTAGGAAGGACAAGCTTTCAAAGACCAAGAGGAAATGGGGACTAACAGAATAATGTCAATAATATATACTGTCTCTGTAGGATTTACCTGTATTTTCATTCTGGTCTTGGTATAGCCACACAGTTTCAATTAAATCATTCAGTCTGCATAGGTATATGCCATGTATTTGGTATATATGTGTATATATATACACACACACACATTTTAGGTATACCCAATTCAGGTACTCTTTTGTTATAAGTTACTAAAATATAATGAAATCCAAGGAAACTTGCTAAATGTTTTTGAGATTTGCTAACACCTTGAAGAGGAAAAAGATACCAAATTGCAACACATTTCCTGTCAGATAAAAGGCAGGAAAATTGGAAGCTGTGCCTATAGTTGTACATTCATATGAATGATAAAGATTAAAAGTAAACGCAGTGTTCAGCACTGATAGAACTATTTATCTCTTTCAGGTAGATAAGACTGTGTACAGGCACATAATGTGACTGGTAATACAGATGGACCTGTAACATGAAAATAGGTGGTGTGTAAAACAAAGAGGAATCTTTCCCCTCATTTGTCCTAAAATGTAAGGGATGCTTGATCATCATAATTTATGAACTTTATTAATTTTCAGCTTCTACCTTGCAGATATTACCTAATTTTAGTACTTGATCAAGGAAAAAAAAAAAACAACACAACAAAAACCCAACAAAAGATTAATCAACTTCACAGTGTATGGAATACAAATATAATTCTAATATAATTAATAGTATGGTTGATTTTATGGTTGATTTCTACATCTTCATATTTTCCAAGCTTAACGTAAAGAGAGCTGTCAATACACATACTGAAGTTATAAAAGAAGCAAAAATTGCATTCATCACCCAGAATGCATCTTTGTATCCAAAAATGGACCACAAGTTCAAGTACATTAAAGGCCCAGTGGTGAAAAATACACTGACTTGATTTGGATGCAGTGAATTCGGTAGCAGGTAAAAATCTCTTGGCACATATGTAGCTAAAACACATTTATATATTTTGCAAAAGAAATCTTACCTGCCCATTCTTCCCCAATTCCATCTCAACTATTGCAACAGGAGTGTTTATCTGATCAATGTGTCTCGACTGTGACTTCAGATCCACTCGCCAGTTCATGTTTTTCAAGACATTATCCCAACGGCTTTGATTGATCAGGCTCTCATGGATCTTTATTCGGTGGTTCTTCCAAAATTTTGCAATGACTGCAGCTTGATCTGACGTGATGCCACCTTGTTTTTTGGTTTGAGCAGTGAGGAAAGCCTCCAGCTGATTCAAGTCCATGTCTGCTGAAGCAATTGACTGTAGGGAAAATAAGAGGAGTAAAAGAGAAGCTTGCTCAAAAATACTCTTTAACCATCTAAAGTGAACAGTCTACCAAAAGATAGCATCTTTAAGGTTTTACAAATATTGTATTTTAAAGAGATAGTGCAAACAAAGCTGGGTTATGGAAATAACCTGACAACTTCCATTAAAAACTCAATTTACAAGTGCCTACCACTTATCCCAGGTTCCTGCCTCTGGACAGCTGGAGCGTAACGGTTTGGTAACAGTGATGAGGAACCTGGAAGCACCTTTGGGAACACAGTACTGGTACAGGATAACAAGGAGGTTCTCACTATCTGCCTCGCCCTCTCCCCCCAGCATGCCCTACGCATACCCAACTGGTCACTGCTGGGAACACTGGGTCAGGGGTCTGGCGTGATACTGTTGTTCTGATGGTCTGTTAAACAGGAAAGCTGGGGGAAACACAACATGCCCCCAGCCAAGGCTGAAACAACTGAGGAGACATCCCTGCTCACTGCAACATCCACAGCTTCATCTGCCACCTCCACATCGCAGACAAGGAACCAAGACTGGCAAACGCTGCACCAGTCAAGCAGGGTCTGCAGCACTGGCCGCACTGGTGTGCTGAATGCAGCAGCGAGTCTTCCAAGGGAGAGCTCGTGTGTTGGGGGGGCAATCCTCAAAAATACAACTGCAGCTTCTTCCAAAGCATCAGTGGAGTCTGTCAGGCTAAATGCTGTATTTGTGTTTTGCGAGGGAGTGTAAGGGGTCTTTTACTCCTCCTCCCTGTGCAGCAACAGAAATTAGTCTTTCCAAGCCCCTTTTTTATTAGTTATCCTTTTTTTTCACCTATTTTTCAAAAGCCTTAAATTTGCATTGCCTGACAATGGTTACTAAATATGGCCATGAAGGCTGAGGGAGGATGAGAGGTGGGGGGAGGAAACTGTGGACAAGTTTCCCCATCATAGTTTCAAGGAGATGCTTTTGCTTCATTCTCATCCAAGAGGGATGCAGCTTATCCTAAACGAACACACCACTTCCAAGCACACACTGATAGGGAGCACAGTGAAGTGGGGCCAGTGCTGCAATCATTGGGACTTGCCTGCCCATGGTGGTCCTACTGCTGAACTTCAGTGTGTGGGGGAAACAACGATCCTGCTCATTAGCCAAGGGGATGACACCATGAGGCATTTGGCCGGACACACACCATGTGCTCCACATTGCCTGTCTGCAAAATTGGGTATCATTTATCTACAAATGGAGGGGTTAGTGCTCTGCGAGCTTCCCGAGGACGCCAGATCTGTTGCTTCTCCCTGCTTCATCAGCAATGAACTGAAACTGTCAGTGGGGCCAACTACTGGCAAGCTACACCAGACATACATCAAAGTACGTGATCGTAGTCACAGCAGGAGCATCCTGAAATAAAATGGCAGGTAAAAAAAATAAAACAAACACAAGAAGTAGCCCAAAACAAAGAGCTCATGCATCACGCAAGCGATGGAAAACAGCAGCAGGTCTGCTGCTTTGAAGGGAGTAAAGTCAACACATGCCCAACCTCCAGCAGATACACAACCACATCCTCCTTACCCTGAGGTTTTTTTTTCAAGAGAAAAGCAAACCCGAAACAACTCCCACAAAAAAACCCAAGAAACAACAAGTGATCTACAACAGTTACATTGTCTTTTATTGTCCTGCGTATAAGATCTTTCTCCTGAAGCTTCTGCAGTATTTTTTAGGAGGGCTGCACTGCCTTCCCTTGCTCTCACAACGGATTAGCTGCCATCTGCTATGCCATCAAGAGCAGAAATGCACGCTAGTAACCACTCAGCTGTATCAGGGCTTCAGCTTAATAGCAGCATCTGCCAATTTACTCTAAAATTTGAGATGCCTAGTGCACCGCTCTGTCTTTTCCACCGGGCATTCACCATATCTGTATATATTGCTCAATATCGTTAAGATATTTAACCTAAGAGGTAATTACCCTGTAACATCTAATTATGCAGTAAGTGAAAAAAGCACTTCTTTTCATTTTCAACACAAAAGCCCTTAGGTTTACAGTCCTTTCCTACATACACATCTTACATAAATAGGACTATCTATTAACAGCAGTATGGAATATTTTCTGGTTTAGTATTTTTAATCTACATCTGTGTGGGGATCTGTTTGCATGTTGTGTGACACCAACTACTGCTTATATACACCTCTTGTGTTGGTTTATGTGAACAGGAGGGAGGAACAGCCATGAATCAACAACCCCAGTCCCCAGCACCTTATGCAAGCCCTGTCAAGACCAAGATCAGGTTGAGATTCAGACTTTCTTCTCAGTTCAGCTGTGCAGAAAATTGCCTTCTGTTTTATTCCTGCGCAGGAACCAAGAGCATAAACTGCATCCTCTGCACTGAATGAAGCAGAGATGTCACAGAGAAACATCTCATCTGCATTAAATGTGAACCTAATGCAGATTCACTGGATCAAAAAACCAGGTAATCCTTTTCTAGGGTTGATTTTATAACCTTCAACTAATACAAATTTGTAATTATTTGGATTTTTTTTTAACCTTATCCCCTTCATAACAACGCTTTTTGTGAGATGTAGCAAGATTTCTGGCAGTGCTTTGCTAAGCTGGTAAAAACCACACCCCCCAAAGTTCCTTATTGTGCTTGACACACAATATAAATTTGACTTCAAAGTGGATCTGAAAGATGAAGCTTTCAACCAAGCTTGCAGTTTTAAGCATAAGCAAGACAAAACAATACAAGGGCTCCTACAGGACAGTTAAACTTGCCTGTTTGGCAAAGATCATCAACACATTGACAATTAATTAAGATCCAGCATGAGCTACACTCAAAAACTGTATACATTTGTCCCGATATAGTTTGCTACCCAAAATACTATGGCATAAAACAGAGGAAAGAAACCATGTATCATAATTAACAATCATTTATCTCTCTCTCACACACGTGTGTACATGTACACACAATATGAATCACTTTATACTATACACAGCTAAGAAACCAGAAGACAACAATCATACTCTATTTTGGTGGGATATTTATCAGATAATGCATGCCTTAAATAATACACCAATGTAGTCTATCATTCAGACTAGAACCCCACTCAGGTTGGAAGTACAACTACTACTTTTTATATTTATAATAACTTTTATATAACATAACTTTACAAAATCTACTTTTCTATTTATAATAATATAAATTTTAATTGGAAGTGGGCACAATCAATCAATGAGTTCTTCAATATAGCTGCACAAAGATGTTAATGCAGGCATATTTTCTTTGAAATTCCTCAACAAAACCCCACTAGCTATAAAGGTTTTCAAGCCACAAAAGAACAGCAGCTCATTTTAATACTCTTTTTAATCTTAACTTGGAAATACTTCACGGTGGACAGGAAACCTGATATAAGTTACAAAGAATGAGAGAATAAAGGTCTTTGCTGATCTTCCATCTCCGTTATTGCAATTCATTCTTTAAACAAGGGTAGTTCTTACTCCATTGCTCATATGAATTGGCCACAGTTAAATTTTGACTTTTTTTAAGCTTGAGGAAACGCTTTAATTTATCTTGGCAAAAAAAATGTATTTCCAGTCATATTCTGCACAGCATTACAAACAATTCTTTCAATTACTTTTAACAATGCTCATTTATTACACAGAATATCAAATTACAGTAAATACACCTTACTGATATTTCTAAGGATTAAAGTTAAAACATGAGTGATTCTGTGGTTATAACTAAAGATAGTTAAAGGACAATGACCAGCTGTTGTCCACCTCCCACAGCAGTGATAAAGATAGTTTCATAGAATCATAGAATTGTCAGGGTTGGAAGGGACCTTAAAGATCATCTAGTTCCAACCCCCCGCCCATGTGCAGGGCCACCTCCCACAACCTGTTCCAGTGTCTCACCCCCCTCATGGGGAAGAACTTCTCCCTAACATCTAATCTGAATCTCCCCACCTCTAGTTTTGAGCCATTCCCCCTAGTCCTACCACTACCCGATATCCTAAAAAGCCCCTCCCCAGCTTTCTTGTAGCCCCCTTAAGATACTGGAAGGCCACAATAAGGTCCCCTCGGAGCCTTCTCTTCTCCAGACTGGACAACCCCAACTTTCTCAGTCTATCCTTGTAGGAGGGGTGCTCCACTGCTGGAATAAACAATACATGCACATTTTAGCATCATAACTGGAAGCTTCTCAGGACTTAAACATGTTGAAACATGTTTTATCCATCAGCTCCTACAGCTGAACCACCATCAGCATTGGTTCAAGAGGGATACATCTTATTAATGCCAATTACTTAGTCCAGACAGACCTTACTGTGCAGGATCTACTGCTGTACCTTGAGTCACAGTACTGTCAGTGACACACATCATTATATAATATAGACTTTATACTCTGAGCTAAGTGTGTGGATATGGAGATCTTGCCTTAGTTAACTGTTTCCCACCTCATCTCTTCAGCAGCCCTCAATAAGCATATTTTTCAATATATTATCACAGCCCCTTTTTTTTACTTACAGACTGTCCCATCTTTACACAGTTCTACAGCACGTTAAGAAGCACTGTTAGAAGGATGACATCAAGGGAAACAAAGCTAGGTAGGACCTAATTTCAGTTTTATTGGTAATCACAAATGATTTACTATTTCAACATTTAAACCTTCAACTCACAAGAAGGCGAAAAGATTTCTAAGAATGTATGGAATCATAGTTGTTCTATGACAGCAACTAATTTAATTTAGTTACTTGAGTAAATAGCCACAAACAAGCCTATTTTCAAAACTAGGCTCTGTAACAGAACACCATTAGATACTAAAAATTTCCTCACATTATGCATTCTGAGATTTGTTAAAATATACTTTTTTCTTGCCTCTCCCAGAAAACACAGCTGGTGGACAGCATCTCATACTACAAGCATGCAAATCCTTCTCTCAGCAACTGGCTACACTTTTCTTTCCAGAGGCTGGGCAGATGCTTTTAAACAACAAGAAACTGTTTTGGTCATACTGACTTCTCCTTGTGTTCACCTTCAATGCATACCCACTATGTCTTCAAAGTAATTCAGCCAATAAAAATATGACTTCAAATACTATTTCCTTAATGGAACAATATTTGATAATCTGGAGAGTTTTGTATTGGCTTAATTAGATCCGTTAGACATGTGCCTTGGTACACAGAACAGGAAAACAGACTTAAATTCATTATCTCTTCTGAGAAATAAAACCTGACAAGCATGCAGTACTAGTGAGAAACTACAATTGGTAAAACCCACTGGGGAAAAAAAGAACATACTTAATTTCCAGAAATAAAACATTACTTGTCAACCGTTACGGAAGAGCTTCAAGAGCTGCCCATGCCATCATGTGTAGGCATTTTCTCCAGCTGACCCTCAAAATTGCAAGCTGCTGCCAGCCTGGAGCACAAAGAAATCACAAGCTCAGAGAAATCAACAACTCAGTGCCTTGTATCATACTAATGAACTCATCTCTTCAGGTTTTTGGGAGGTACCCTGTAATTCAGATGCTCTTAGAAATAGAACCTTGAAAACTGCTTCTCAGCCCCTTGGAGCACATGCATGGAGATGGGTGATCAGCTACAGACAAGAGGAACATGCCAAGCCAAAACACTTTGAACACAAAGCGAATTCTTGTTACCATCAGAATACTATGCATTTATTTCATTTATCCCTGGAAGAAAACCTTTACTGGATTTGGAGCAAGCAGAGGGTGCCTGCAGCAGGCAGCTTCGGGTTGTGCAGTTTCTTTCTCCTTATCTACAAAGAAAGGCAGCCCTGGGAGAGCAGGGGGGAACAGAAGCAGCTCTCATAGTCTTTGGACATAACAGCACATGTGGGTCCTACTGATACAGCTATTTGTCAAAGTTAGCTCAGCATGCTCTTCTGCAAATAGTAGCTTCAGACAGGAGGAATTTGAGAACATCTCTGCAACCCTGTGGTTTCTGGGTCCTCCTTTGTAAGCACGTACTAACCAGACTCTCTCCCAAGGGCTGCTGAGATATCCAGTCCTGTAATAAATGAGCTGTTCCCATAGATGTTCCCTGGATATTAGTCTAGTAGACTTTCCCACGTTTTTGGAGACAGTAGGGGTTTTCAACTACTTGGTAGGTTGTGCCTCACAAACACTGTTTATTACAGTCCAAGAGCTCTCCTGAGAATTGGAATTAAGATAAAATTAGATGCAACAGCCTGCTTGTCTGCACTTGAAAATGGTGATCAATCTGTCAGAAAAAAACCCCAACGAAGCTCCACACCCTCTGCAAACTTTTAAGTCAGAAATCACAAGTGACCTTAACAATACATTTAGTATTTCTACATCAAAGTAGAAAGATTTTAACTAATCCTTGAGTTTTCATCTAATCCATGGGAGATCACATGAATTTCTTTTATTCGAGTTCCATACTATGTCCCAATATTATTTTAGTTTGCTTCTCATTGAGCTGTTAAAAGTGAAATGAAACTGTCTGCTAATAGAAAAGAGCAAATTATGAATCATTAAGAGGGTAATAATATACATATTGTTTAAAACTTGTGATTATTTTCTAGAGTGTAACAGATCTTCTGCAACAACTATTTCTTATTGCAACCTGTAGAGCCTTTTGATTCATTGCCAAGGAGACACTAACCAGGTCAATGGACATTCAGGAGACTTGTGAATATTTTTAAGTTTGAGTTATTCTGACTTACATCAAGCTTTCTTCTTGGACAGGAGGCCTTGCAACACAGCAATAAAAAAAAATTACTTCATTGCTACTGCAGATAGGAAAAATGTGTGTGCATGATGAAGTTTCAGGCAAAATTACATCCTTCCTGAATTTCTAATCTTATTAAGCTTGATTCCACCCAGACTTGTCAAATGTGCACATGGAAGGTAAAACCTTTCTCAATGGGTTGCTTCCATGCTTCTTGACTGACTCCATTTCTTCCCAAGGTTCCCAGGTTCCCACCAAGTAGAACACCCCCAAGCCCCTATCTTTTTTTTTCTTTTTCATTTCTCACTAAATCCAATGTTCTCTGCTAAAATTACTTTTTCATTTGAACATGAAGTTCACTAAAAGGGAAGCAGATATTTAGCTATTTTTGGCCTAGCCTACAATTGAATGCAAGAGAGATCTCAGCATTAGCTTTTAAAAGCATCTGAAGCAACCACAACATTTTCCTCCAGCCTTCCTCTGCCATTAGTCTGTGTGCCTGCTAGAAATGACCAGTGTGAACTCATAATTCAATAAAACACCACTTCCTAAACTTATTTGCAGAAGGTGTCATTTTTCTGTGGTGTGAAGACTCATTTGATGCCAAAGGAGGATGAAACGTTGGTTAAAAGAGGCAGCCACCAGATGAACCACAACCTGAGCCATGCTCCTGTGGTCAGATCGTATTTCCTGCAAACCTGCTGTGCTGAGCTCAAAAAAGTGGCTCCCCCACCCCAGCCCCATCTTAAAAGACATCTTTAGCTGAAGGAAAATTGAGAATCATTGGGATTACTCTGTCTGGACCTACTTAAAGACTCTGTCTAGGCTTTATACCACTAACAGAACAAGAATAAATAAATAAAAGAAAACAAAACAAGCCCACCCACTAATAATATTAGTCATCGCTAGATCTCCAAATGATGCCTGCATACTCAGATTACAAACACATACTAAAAGCTTGGATTTTAAGCAATAAACATAAAAAACACCACCACTCCCTTCCTGAATAATAGTTTCCAGACTACTTAAATTATTTAAAATAGAAAGAGGAAGAGATGTGCAAGAAAAAAGGCAGCGGGAAGAGCTTCTCAGAGAGCACAGACAGGACTTGGACAGGCTACAGGGAGATAAAACAGGACTACAAAAATAAGGAAATATTCTATTAATAGTCATATACTTGCAACTACAAGGGTCAAATAGGAGGATTAAAAATACGAATGTAAATTGTCCGTCCTGGCCTGTACTCAACTGAATTACAGCAAAAAAATCCCAAGCTTTGCTAATCAGTTTTCTCTCCACTTGAGTCAAATTCTTTGCTATGGTTTAGAATGTATTTTGCCACTTGAGGTGGAAGCAAAGAAATGTCACATTTCCAGTAGTTCTCAAACATGCAGCCATGTTACAGACAAGTTTGACGGGTTCAACCTTCTTCTAAACCAATGTGCAAACACACATGCCCCTTGAACTATGCTTCAGCAGAAGCAAGTTGTTTTCTTGGAGAACATATAAATCTTTGCAGGTTACATTAGTCAGCCTAAAATGCTTTCTTCTTCAGTCCTCCTGAAGGAGCTGGATTCAGAAATAAGAACTTGCAACAGATGGAAGCCATTTAATGCAGTATTGCTAAAGACAGAGAGGAAAATAAAAGGCAGAGAGGAATCCAGATAGGACAGAATAAATACCAGATGGTAAGTACAAAAAAAAAAAAAATTCAAGGGAGGAAGTAAAAGCAGGAAAAGAGAGACAGACACAGTGACAGTCACGGAATTGGTGACATGACCTGTTGTTCCCTTAAGAGATCACGTGGTCAGCCTTTTTTTCTGCTCCTCTGTTCTCTTACAATAAAATAAATGAGAACTGGGTTTATCAGGTTTCTACAATCATTCTGGGAAAATGACTTGCTACTGCTTCATGTTTAATCTCGTTTCACTTTGGAGAGTTAAAAATAGAAGTTGAAACAGCTCGTATTTTGAAGGCACATGGAAAAAAAAAGTTGTAGCCCTACTCTTGAGTGCAGTAATGGTGCAGACATTAGCAGAGCTTATTGTAGCACCCTGCAGGCAGTGATTCTGTCAGTGAAATCAGGCAAAGAATGAACTTGTTTTAATATAAACCGAGCACAGAAAATGGTGTCAGAAAACAGTGTCTCACAGCGGTGAGACACTGGCACAGTTTGCCCAGAGGAGCTGTGGATGCTCCATCCCTGGAGGTGTTCAAGGCCAGGCTGGACAGAGCCTTGAGCTACCCGGTCTAGTGGGAGGTGTACCTGCCATGGCAGGGGGGTTAGAACTAGATAATCTTTGAGGTCCCTTCCAATCCAAACCATTCTATGAATTATAATGAAACAGAATTAGCATCATTAATTAATTTTCACTTTTACTCAGCCTATCTGGATCATTTGCATCCTAAAATTTAATTAACTCAACTGATATTCCCCCTTGGTTTACATTTGGACATCAGCTTCCTTTAGAGCAAAGCACAGATGCTCCAGTAGTGAACATAAAACACATGAGTCACCCTCCTTGCCTGTATGTTGTCTTGCCATATACTCTGATTCAAAGCGAGATTCTGAGTCTAGGCTCTGCTTTCCTTCCTTTCACAGCACTATTGTATGTTACCTATACTCTTCTGGGCAATAGCTGGAGTTACATTTTCCTACCTGGAGGAAGGGTTTCTGCACTATTAGACCAGGCTCACACCACAGTGCATCACTGCCTCAGCCCATAACCCTACCGACACACTTCTCAGCAGCAAAGAGATCAGCAAGTAGGGGAGACATGTTTACAGACTACATACTTTCAAGGGAAGTAAGCAGGAGTGCTCTACCATCTGGTCATTCATCACCTATTTTGACAACTCGTGTTACATGTTGACAGGTTTGACAAGCAAGAGGTAAGCTTCCAGTCTCAGGATACCAGCCTCTCCTTTCAGCACAGATAAAATGGGTTTTCCCTCCTGTCAGTTCAGCGAAATACAAAACATGTCTCCCAAACCAGTGGTGGTTGTAAACAGCTGAGCCTTTATGAGGAGAAAGGAGCAGCAAGTCAAACTCTTCACCATAGAAATCACGATTGCTCTGTAAAGGTCCCTGGCTCCATCACTAGTGCTGGAAAACAACATTTGATCGGAAGCAAAGCCCAAACCAGGGAGCTCAGAAGAAACCATCCTCATTTTCCCATAAAGTAAGTACTGTTTGCCTTATCAAAAATGCTCTAAGTCTAATAAAAGGGGCTTTGGGAGGGAAAAAAAAAAAGGCAAAACACTTAATATTGTAATAGTAATCTGAAAGTATTCCCCAATACATTAAATATTAGGTTATTATTATAATAGATTAAATATTAATGACTACTTTAATTGCCCCAGAGGGGGTTCTCTTCTTCTATCAGGCCAGGCTCCCAATGAAGTCATCTATGAGCAGAGCTGGCCAACCAAGCAGGTTTTCCAGCAAGCTTGTAGGATCAACTCCCCAGCTCTGTGCCACCACACACAATATGCACTGCCCTCCAGAGCTGTACATACATGGCAGTGGCTGGCAGAGCTTGCAGACACCACCAGGGAAAACTGTTTGGTGCCAAACAAAATCTGGCTTTAGATTTCACCGTCTCAAGCCTTAACAGCTAAAAACTTCAGCACTCAAGTGCTCCAAGACATGCAGCCCATGTCATCAAAATAATTATTTTTTTTCCATGGCTTTTCTTTGGATTTTAGTCAAATTGGGGGCTGCTCATATTCAGTAAACTCCCTACCATTTGTCCACATGAACTAGAAAATCTCGAGCACTTTCTTTTCATTAGGAGACTTTTTATAGATTTCCTGACATCTCACAAACTGACATGCCATAAAAAGAATCCTATGAATAAAAGCACTCTACCTGTTGAGCAAGGAACAACTGATACTCTTCTAACCTGGTTCACAACAAGCCAGAGCCAGATCTCTCTCTTTTGATCATTCAGGAAACTTTATACAATGGACACAAAACAGAAGAATATACACAGATACTTGTGTACAAGGAGGAATGTCCAGTAACCAGTGGAGAAAAGAGTCCTTCTGCAAAGTTGCATCAGGCGCTTGTGCCTCCGGGCTCTTTAGAGTCCTCAAGAGAGGACCATCTTAGAGGCCTCAAGAGGTCTGAAGCAGCATAACAACCTCTAGCCTCTTGAGGACCCATCGGTAAAGCACAGCTCAGGTGACCCATGCATCTCAACCATAACACTGGAAAGCAAACTGTGGGGCCACACTGCAACATCTCAACCTGCCTCAGAAATACAGCTTATCATCTTCATCCTTGGCAACGTAGAAAAACTAAGCACATCACTGAGTGGTGTTAGAAGGGCACTCATTTCTGACCTCTCTTCTTAACTCTGCATTAGATGCATGCATATTTTGCAAATATGTTTGTGTGAGCACCATATGAATACTTGAACATCTACTAAAATAACAGCACACTGCCTAAATGTGCCATTTCTTCAGCAGAAAAAGGGAGTTGTGCGCATTTTGTTCACTTCAAAAAGGTAAAAATCTAGTTTAATGAAAAACGCAAAAGAAATCACAACTAATTCAAACCCATAAAATATTTGTACCATATTTGACCATGTAAAACTAAAGGGTACTTACACAAGCAGCTTGTTAGAACGGAATACAAACTACTCTTGAACCAGAAATGGCAAAAAGAGTATATGAGAACAGCACATCTGATGCGACAGTCTGAAGAGACAACAAAGCCATGTGTAAATGTCAGACAAGGAGTAAAAATGTCTGTTGCTTACTTGCCTTTTACACAGACACTACTTCAGTGTCTGCACATATCTGCAGAACATGTTTCATAATCCTGGCATCACAGTTTAGAGAGACTGCAAAGAAAGGAAAGAAAAACTACCCACCAAACTAAGGTAGGAATCTTTTGGCAGAGATCCCAAAACATCTCAACAAGGAAAATAAAATCGAACCTTATTTGGAAAAAAACACAGAATTTCACTCAAGCTATATTTGTATTGCCACTTTTTATTGTTAGGGGAGAGAGAGGTAAGAAAAACACGCTCTTAGAAATATATTAATATAGGCAAATTGAGATAATTACAAAAATATTTTTTTAAATTATCAGAAAAACACTTATTTTAAGTCTAAAACTTGTTTACACAAGTTGCCTATTATTTCACATTTGCTCAGCAGGATATTTTATGTCTTTTTTCAGTGAGATTCTGTTGTAACCTATTTTTAATTATGTGAAATCACATATAAACCAGCATTTTTAAGATGTAAATATAGAAGATGCCAAAGAAGTAGAGGGATAAAAAACGTATTCCAAGATGACTGTCATCTTTAGAAGTGAAACACGTAGTCCTCAAGGAGAGCAGATAAACAGATACCAAACTCCAAGGGGAGCTGAGGAGGAGAGAAGTGCCACAGGACTGCTATACAACCATAAAACTACCAACTGCACTTGGAATTAGATCTTGGGCTATCAGCTCACGTGTTGTAAACAAAGGGAAAGGTAAATCTCACTGGCTTTGTTCAAACAGCCCAATTTTAAATCATTAGGTGACTAAAAAGTACAGGCCAATTTAGTTCCCTTGTGTGATTTTAAGACTTGGTTTCCTTGTATTTGACTACTATATACAGCAGACACAATTATGGAAAACTTATTGTATTTAAGCTTCATATTGTGTTTAAGCTTTATAACAAAAATGTCTCAAAATAAGAACTCACTTTGGTTTTCCCCATAGTGAACTCTTAATCCTTCACAATGGAGGCCATGCATGTTCCAGTCAGTTCTGACTTAATCCATATATTAAATCCTTTTTTTAAAAAAAAGTTATTGTGTAAAAGCATATATTTATAATGATAAACATAAAAAATTTTAAAATTGGGTATTTTAGGCCTTATATTTAAAGAAAGTTACTCAGTTCATCTTGTTCTAAAGCCAGTGCTCCTCTAGGGATGAACCTGGAGCCCTCTCAGTAAGTTGCAGCCAACCCCTCTGGCCCAGGGCAGCTCACAGGGAACCAGAGCCAGCTTTCAGACTGCAGCTCAAGCTGCCAGAAGTTCTTACCTGACAACTTCTGACCCATTGGGTTCAATGACTAAAACATCAATGAACAAAGGACTCCATGTAACAATTGTAGCGCCTGGTATTTAGTGCCACTAATACTTTTTTTTTTTTTAAATTAAACAAATTATCAATATTATCCAAACATGTTGAAGAGTTCAAGAATCCATCATACTTGGTCACCAGACTAGAAGAAATCAAGTACAAGCTGCAAAATGGAATAACTTTAACCACACAGCATTTTCACCACTCTTAAATTTTTGGTGTTGTCAGCTTTTGTTTTTTTAACAAGTTGTTGGATATAGAGCATCCAGTTGCTACAAACTAGTACAGCAGAAAAACTACTGCACATCATATCAAGACTGTAGCTGCAAAGCATTACTGGGCAAGGAAAATATCCCATGTTCAGCTTGTAAAAAGACTGACTTGTAACTGTCATCCAAATTTCCTTTTCATATGCTAGCTGTGAACCTCAGTGGCTCAAGTGAATGCCAGAGCTCTGCATCTTTGATAGAGTGTTTGTTATTCAAAGCATTAACAGCTCTTTCTGTTCCTCTCTTCTTGTTCTGAACCTTCTGTGAAATGAGGATGTATACACTAGCAGGGAAGATTATGCTCAGCCCAATGTGAAGCATCCATTGACTAGTCTTTTCTCCTAATAAGATTAATCTTTACTTGCAATGAAAAAAATGCATGTATATTGAAGAAAGAAAGAAGTCTATTATCTGCTCAGCTGTGTGGCTGCCTCACCTGAGACTGGCAAGGTTGGAATAAGAGTTTTTATTCCAACATCAGTACTCTCCTGGAGCAAGCAAGCACTAATCTTCCTTCACACCTGTTGTAACAGACACAATTTTAGAAGTATCGTATAATAAAGAATATAATTTCAGTGTACAGCCTTTCCTTTCCTTTTAGTCCTTCCTTATGCATCAAATTGAAGAGGAGACAACTCCAGTTGTTCATAGGCCACATTTAAAGAGGAAACAACTCATATTAGTCGAGAAAATCACCAGTGCTGAGATGATGGTGGTGAACTTCATTACCCGCTTCAGCATCTCCCCCATGCTTTGGGGAACAGGGAATGAAGCATTAGTGTTACTGAAATAAAGGCATGAAACTGCATGTGACGCCTAAGGGAGTCCTTTCCCCTTTTCAAATCTACTCTATACAGCATGTGTTTCATGAATACTAATTAAGTATAGTAGAAGCATTTAATTTGTAGTAATGAACTTCAAATGCAAGATCCAACTCCCTAGTCTTATCAGAGTAGACTCTTATGGTCAAGAGAAACACTGTAGGAATCAGACTGGACTAATGAATTTCAGCATAATCAATATACTTGCCATTCCGTGTGTGTGCATGCACACACATGTATATATACACAACATATGTTAATCACACATATAAATACATGCAATATATGCTAACCATATATGGGGGGGGGGGGGGGGGNGCTGGATGGGGCTCTGAGCAACCTGATCTAGTGGGAGTTGTCCCTGTGCATGGGCGGGGGGTTGGAACTAGATGATCTTTAAGGTCCCTTCCAACCCCGACAATTCTATGATTCTATGATGACCATACTACTTACTGACAGAAGTTTTACCAATGCAACAGTCTGAACCATGCATTTCGAAGGGAACAGGGAAATCAACAGGATACAAAGCATCTAGACCATCAGGGAATTCAACTTTCTCAGCAGCACAATGTTCCCTAAGTCCATTAACACACAATTAGCAGATTTTCAGCAGGGCATTTTAAAACTAAGAGGTAGTGCAGAGTCATTACAAACATGAAGAGCTGGCACTGACCTGCCTGCTCCAGACAGGACAGAGAGGGCTGCCCCCACCTCTGCAACTGGGACAGAGCACCTAGGTCTCTACTTGCAGAGATACAATCAGTGCTGTAATTGAGGAAAAACAGAGAGACTTGCTTCTCTTCTGGGCAACACAGAGTTTAGCACACCTATTACACACGAGTGACGCAGGTCTGCCAACTTCTTTTAATTTACCGCTTTTCTGTAGATAAGGACACAAAAAGGCACCAAAGGTCAAGTAAACCATTAAATGTAAGGTAAGCCACTTTCACTGAGTGGCACAGTCATAGTGTATTGGCACTTAACAATCTCAAATGAAATAAATCTTGGATCGGCCTTGTGAGGTAATGACCTTTCACCTCTGTCTCATGCTTGAGTTATAGAAAATACTATTAATTAAATGAAGGACATTATAATGGTGGGAGTCCTTCTGTTTCTGCCTGTCTTCAGGATCTGTACTTGCAGTAGACAATGAGGTTAGTAATGTGGAGGTGTGGATTCCTTGCTCACACTCTGTTGTTTAAATGACAGCCCAATTCATATGGATCTGCTCACAGTGCAGAATACCACCACCTCCACATCCTGCAGCTACCAGCAATAACACCGCCTGCTACACATCTCCTCAGTAATCACAATAGCAGTGAAAACAGTACTGCAAACACAGAAGGCTTCAACAACACAGAGTTTTGCAACGGAAGAAGTAACAAAAAGAAGAGGATTAAAATCATACAGAATATAAACAATAAATTGCTGCTCTAGACAGTGAAGCACTGATCTCACCACTCTTGTCAATGTTCTTCAACCATGTAACATCCTGCAGCCAACCTTCCTTTACAGTTCGTTCTTTTGAAGAACCTTTCCCCTCTGCTTTGTTATTCCTACAACCCCTAACTGCACCATTCCTTAATTAATTGCACATACACATACGTAAAATCTAAACTAAATCATACCGAAAGCACTAATAACAATGCTTTGGGGAAGTATCCATCAACGTCTTCATCACCACAACACAGCAGGTGCTAGTTCAAGTAAACATTCTATTTTCTACCCTCCCAGGACAATGCTGAAATACAGCCAAAAAAAAGAAGTGATAACTGTAGGTTTGTATACTGAGAAGAGAAAATGTATACTGAAACACCAGACATGGAGAGGTGTCAGTTGAGCTGTGTTCAGATTAGTGAGCTATAAAATAGTGGAGTTTGATTGAACTAAAAAAAACCCCAAACCTCAGATTGTTATTTAATTGTTCCAGGTAATCATTGAGACAATCATTTTCTCATGTATGTCCAGTTATAACACTATAGACATACCCTCCAACCCAAAATTTGGTGCAAAGTTACCATCAGTGTATTTTCACCTAGCCCAGTAACAAATACAATCATCCATGATAAGCACAGCCACTCGCTGGAGCAGAAGGTGTAACACTACACAGCATACTTGGGTAGAAAGCACCTCATATGGACACAATACTTATTGATACTGCTTTACAAGCAACTTGTTCCTTTCACCTGAATTGAGAAGAATGAGCATGCCTACAGAGCTATCTCTTTAGTCAGTAGATGCAGGCACAATTGCAGTTCGAAATGGCAGAAAGCAAGTGGTCTTTCCTGTTAAGTCTTCCCAAAAGATTTTACCTCAGCCTTTGTACTGAGGCTGTTGTGTCTCTCAGCCTTGCAGAAGCCTGGACAGCTGCAAGGAACTCAAAAGTTCATGACTCAGCCCACACACTTGAAGAATCACAAGGTACCAGGGGAGAGGGGAGAATGACAACTCCCTTCCGTTATTAGAAAATGCAAGAAGTCATTTATTTCCTACCAGCAGCTGTCAGCAGAAATCCTGCTGAAGAAGATGCAAAGGCCTTTATCCTGCACTGATTTAACCCAACAACTGTTTTTTCTGCTCTGACTCTTCACCTAAGGGCAGGCTCCTGTTATGAAGATCAAATAGCCTCTTCCTTCTCAAGCAGAGGCAGTAATGCTTTGAGATCTCCTCTCGTGGCAACAGCAGCAACTTCACAGGGAAAGGGTTGCAGTCCCTAGCAGAGGAGTGAGTCTTCAGGGACAACAAATGGCAACAACATCAGGCAGCCTCCAGAACACCTGAAGTTTGCTCATGCAACTCCAGAGCCCTTTACACACTGAGTGATTTTATCCACTAGTGACACTGAGTTTTTCCCCAAAAGCCTTTAGATCAGATTTTGATCAAAAGGTTTCCTATTCAACAGATTTTCTCTGAAGGCACCGAAAAAAGTAACCACTAGAAAGAGCTGGGCATTTCACCACAGAGAAACAGCTTCAAGATGGGACTTACTGTGTGTACACAGCAGAGCCAAACAATGGTACCATCAGCCTCTTGGCTGAAAAACAGGGGAATTAAACATCACAGCCATCAGAAAAATCTGATAGATATAGCAGCATGATTCCTAATGAAAACCACGGATGGAAGAAGGATACTGAATGTTACAAGGTGCATACATAAGAGTTTGAGTGCATCTTATACATTTGATACCAAGCTCTTGGTTCTCACATATAGTCTGACTAGTATTTTACCAATGACATATCGGTATATTTACTACAGATGGTGTCACCCTCATCATTTGTGAGAATAAATATTTAATAAAATATTTAGATTCCTCATGTTGAAATTTTTATTTTCATTTAGCTAATGTAGTTTCATTGGAAGCAGAAGAGCAAACCAGGACACTTCCAACAGAGCAGCAAGTGAGCACATTCGATAAATCCAAGAGCCTGCTGCCACCAAAAGGAAAACGGTGGAATTACTCCAGATGTAAAGTATTACCAGTGGAAATAATACAATAAGTTAAAGTTAAGTAAAGAGGAGACAAATTTTAGCATTTTAATCAGGAAAATGAAAAAAGCTGGGGGTGAGAATTTGCAAAAGCTCATGTCCCCCAGTTCCTCAATGTTTTGCAAACTTACGGGGTAGGAGGCTGGGAAGTATGAAGGCAGAGGGTAAAGAACAATTGACAAAAAACCATGGAAATGGTACAGTTCTTCAGGGCCAGACTTCCAAGGGCTTTGTTCTACCTTCCAGAATATTCCACACAAGAAAAGAAATGAGATTTTAAATTTTTTTTTTTTTTTAAAGTAATTTCACTACAGTAACATAATTTTTTTGGAAAATAATTTAGCATTTTAGAAAGGTCAGATGATTTATGCATATTCAGTAGATCTAGGCGCAGGAAAGGAAACCCATCTACCCATGTGACACTCATCTACAAGAAGGGCAGGAAGGAAGATTCGGGCAACTGCAGGCCTGTCAGCCAGACCTCAGTACCAGGGAAGATTATGGAACAGTTCATCTTGGGGGTGGTCACACAGCAAGTGCAGGACAACAGGGGGATCAGGCCCAGCCAGCATGGGTTCATGAAAGGCAAGTCCTGTTTAACCAACCTGATCTCTTTCTATGACCAGGTGACCCACCTAGTGGATGAGGGAAAGTGGTGGATGTTGTCTACCTGNTGAGGCTGGTGAGAGGTCTAGAAAACATGACTTATGAAGAGTGGCTGAGGGAACCGGGGTTGTTTAGTCTAGAGGAGAGGAGTCTGAGAGAAGACCTTATTGCTCTCTACAACTACCTAAAAGGTGGTTGTAGTGAGGCTGGTGCTGGTCTCTTCTCCCAAATCACTAATGATAGGAGGCCTCAAGTTGCACCAGGGGAGGTTTAGATTGGAAATCAGGAAGAAGTTCTTTACTGGGAGAGTGGTCAGGCACTGGAACAGGCTGCCCAGGGAGGTGGTGGAGTCACCATCCATGGAGGTGTTTAAAAAACAAGTAGATATAGGACTTGAGGTTATGGTCTAGTAGTTCGGGAGATGTTGGGATGAAGGTTGGACTTGACGATCCTAGAGGTCCTTTCCAACCATAATGATTCTATGATTGTATGTGGATTATAATGGCACCTTTTATAAACACAAAACCAGGACTAATCTATACACAAACAAAAGCCAGAAACTTTTAAATGCTTATTGCTGCAGTAAATATGATACACTTTTGTGGCCTTTATTAATGTCCATACGTTTCACAGGTGCCATGCTGTGCACAGGTGGAATGCAGGAGAGTACAAGAAAGTCCTTCACCTGATTTATACTCAGTTCAAGCAAGTGGTTGGTTCATGGTACAGATTTATGATTACTACTTAGAAGACATGAAGTACTACAGCAATTGAGTCACAAGTGCAATGAAACTCTCTGCTTCTAACCATCAAGAAGATGAGCATTGGAGAAAAAAAATCCTCAAGAGACAGGAAGGAGGCATTATTCATCCCATCCAATTTAGGTGCCTAGATTCCGTATAAACTCAACAGAAAACAGTACAAGACACCTAATCTTTTCCATATTGAACAAAGGACCTGGGCTTCTAAATGAGGTATCTGAAAATAAACAGTATGGCCACCTCCTAAAAGAATGTATTTTGTGTGATTAGGTATTACCATCTATACAGATGTAGTTCCCTGTCTTCTTCTGAACTTCAGATGCATATTACTGCACACAAGGGAAACTGTTGCATAAACACATACTCTGACTTTCTGTTGCTATTCTGCTGTTTGCTTCCCTTCCTCCACCACCCAGAAGAGGAAGGAAAAAGTAAAACCACAAAAAAGATAACACAAACATTGCTGTTAACATTTTTCACAATGATTTTTCACAACTCCTTCAGTATCAAGACTGGAATAAATTTGCTCAGAAGTTCATGTGAGAACTGACAAGGAAGGGACAGCACAAATCTTCAAATGGAGCTTGCTCCTCAAGGTGTCAGGGACATCCAAGATGCATGTCCAAAGACTCAGATGCTATAAGCACAGAGGAACACTTTTGAAGTCTGCTGTTATCGGCAAATTCAATATAATAAAAAACACCACTTAAATTCACAGAGATACTGAAAGTGTTCCAGGCAACCCTCTGACACATGCAAGTATGTGTTTGGATGTTCTCAGCTGCTTGAAGATTTAGTTAAGCAACTTGTAGGGCCAAGATGACTTTCCCCTCACTCTCTCCCTGCCACATCACTGAAACAAAAGGAAACAGATCACACGGTGTCTCTGTGTGCTGGCTTCAGATGAGTCAGTTTATGCAAGAGGCAGAGATTTGTAGGCTAGCTGTGAGAACTGAAAAGGAGGTATCACAAATAATAGCTAGGACAAAAGGTTTTCCCAACAGACAGATTAAGTAAGAAGAAAACAAGTTTAAGCCTCTCTGCTTCCAAAGCACAACCCTAATATCAACCTTTCCCCCCATATTGGGAGGTGTGAAAGAGAGAGGCCCTTCAAAATGACCAGAGAGCAAAGAGATTTTTTAGGATGCTCTAGAACAGAGATCCTGAAAGCATCCACAGGACTTAGGTGTTACTTCCTTTAAGTGACCTACTAGAAATAAAATCCATGCATGCTTGACACGAAGCTGTGTCTGTACAAAGTAGTTTGTGTATATTGCTTAGCTCAATACTTCAACTTTAAAGTGTGCCAAACTGCAGAAACTTTGGTTATTTCCAAGGAATTTCACCTATAAGGAGATGAAGAGTGATGGCCCTGCAGATCAGGAAACACACCTGACAACAGTGAGATGCTAACTTGTGTTTGAAGACAAGACCACAGTTGTTACCAGTTCTGATTCTTAAAGTAGCACATGGGGAATGTGACATCCTCCCCCTGCAATACTGCCATCCTCCTAAACTATATGGCCATGTTAGAACAATGGGTAAATATCCAATAATTTTAAAAATCTGTGTTTTCTAGGGCCTAAATTAACATTATGCTCAGAATGTGTGAGCATAATATGACATCTCAACAGTGCCTGAACAAGAATTGTATTTGAGAGGAAAAGAAAACAACTTCACAGACAAAACCAGGTAATTTTAAGTCCTGCAAGAATCAATCTCTATGATTCAGCTTTCATTCACTGAAGAAACATGAGAGCCTTCATAAAAGCAGAACATAAATGCCAGTATCCTCATCAAACTCTGAATCTGTAAGCTACATTTGCCTACCACCTGGATGTGCTACTGGTTTTTTTCTGGTCTCAAACACACCATATTGACTGAGTAACTGCCACATTTCAGTGATGGCTAAAGAGCTACCCATTTCTGCAACAGAAAAACAAAGCTTATATAGAATTTGGAGATTATTCATATGAAATTATTATTTTGATAAAGTTACTGTAACACAGTACTGCATTGAAATAACTAGAAAATACTACTTGTGTTTCTTGTGTAATCTGCCACATCTCTCAGATCTAAGACAAAAGCACCTCAGAGAAAAAGCACCAAGAAAAACAGGTTGGGGGGTGGGGGGAGGAAAAGGATATAACTATCAGGTCTGAAAAAATTACTACCAGAACAAAGGAGAATGGATACCACAGTAAAATTTGGCTTAGGCAGATTTAGAAAGGAAACTAATTTAAAAAATAAAACCAAAAAGCTAATCAAGAATTGAACAGGAATCTACAACAAAGTGTTGAAATATCAGCCAGAACACACAAGAAGGGGGAAGGAATGTAGAGAGCATTAGTTTATTTTTCTAAAAGAATATGATACAGCAAAAAGCCACCTTTTTTTCAGTGATACTGCCAGGTAGAACTCAAAACTTCCTGTATTTTAGACATGGATTGAGACACTGATCCTCACTTTGGTTTTGGTTCCTGAGCTCTAGTAATGCAGGTCACCATCACCTCTTGAAACAGAGCAGAGAACAGGCACCGTGTCCACTTCTGAGAAACTGCAGCTCACTGCTCAGCGTTATCGCAGGTTATCAATCTCAGTTTACATCGATATGTCAGCAAAATAGGTTGCTACTGAAGAAAGAGCACATTTTGCTTCCTGCTTCTTTTCACTCCTGGCTATGTTAGTCCCAGCTGTCTCCTTTAATCATCTCTGATGCTCATCAGATCTTTGTCATGAGACAATCTAAACTCAGGAACTTTGCAGTAATGCTTTTTATCCCTCCCTTTGAGTTATTCAATAATCCAACAGGAAACTGCCAGCTCACAGAGTGGCCCAGAAAGCGCTTGTAGTTGTCAAAGGTGAGAAGTGGTACAGAGTCATGAGGAGCTAAACTACATTCTAGGCTTAATCTGGTGATGCGGCACTTCATGATTTGGTCATTTAAAGCAGCAGGTAACTGTTCATCTGTCGGGCTAATGTGCATACTTGCAGTAACATACTGACTCCTGACACAGAAGCAGCTATACAAAGAAAAAAAAAGATACATTTTACAGAATTTTTATTTTAAAAATCACATACAGACTTACTTTTGACCTTGCAACAAATAAGATCACAGATAAAAGCAAGCAAAGCCTATTTCTTTTAATAATTCTGACTTTTTTTTCAACACACAAAGAAACATAACTCCAAGGATTCTTTAGAAAACAGTAATTTAAAATATGTCTTTTTGAAAAATAGACTGATTATCTTCAGCAATACAAACAGCACGCAGTAAAAATAACCTGTAGCAATAAGAAAAGAATGGCAAGCAAACATTGTTGCAGCTTTACTTGTATGTAAAAAAGGACGCTTTAGAAAGCAAGAAAAACATGAAAAGCTCATCACAAAATACAGGGCTTTGGGAATGAAAAATTGTCCAGCCAAATGTATGCTATTAAATTTAGTTTTTTTTTTTCCTCACATTAGTGTACCAAAACCTATGGACCAAGCCAACAAACCTTGCAAGAGCCGTGGACTTAACCAGCAGGTGGCAGCGGCCACCCAGGGCTGTTGCACCTGCAGCTCCCTGTGCCACACCGAGCTGCCGGAAACCTCGCCACGCTTTTCTCACTGAATAGAGATTTAAAAAAAAAAAAAAAAAAAACATTCTGGAGAAAAAGAACCTTCTCCTCTCTTACACAGAAAGCAAACTCTGCTATTGAAAATAACTTGCTTCATAATTGATAATGCTTTTCCCACAACAGAGTTTTTGTGTGAGAAATCTGTATTTTGAGCAGCTCTTCCCAGAAAGTTCTCAAGTAGCGGGACTTATTTCCCTGAGCACAGAACCCGAGCCCTCCTCCACCCTTCACAGCGCACCGGCCTGATGGGCTCCCGCTTCAGAGGAGAGGCGAGGGGACAGCCTGACCCCTGCCCGGGCCTCGGCCCTCCACCATGCCGGGCGCTCGCCACGGCCAGGGATGAAGCCAGAGGCTGCGCCGGCTGCTTCTTCCCTCTCAGGTAGGGCCGAGCTGTGCTCAGGGCCTTGTCCCGGCTCCAGGCCTGTACCAGGAGCGCCCGATACCAGCCAGCCCCGCGGCAGCACCCGCAGCCCCCGCTGCCGCCAGAGTCCCATGGGGAGGAAAAGGCTCGTCGCTGTATGGCAGGGGCTGGCGGCCAGAGGCGAGCAGGCCACACCCGGCCTTCTCCAGGGCAGCCCCCCGACCGCGGCCCCTTCCCCCTGCTGAGCCCCGGCCCGGCCGGTACCTGCAGGATGCCGCCCATCTTGGCGCGCAGGGCGCGGAACTCCTCCGGCGCCGCCTCAGGGTAGAGCTGCCCGCGCAGCAGCTCCTCCGTGATGTCGGCGTTGCCGTAGTAGGCGGCCTGGGCGATGCCGTTGAGGAGCGCGCCCAGCGGCTTTGAGCCCTCGGGCGGCGGCTGCTGCTGCTGCTGCTCCGGTGCCGCCATAATGCGGAGGGCGGAGCTACCACCAACCTCACCTCGCCCCGCGGGTACGGCGGCCGCGCAGGGACAGCCCCCGCCGCGACCGCGCTGCCCCGGCCGGCTCCACGCGTGTGCCGAGCAGACCGTAACCATTAAAGCACCACACGAAAGCGAGACTAGCAGAGGCTTTACCTCTTTATTTCACACCGATACTCGGGCACGTACCATTTCAGTGCTCACCAGCACAGGCAATGACATGTGTAAGGCCCCACACGCACAGGATCGTGCCCCAGGGATCTGTGATTAAAAATGACAAAAAAAGCCCCAACCACATAAAAAAGCCACAACCACAACCCAATCCCATTAACCAGAATCAAACAGGAACGACCCGACTGGGTACAATAATTCTCTTTCTAAACTGTTTCTTCAGGAAAACATACTTCGTTTTACTAAATACTCAGAATTCTAAGGAAAATTCCCTAGGCTTTGCTCTCTGTACCTTTGCTGTAAGATATAGGATAGGCCACAAAACACGGGGACAGTTAAGAAAAAGGTACTAATAGAAATCAAGTGTTTGTGCACCGTTCTATACAAGTTTAAATATAAAAAAATATTAAAATGCTTTGTATATACAAGCATATGCAGTCACAAAAGAGACTGTGTGCTCTCAAAAGAGATGTCTACAGCAAATTTTCTTCTGCTAATAATACAGTGGTACCATCTACCACTTGATTTCAATTATTTAAGCCCTTCATAGTTGAACTCTTTGTTATGACATACAAGAAATACTTCATTGCTTGAAAATATAAGTTTATGATCAACATGATCCATTCTGCCTAGTTCTTTATTCTATTTCATTTTTAAAGTAGAGACCAGGCAAAGAACACGTGCAAACTGCCCTTGCCTGAGGGGGATCACCACGTGCACCTCTTGGAGCTAGAGGTACTGGAAGAATTAACAGTATGTGCATCTAAAAGTGTCTTCCACTCTCTCCATTCATTAAGATGTCCTTTTTCTCCCATGGTATCTAGATTAAACAGCATCTTTAGAAGCTTTAGAGAATCTGGAGTTTCTTTCAATCACCTGAAATGAAGACGTAGGATGAGAACTCCATTTGGGTGCAGACTCTTCACTGCACAGCTGATCCTTCTGAGACTCAAACCTCTTCTCTGATGACAACAGTTCCCTGCTGCTCACACTTAAAACGAGAGCAGGGAAGTAACTCTTCATGGCTTGTTTGTATCGCCACGGAACATGAAGTAAAATTTCTATCCTTATGGTTTAAATTTCTGAAGGTGGTGTTCTTCCATGACATGTTTTCTTCCACTGCAAGCTGATGTACATTATGAAGTCCTAATGAGCAATGCTGGTTTACTGATTGAGGCTGAGCTACAAAGACATATTTGTTCTTAGAATTGCTTTTTCTTCTCAGATCTTGGCCTGCTCAGTGCCTTGCATGAAGATGGCAAAAAAGCTGGTGAAAAGTGAGTATCTTGACTCCAAAAACAGTATAAAGGCATCCAGAATGCACATGGCAGCAACCAGTAACCTGCATCTCTAAGAATATTATTTATTTGCTTTTATAAACAACCTTATTTTTAAACAAATTAAAAATACATTGAGAAGTCTCTCTCTATATATACAAGGTTCAAACTTCGCTTCATTGCGATGCCATGAGTTAAGCAGAGAAAAAAACAGAGTTCTTAATCCAAAACTCAGTTGGAATCCAAGCCAGCTCCAGCAGTCCAGCAGCCCATGCTACCACCACCCAGTCCCTTCAGGAACACTCATTTGTTATTTATCACCTGAACCGTTTTTCGGCCGTAGTGGTAGTAGCTGTAGGCAGACGTCACCGTTGTCACAGCTGTGATGCACCTTTGGGGAAAACAGCTCCTGTAAGTCTTTTGAGTTAAGTACAATAATAAAAAAAATTGTTATTTTTAAGCATCTTCCCTATTTTTCACTGGACAGTCAAGGACTATGTCCTAGTTTACAGTTTCTATGCTGGAACTCAGTGCTAAATGGAGGATTAGGTAAACAAAGGGGCTGCCATCCAGCACTAAGCAGCGCGTTTCAGCCTAACTGTGTGCTAGGACAAATTTTTACCATATTAGCACTTGTTATACAGACAGGATGACTAAAGATCTGTTTCAGTAGTTGTAAGCTACTTAATTTTTACCAGTGTGAGAATTGAGTAATGTGGGAAAGCATCTCTTAGTAGTATGAAAGGGGAGCACCCAAATCACACATGGCTTCAACTGATGATTCTACCAAGTTCCAAAGCTAAAGCAGAAGTTTCAGCTGAAGCCTCTTTTGCTCCCTTCCCAGACGCTGGGTAATATCCATATGTGTATTTTTAGATAGCAGTGCTCCTCCATGTCAAAGGCTGACACTATTTAGGTGTGAGCTCCTGCTACAGTCCTGCCTCTCCATCACCACTGCCCTCCCCGGACACACTGCAAGACTCATCCAGGTCAGTTCTGAGAGTGTTTATAGAAGACCTTGGTTAAGCTACACCCAGTGGCTTCTCTGTTACAACACGGTAACTCTCTCAGAGTCCCAGACACGCAGCATGAGAAGCATCTTTCACAGATGCAATTCTAGATTTGGTTTTCCAACAGTAAGAAAAATCACATTTCAGGCTTGATGGGGCTCTGAGCAGCCTGACCTAGGTAGAGACGTCCGTACTTGTGCAGGGAGGTTGGACCAGATGCCCTCTAGAGGTCCCTTCCAGCCTAAAACATTCTATGATTCTATGACTGATAAGACCAAGTTTCCTAGTTCCTTAACAGCTTTGGGGTTTGTTTGTTTTTTCCTAAAAGACACGTAACACTGGACTTTCCACTACTTTAAGTAACTAAGTAATTCTGCTCTCTGATCTTCAACCTCTTTGCTGTGAACTCTTACCTAACTTCTCAGGAGGAATAACTGTGCTTGTAACACCTGCCATCAGCTACGGTTCAGAGCTCCAATGACAGCAGTGAAAGGAAGAGCCATTATTTCAGGAGGTACACTCCTGCATGCCTGCTTTGCAAAGACACTTCAGAAACCTAGATTTCAAGACAGCATGTACAGTATAAAGCTAAAATAAGAAAACATTTCCCATCTGTTCTTACTGAAATCAAGGTTGCTTTTCCCATCTGTTCTTACTGAAATCAAGGTTGCTTTTCAAGGACACTTACAGCTTGAATAATAACAAAGGATTCATACAGCTTTTTTCCCCCCACTTCCTTCTTTTCTATTAATTTTTGCTTGTATAGTAAATGAAGTACCAATAAGCATCTAGCTCCTGTGACAGGTAAGAATAAACATGTAAAGATTCAGACATATGGGCCTATTACATCACCTGATCTCATTTTTTTTTGTTCCACACAACTAGGTTAATCTCAATTAGCAGTTTCTTTAGAAGTACATTAAATTATCTGAAAAAAAATGGAAGTCAGAAGTTACCATAATGTCTGCAGATAGATGCTGTCCACATAATTGAAAACAGGAGCTGCTAAAGAAGCTGCCACCAAAATGAGCTGAACCGCTGTATTCATCTGATAAAGGCAAGATAAGAAATGTAACCAAAATGAAGACTTGTACTATTCAAGGAACACCAATACACACTTTTATTACTGGTTTAAGTACTGATCTACATAGAGAAAAATCTATTTAAAAACCTCTTTTAAGGAAGCATCTTATTTATAATTAGCACGTGCTCTGACAGAGTATAGTTGAAAATCTTTCAGGGTGTAAGTAGCCTCCAAATTAGATGGCACAGTTTTGAAACTGCACTCAGCAGGAGTAGTAAACAACACCCTCCCTCCCCATCACCCCAAGCACTGAGAAGTTACCTTCTGTAACAAGTTACTACTCTTACCTTGCTAATGAATGTTGGTTTTAATTGGGCAGTAGCATAACAGGGGTTAAAATACCTACTGAGTGTTCTCTGTTGGGGGAGAAAAGAACAAAAAAAGGCAATTATACTATAATCAATTGCATATATCTTCTTTGGAAGAAAAGCCAATTGTAGTACTAAAGAATTATACTACTACTGCTTTTATCTAATTTATTACACATCATACAAGAAAAAAGAACTATCAGTAGCTCTGACTCATTTTTATGAAACCTACTTTTTATGTTCTGCTTACAAATCTATCTGGCAAAAGAACAAGCACAGCATTACATCTCAGGCTATCCGCCCAAGTTTTGAGCAACCATCGTCTCAAGATGAAACAGTTGATGAAACTTGGTTGCAACTTTATTAAAGGCTTATTAATTTTTATTACTTGTAAAGATAAAATGAGTCCATGTTCAAACAGTCTTGTTTAATGCTACACACTTACCGGTGGAGAAAGAGTTTTGTATCGCACGTAAAAAACAGCAGCAATGAGTGCTACATCCCTCAGAATAATCATGGAAGTCAGTGAAACTGAAAAACAAAGACAACAGGATCTGGTGAAAAGTCCATGATTAAAAACAAAACAAAACCAAAAGAGCACAAAATGTGAAGCCAGAAGAAATAACCACTCTCAAATTCCCCTGAACAAGTTGCATGCACGACCTAATTTTTTTTTTTAATGACTTCTGAAATGGTTTAATCTGAAGTCTTCAAACAATTCCAGTCTATGAGAAAAATTTTGATGCAGCTACTATTATTGCTTTAAAGAAAATACATTTGAAAATGGTGGTATACATTAGTGGTTTTTGTATGTGGCAGCAGATGTTTTCTGTGAGGTCTACTGGGGGTGGAGTGGGTGTTTTTAAAGTATTTAATAGGAGCAAAGTGCAACTGCCAAAGCAAGAGTTCCAAGCAATGCACAGTTTTACTACTCAAAATTAGTTTCTTTACCTTATAAAGTGCACGCAAATGACATTTTCTCACCTGGGATTAGATTTGCACACGTGAGGCTTACATAGAGCACGCTGATGAGAATTTTATCAGCCAGAGGATCAAGAGCACTTCCCAAAGCTGATTTCTGATTAGCCCAGTTTCGCGCAATAAACCCATCCAACTAGGAAAAACAAAGTTCAATGTTTCTCTGTTAGAGAACCAAGCATAAAAATAGCTTATATATGCTACTGTTACAGAGAGATTTCATGAATGACATAATACAGCTGGTTTAACATGATACCTCTTAGCTGATATTTGTATTATGCTTTTTTCACACTGCATTCCATACTTTGGATATCTCTGAATATACTAAATTCTTAGTATTTAATTTATTTTTTAAGGGAGAAAGGTAGCTGATGTTTTAAAATTCACAAAATTATCATCGTGATGGGTGCAGCAGGTACATCTGCACATGATAAAAGACCACTGGAAGCATAAACACTGACTGGACAATGCTTGCCTGGGACTAGTCAGGGAACCCCAATACCCCTTTTACTCCACCACCACTAAGGGTCCTTCGGGCGAGCCTTCCTGCAAGCCCTCTTTGAGATGTCACCAAGAATGCATATAGCCCTTCCAAAAAAACCGCAAAGGTAGAAACTAATCTGCTTGATTCATTTCCATTCTATGGAGTGTAAATGTCAACGCCCACCAATGGGATCACCGTAACCCAAAGCGTTTCCAAACTGATGCAGACATACCAAATCCGTGACGCCAGCCAGAACAAAGACACCTAGTGCAACGTTGAAATTCTCTTCAACGATCAAATAGCCCAAGACTGGCGCCAAGCCCATTCTCGCCATTGACAGTATATTCGGGATCGTCCAGGGGTTTTCATACTGGAAAGCAAGAAAGCAGAAACTACAGCCCAGGAAGGCAAAGTGGCAGGTAACAGCCTCAATCAAGCCAAATACGCGCAGAACCAGCCAGCCAGCCACCTGAGCTCCAGCGGGAACCTGCCGCTTGCCCAAGGTCTCCAGCTACTAAACATTAACCCAACCTTCAAAAGCGCCGCCGCCACCCAGCCCCAAAGAGTTTGGCCCTAAATCTGTGCGCGACGCCCGTTTCCCCCAGGCAGCGGGACCTCCCCTCAGGCGCTGCCCCTCGGCCTGCACCGCCTCGCCCCCACACCCCCCCATGTCACGTACCAGCTCAGCGTAGCTCCCCGCCACCCCCCGCTCCCGCCGGGGCTCCGGCGGCGCGGCCCCGCCGCTGAGGAGGCGCCAGGCGGCGGCGGGAGC
>VYZX01033829.1:123775-214108 GCA_013401335.1 Brachypteracias leptosomus
TGCGGCCCGGCCCGCGGGAGCGAGCGGCCTCCCGCTGCCGGCGCCATCCGCCGCCCCGGCAGCCTGGCGGGGGCCCGGGGACAGGCTGCGAGCCGCGGGCGGTGCGTGTGCGACGAGGAGTGGGGGGGGACGCGCGACTTTTTGCGGCGCTTTACGGCCGTCCCTTTGCCGCCGGGCTGTGTGCTTTACGGCAGGCTGCCACCTGCGGCGGGCGGGGCGGCTGAATAGGGACGCGAGTCCCAGCTGCGAGAGACATGCGGGGAAAGCCGCTTCTCCGCCCGTCTCTGGCCTACCTGCCGGCCGAGGACGCGGACGGCGGCGTCCATGGCGGCATGGCGGGCGGCTGCCGGGGCCTCCCCGCTCCTCACGGCGAGGAGACTTCGTGAGGCCGCACTTTCTGCCCCAGCTGCTCTGCAGGCCCTCAACGGAGGGCGGTGAAGGGCTTTGCTTTACCCTAACGGGCTTCGCTGAGGACCGAAGTAGTTTCTTTTGGTACTTGTTCTTCACCCTCCCTCGCCAGAGTTTACTTTAGCTGAAGGAGACAAGAGTTTACTTTTCCAGGTGTAGTCAGTCACTTGTCTCAGAGTCCTGCCCCCCCTCCCCGGCACTGGGAGACATTGTTCATGGTTCTGGCAGCAGTTATTGCCCAGCTAAGGCTTGACCCCAGGTCCTCATCAGCTTTAATGACATACAGCAATCAAATTGAGGCTCTTGAACAAAGCTCTTCTACAGCTGTTTGAAAGACTCGAAAAGGATTAGCTGAAATGTGCATGGCTAATTTATTAGCTGTAGTGGCTTTTTCATATTTTAAACAGGGAGAGTGAGAGCAGAACCACCTGACCTGGATGCTGGGACAGAATGAACCCCAGCCAGTTTGCAGATACAGAAGTGGGAGGTGTGGCTGGTACACCCAAGGGTTGTGCTGCCCTCCAGAGAGACCTCACCAAGCTGGGGAACTGGCTTGGCAGGAACTATATGAAAGTCAACACTATGCCTGGGCACCTGCCTCTGGTTGGCTCTCCCCGCTCTGCCATTCTGTGGTTCTGAGCATATCTCAGCATTCCAGAGCAGGGGTGGAGAGCTGGAACCCCACTTCTGAAATTCCAGTTCTGTCCCCTACCTGTTATACCTTGGTTATATTGTGCTAGTCAGAGATTTCTTCCACATGGAAAACAAAAACCCTACCTCAAACTCTGCATTGAGCTGTTGACAAAAGTTAAAGTCAATGTCTAATTCCTACTTCTTGATATGGTGGGTTGCCTCCTCCTGGAGGATTAACTCCTGGTTTGCAAGAGGTGTCTCCTCTGCACTGCTCACACTCACGAACAAATGACAACTACTGACAGTTCATACATTTAAAAACCCCAACAAAAACACATTAACCACATACCGTAACAAGCATCAAAACCTGGAAAAAGGAACTCAGTTGTAAGCAGCCTGCTACATAGAGCTAGAAATTCTAAGTTTTCTCTTAAGCATCTCATCTGTCAAACTAGTTTTCAATTTAGGATACTGAAGTAGATTCACACTGAGGCAGCATTCAGCACTTCAGTATGTGCTTTCACATCTGCAAAGCTCATACTGCCATATGAAACTGCTGCACAGAAGATGCTCATGCTGCTTCATTACAAAACAGGAATAACAAAGCTTTTTGTGTTTGTTTTACAATTTATGCGTATCTATATTAGGGTGGTTGATCACTGCCACAGGTTGCCCAGAGAAGTGGTGGAGGCCCCATCCCTGGAGCCATTCAAGGTCAGGCTTAATCCGGCTCTGAGCAACCTGATCTAGTAAGAGAGGTCCCTGCTGACAGCAGGGGGTGGTTGGACTGAATGACCTCAGAAGGTCCCTTCTATGATCTTACCTTAGAAATAAAAGCAGGAAAACAGAAGTATCACCAATGGATTCTTGAAATTTAATTGGGTGGGGGGGGATCTGTTTGTTCTTAATACCTTCACTGAAAGCCATTTTATTGCACTGGATCATGATTCTGATTTCATGCAAGTCAGGAAATATTCAGCACTTCACTCTTGCAGAGCACACGTTCTTCTGTGGCAGGAAGAGAGTTACACAGAAACATACTGTGTATGTTACACATCTTGTAGTGGTCCTTCACACCTACACCCCTGCTGTTACTGTATGTATAACACACTTGAACAAATCACAGATTTCTCATATATAAAGTTTAATGGAAGACATAAATAAAATCCAATTCCTGTTTTACAAATGAAATACTGTAATAAGGATATTTTCTAAATCAGGCTTGCATTTCAAATAGAAATATAAATACAGAGCTGCAAAGCAGAAAATTAAGTCCATTTCAATAAGGTATCATCTTACAGCTATAAAACTGCTGTCTCAACCTGAACATTCCCAACTTTTTGGAAACTTTTCTGTACAGTAAATTCCTCAAATGAACCACGATGAACTAAAAACACAACTCACCTTCTCATGAAAGCCTCCTGGGTTTAAATTTGTGGGTCCAAAGCCACTATGTTTAGAAGTAAAACCAGATATTGCACTGTGATAATATCAGTGTAAAACACACTTTCCCCTCCTCAGGGATGGTGAAGTAAATGCTGGTCTTATACAGTCCCTCTTGGGCTGGCAGACCTAGGGATGCATCAAGCAGCAACACCCCACATCCATTTGTCCTGCAGCAGCCTAAAGCAGGTTTCTGCAAGAGAGTCTCACACCTCAGGAGGTGACAGTTGCAGCTCAGGATGCTTTATTGCTGCAGCTCTGTCCATTCCAGATGTAACAACTGTGTCTCGAGGAAGTTTATCATAATGGCTCTTCTCACATAGTCTGAAGCTGATAAACTCTTGGACCTTTTTTCAAAAGATAACCCTGATCGTTTAAGGATCCAATAAAGCTTTCAAAATCAGATACCTGGGAAGAGAGACAAAAATATCAAGTAGGGAGAATGACATTTTATCTGATGTATAAAGCAATAGTTTAAAATAACTTAGTGAAATCAAGTGAGCTAAGAATAGGGTAGTTTCCTTAGCAAATTCCTGACCAGTCAGTTGCACCCTTTTGTACTTTACTTACACACTTTATGGCATTATACAGAGTAAACTATGTATACATCTAAGTTCTGAAACACAAGTACCTGCCAAAAAGCCAGATTTCTACAACTCTCACCAATTTCCAAGTGTTTGTTACAGGTATAGAACTTTGAACAGGCAAGAAGTATATATAAAAGGAAATAAAATTATATATAAAAGGAAAAATTGAATTAATTTAAGTAGCTATAGGTAACTAGTTGCTGAATGCATGAGTGATCATGTGAGAAGGGAGCTGGCAGTAACACGTTCTGTCAGATAGGATTATGTACAGTCAACATTTGAACAAGCTCGCCAGCAGGCCAAAGTAGGTTAACTGGATAACAAAGAACAGCATTATTGCCTGTACTAAGTTCCATACTTTTCACTCTTTACACCCAAAATCCAGTTAAGTTTTAAATTGGCATTTAAGGTTTTTTTAGCATGAACCAAAGAGTAGAATTAGCCATTGATATTTTTGTTTGGCTGAAGTCCCGCACAAGTACGGAGCAAGTCGGTTACAGGATAAAACACATTTGAAGCCGTGTGTCCTACATGATGTTCCCGTCAAGTTACAATATTAAGACACTTCAGGTAGGAATGAAAACCCAAAAAGGCACATTCGGGCCACACAGAAACATCCCCACACTGCTGAAATAGGATGTGGACAACACAACAGTCTAAATTTGGGAATTAAAATAGGTGTTCCCTGAGGAGCCAGAGGAAGTAAAGTATACTGAAACCAAAATTGTCCTTCATGAAGCAAAGCAGAATCTTGTTAAGGACCAGCTTCAGAAGCAGGACCAACCCCTCCTAGTGCAAGGAGTTGTCACCAAAGTTAGTAAAGCTTACAAAAGGCAATTCAGGAAGATTGTTTAGGCTAAAAGTACAAATGCTGTTTATTTCTGCTCATTGCAGGGAGGCACAACACATGTACCTTCTCCACTTCCCATTTGGGAATAAATAATTTTGGCTGGTCCCACAGTTTGTTGTTGAAGGAATGCTTGATTTCCATACTTACTCTTATCTGTAGCTCCTTCGCAATCTGTCGAAGGTGTTGCCAGTCAAAGAGAGTGTTGTAAGTTCTCTCTGCAATGCTGTTCAGGGCAGAAATGAATCTTTTTGCTTGTGACCGATTGCTCATCCCAGAGCCATGCTGTGAACGTTCAAAGTCCAGCTTTCCAAACTCGTCAGAGTAGGTTCCCAGCATGCTGAAAATATTTAAAAAGATCATCAGAATGTAAAAGAAAGTGCATGGATTTGCTTCCTGAAACATAACTGCTTGGGAAAGCTTTCAGAAGCCATTCCCTTGTAAGAAAGTCACTATCTAGACTGTCCAAATCACTTTTAAACTTAAATTGTTCAATTGCAACAACAGAGTAATCACATGAGAGGAAAAAAACACTCTTTGGCAGGGCTTATATCTCTGTTACTATGCACAGATATAGGCAAAGTGCTGTGATGACACAACTCGAAGGCTTAAGCAATCATATTCAACTTAGGGCTGCTGTCAGTTTGTAAACAAGAGCTAACAAATCTGAATATTGGTATCATGGGCCCAAACTTGATAAAGGAATTTCTTCACTGTGTTTCCGGATCTGTATTTAAAAAGAAAAGTTTTGATTGAACAGCATTGTGATGCTCTATTTGTTTTTAAAAGCAGGGTGTATTACCTGTATTTCATTATTTCTATTACATCCTCAGCATCTTCCTTGGTAGATTTCTCCCTTAATTCCAGCCTTGATCGTGCCTTAAAACAAAACGAAAAATCCCACAAAAGTATATTTAAGATATATTAGAGCTGATGTGAAAGAAAGGTTACAATTGCTCTGCATTAAGCACAAATTTTAGGGGCAGAGATGGAACCTGAGCCTACAGGATTTAGAGGAAGATTCCTCTATTTTTTCAATAGTGTTTCAATGTCATCTCCTGCATACTCACTTTATTAGGTTGTAGCTTGGAGTTTATTTGCTTGTTAACAGCTTATTCTTGGGAAGCAGCAGAACATAAATAGTGTTACTAAGGTGTAGCATTAGGGAAAACAGCAGCAGTTTAAGTTCAAGACAGGCAGCAGTTTGTTCCTGCCTGAACCTACTTTTTCTCCTTTTGGAGAAAGTCCAGTTACTTAGAAGAGATTCAGCTGAAAAGTGAAATCACTGAACAGAATTAGTTCTCTCCTAGCTCAAGCCAGGACAGTTCTCTTTCTGCCCCATCAAGGGTATTTGACTTTATAAGAGGCTTTAAGCAATGCTCTTAAGTGTAAGTCTCTTGCATTGTCACTTTTCTTAACACAACAAAGCATAGTGGTGAATAAGCTGCCAAAAACTAATAGGCTATCAGTAGTAGTTTAGGAATAATCTCTTAGCTTTGGATCCCTGAAGTATTACAGCTTGCATTTACCTCTGTAAGTCGAATCAGTGACTCCAGCTGTCTCGTGGTGATGGGTGTGCTGTCTACTCCTTGGTTCTGTTTCCGAAGCTCAAGGTAGAACTCCTGGAGGACCTGAGCAGCTTCTGGAGACAACGTTGGGTGTACATACTGACGAGCGTATCCCACGTACTTCCTCAGCAGCTGGTGTGGAATGGCATCAAAGTTTTCTCCTGGTAAGATCTAACCCAGTTACAAAGAGCTTAGATTTCCATATGTCAGAACCCTACACAATATCAGTTTTAACGTAAAATCCTCATTTTTCTATGCTGTATCTGGTGAAATCTTCACTGTAAGGACTTTAGTGCTTCATATATGAAGCATGTACTTAAAGAATCCATACACTATGTAATTAAACATGTAATTAAACACACTTGGCCATTTCAGAAAAAGATGCTGAAGCTTCTCATTTGCGGTAAGTGCCAAGTATGATTTAACTGTACCAAGAATTCTTTCTCAAGAAGAGAAAATCCAGTTTCCCCAATTGTTATAAGATACAGTTCCACAGAAGATTAAACTGTCACTGCTGATATCCCATTTCCAAAAGTGCAGAGGTTTAGTTCCAGTAGGGGATATTTCTCCTGAGACCTGGCATTTGACAATATCAGCCCTCAAACTGATGATCACTTAAGTTTGATAAGAAATATGCCTCCTCTCTTATAATCCCCAAATCTGTCATGAGTTGCAGATGCCCAAGGATTTGTTTACACATTGCTTTATTCAGACTCAATACTTCACAACGCATCATATTATATAAAATTATTATATCTGGTCCAGTTCTGTAGCTCTTTATTGAAATGCAACACAGCAAATTTGCTTTGAGCATCTCACACAACGTCTCTTCTCACTACCACAACCAAAGAAACCCCAGCTCAGCTGATAAGTTCTCTTCTGTGCGGATGTGAAGATTGCTCAAGACATCTTCAGCAGCTCCAGCAGGATGGGTAACGTTAGCTACAACAGACGGTTGCCAGAAACTGGTGGCTGGAGCCTTAAATGCTTCCTCTTTAATTGAGAGCTGCTTAACATGAGAAGAGAAGTGGGAGACTGAGGACATCCAGCAGGTCAGAGTTGCCAGGTCCCAGTGCAAAGAAACCAGAGGAAGGGGCACAGCAACAGTCATAGAATCATAGACTGCTTTAGGCTGGAAGGGACCTCTAGAGGTCATCTGGTCCAACCTCCCTACACAAGTAGGGACATCTCTACCTAGGGCAGGCTGCTCAGAGCCCCAGCAAGCCTGACCTTGAATGACTCCAGGGATGGGGCCTCCACCACCTCTCTGAGCAGCCCATTCCACTCATCTATCACCCTCATATTACAGAACTTTTTTCTAATACTCAGTCTAAATTTATCCTTTCCTAGCTTAAAACTATTACTCCTTATCCTATCATTACAAACCCTTTTGAATAGACCTTCCCCTGCCTTCCTGTAGGCCCCCTTCAGATACTGGAAGGTCACTATAAAGTCCCCCCNGTCCTACCTTTAGCCTTTCAAGCAGTGGTCGATCTGACACAACCTCGAGAAGAGAGCACTCGTGCATGCTGGAGCGAGCCACGAGGGCGCTGCTGCGGGCTCCCGCCTTCCCTGCGCGGATCGCCATCACGTGCTCCGACAGCAGGTGGTCGTGGTCCTCATTTGGGGTGTCCAGCAAAATGAAAACTAGGTCAAATCTTGACAGCAAAGCACTCCCCATTCTAGAGTGAAGACAAGAAAACCACACAGTGGAAGAAGAAAAGAAAACCACGCACGTGGAAAATTTTCAGCAACTCTGCTCTACTTCAAAGACTCTGAAAAAGTCCCGTCCCATTCATTCAGAATAAAGTAGAAGAGAAATTTCTCTCTCAAAAGCCATGAAAAATTATTACAGTAAGTTTGTGCTCAAGCTCCAAGAAACTAGAAAGCAATTCTAAACAAGCTACAAAACTGCCAGAAGCATCTACTCCTGAATGTGGACTATAGAAGCAGCATTTCAGAAAGTGCTCACTTTAAGTTCTCAGACACGGTTTTGGCTTTGTTATAGTGTCCTCCAACTGGGTTTGCAGCAGCAATGATGGATGTCCGGGCTGGCAAACTGCAAACAATGCCAGCCTTGGCAAGGCTGATGCTCTGCTGTTCCATGGCTTCCAACAAAGCCTGATGCTGGTTTCCCATCTTATCAAATTCATCTATTCCACAAATTCCTGGAAGCAGTTAACACAGGACAAAGACTTGTTAGAAAACACATTAACTGATGGACAGATGCATGCTACGATCCAGTGCTACATCACAAGTCTGCAGGAGACATTGGAGCAAGTCTCCATTTCAGCAAGGTTTGTTTCATTTCGGGGTGCACAGCTGAACCTTTATGAAGTTGGCCTGGCTTGCAGCAGCAGTGTCTCGATTACACAACAGGATGACAAAGCAAGGTTTTTTAAAAATAGAAATAGAGAACATATCATATAAGCCAGATATTTTTCAAAAATAGTAACAGTCCAGAAGCTGCCATTAAGTCAGAAACTTCTCAACAAGGAAATCTTAGTTCTTTGACACGTTAAGTAAGGCTGGTATGTGAACTGCAGAACTCCAGTTTCATACACCTGGGAAAGCAGGAGCCACCTCCAGAGAAGAAGCTCAGAGCTTCCCAAGGCGTGGAAAGCCAGTATCATACTTCAAATTTATGAAATTTTCATTTTTACTCCACAGTTCTGCAAGCACTGTAGTTAATCTTGGACTGAACAGCATGAACACCCACCCCCCCACACACACACTACAGTAAAACAAAACCTGTAGCATTACATGTATTACCTTGATCTCCAAGAACCAAAGCACCAGCTTCCAAGGCAAAATCTCCAGAAGCGCCGTCTCTAGACAGTGTAACAGTCAGGCCAGAGCTGGTGGAAGTATTACCACAAACATACACACCTCGAGGAGCAACATTACACACTGCCTACAAGAGAAATAAATGCTTTTTTCCCTCCCCAAAGTGAAGTATTTCATAAGACTTATTCTAGAGAAACAATTCAAAGTGGCCCAACAGTAAAGTTACAAATCCTTGAGATCCCAAGACACCTAGTGGAACAGGCTGCCCAGAGAAGTGGTGGAGACCCTATCCCTGGAGTCATTCAAGGTCAGTCTTGATGGGGCTCTGAGCAGCCTGACCTAGGTAGAGATGTCCCTACTTGTGTAGGCAGGTTGGACTAGATGACCTCTAGAGGTCCCTTCCAGCCTGAAACATTTTATGATTCTACTCCTGAAAAACAGTAGGAATAAACTTTTGTCACAATACTTGCAGCACAGCCAAATCTGTGGTGTTATCCAAACAACTAGGACCTTGGGCACACCACTTACATGTCAAAGTAAATTGGGGACATGCAATCTGTCACAGAATTGCAGATATATAGTTTCTGTATCTTTAGACCCCAAGGTCTGTTTAAACTCATTTCCTGTCCTAGTGCCCACCACATGCTGCTTCAAAGGAAGCATGCACAGTTCTCCCCACAACTAGGGGATGAAGGTCAGTCCCAGGCTTCTCCATGCCTCTAGTACCCAGAAAGCAGCCTGTGATTTGAAGTATGAACAGAAAAGCAAAGCATGATAAGCTTGAATACAGACAGTTTGCAGTTAGATTTGCCTAGAATGGAGTTAGAACTGCATTTTCACAGTAAATCTCTAGTTACTGGTGCCTCTGTTTTATTCAAGAGATAAGTAAAACCAAAAAGCATATTTTTATCTCCTCCCCAAAGCATATTTATTCAGTAACAAATATGTGACAGGCACTGAGTGCTGAATGAAAAAAAACCCAACAAAACAACAACCAACCAAACAAAAAACCTAACTCCTACACAGCTTTGGGTTTCTCCTTGGGATTTTTTTTTCTGTGACAGAGATGACTGAGAGAACCTTGTCTCAGGGTCTTGTCTGAGGAACAGATTACTATCTTTTCTTCAATGGCATTCTGTTATTTAGTAACAGCTTATCTACTGTGAGCTGGATAGTCCCCATTCAATGAAAAATAGTTTAAAAATTTGTTTGCCAAGATGCTTGCATGCAAATCCATCACTTTGATGAAGTTATTGCAAGTCATATCCTAACATAACACAACCACATTAGAAAGAGTCAGACTTCTTAAATGAGGTTTGCAATGATGTAGGTCTTGGTGAACACTGTCCCTCTTGCATTTCACAGTAACCATGGGAAAAGACATCAAACTTTCGATTTAAGACCAAAAAAAAAAAAAAAAATTGTATTGCTAACTGATTTTGTCATAGTCATGCAGAAATGCCCACTGAGATGAAAATCCAAACACAGCAGCGGGTCCCTTCTCCAAACACCTGAGAGCTATGCTAGCAACACAGAAAATAGGGCAAAAGAATGGATATAAAGCTCACAGAAGGTGAGTGACACGGTATTTAAAGTTAGTTCCAAGAACATACATATTTTATTTGACAATGGATCAGCTAAATGAAAATAGGGAAGGAGTGAAACTCCTCACTAGGGAAAAGTATTGGTGAAAAAAATCTACATAGGGGCAGGACAGAGAGCCTATGCTTGAAAGCCCACAGGCCTGACCAAATATAGCTGCTTTGGTGTTTTAACAGGCCTGATCCCTTCTGTAAGGCTTCCTGGAAGAAGAGGGCAGCAGGAGACCCCTTTGAGTACTATCCTATATTTGAGACATCCTACATGAAAAGATGGCTCCAGCCAGGCTGAAGCAACCCTTTGGTGTTAGCACAGCTATCCTACTGTGCTTACAAGAAGTCAAAATTACAAATAGAGAAAAATACAATCAGGCAATAGAAATAAATCAACCCATACTTGCAACATTTGACTTTTTCCTAATCCTGGGTCTCCAACAACCAGAACATGTGGATCTCCTCGCACCGGGATTCTGTTCTTGTCATCTACAAACTTCTGACATCCTCCAAACAATGCCAGGGCCAAGCCTGCCTTTACAATCTGTAGAAGTACATACCAACACTTGTAAGTATTTGATCATGATGGCCAATGTTGACAGCTCCTTAGAATTGGCTGGAATAACCCTTTCCTTCTGGATGGCTGCCATCTCCTTGGTACCGAAAGTGACTGAGTCAGTCACCTGTAAACAGTCCCTGCCCATTCTCCCCACCCCAGATAAGCTTTATAAATCCTTTAGGAGTTTACTATGGCATAGACATTTCAAAGAGAAGTTGCAAGCACAGCTGATAAATTACCTACCTCATGGCCATAGATTGCAGGACAAAGAGAGCTGAAAAACAAAGAACACTAACATAAGGAGAATATACATCTGTATTACTATTAGATAATCACTTGTTCTGTCTTGGCACAGAATGCCTCTATAAATGTAAAACTTTTAGTTAGCTCTTGCTCAGTTTCCAATAGAATCAGCTTAAATCAGCAGCATAAAATTTCTTTACGTTTTCAGAAAACCAGATATGCTCGAAGTAAGAAAAGCCTTTCATCTGAGTTCACACAAACACAGAGGAGAACCAGTTTCCCAGTGGTTTCTTCACCCATTTCTTATCTTAATCCAGTAACTACTTGTAACCTTCTTTTTAAAGGCCATAGTTTTGTGTTCTTTGACTCCACTGCGTGGGCCTGAAGGACACTCCAGCTAGAAGAGTCTAGCTTCTCAGCCTGAACTGAGGGTCTTTCACACCCTCTGCTCAGTTCTTGCACCTCTTTCTTCTGTTGTAGGAAGCAGAGTGGAGAACAAAACAGTACTTGTGAATTGAATGTACTCATTGAGGAGTAAAATTAATTGGTTTTTATACCGATACCTTTCTGTCTGAGTTGACCTAAAGCTCTTCTAACTTCCCTGTATCCTTAAATCCTTCCCAAAGCCCTAATGTCCCCACTGCAATACTTCCACTTCCCCCCAAGCCCCTTGCCCACTAAAGTTTGTTACGTTTCTCTGGTACCTACTGCACAAGCTTTAGACATTTCAAAACTAACATTAGCTGTCACATTTGTCTGAAGGTGGTCATGCTGATTCAGAAGTATAATCCTAGACCTGGTCTAGGTCTGACACAACTTACTTCACGATGAGCCTGAACAGATTTTCCTCAGCTTGAATTTCTTGAACAGCATAGAGGTCTTTAAGTGAAAACTCCATGAACGATCTTTGAAAAGTCTCATCATCAAAATTCTTTAGTTTTTGTCCTTTACTGTTGCTGACAGAATTCGCCTCGATGTATAACAAGAACATACACTTGTCATTCTTATTTTTAGAAGCTCCTGTTAAAAAAAAAAGAAGAGAAAGGATGAAGGAATATTTTTTCTGTCGTTAAGTACTGATGTTATTTACCAATGACATAGGATAATTCAGAAATATTATGGGCAGGCATGTGCAAAATGTTCATATTTAGTAATTGAACATCTGAATTTTCAAGAATTGATGCAGAGTAATTGAGTTTCTCATTACATTTGTTCTTTAAGTTCCCTCCATTTAGGTACACAAAATATTTAGCCAGACTAGGATGCTATATGTATAGAGAATTTTCTTCCAGAATAAATGAAGTTTCCCAGGAATTTTAAGTTATTACATTATTCTAGTCAAACAAAAGTTGAATATTAAATGTTTCCACTCAATATTTGGAGGAAAAAAATACGTAGTGCAGAATTAAACATGTATCTTAATAATTAAACATTTTCTACATCCACCAATGATTACTGAGCAGAGAATGCAGTCTCACAGTAAATCAGTACTGCAGCTATCTGCAATATATTCTCTTACATGTGTGCACAACATATTTTTTCACTTGGGGAAAAAAAAGTTGTAAAATTTCTCCAGAGAGGACTAAACTAAGAAAGATAATAACCTTTCACAAGAGTGTGACAGTTTTCCTATCATTTGGGGAAGACATCAAAAGGAAAAGGTTAAGCAAATGATGAGTCTCAGTGAGACTTCAGGACATAAGGACATCCCCCCTACATCAGTGGTCCAGAGAAGGCTTTCCTGTCAGCTGACATACTAAAACATCAAACGTCACACTGGCACTTCAGATTCAGGACCACAGTTGCGTATAGGCCATGGGTTGCAAAACTCCCTCTGTAGTAGTGGACAATAGGGACAGCATCCTCTTGGACAGCCCTGCTTCTGGCTTTTTCAAAATAACTCCTCATAATAAAACTTGGGGAACTTCTGATGAAATAAACGCTTCAAAGAGCTCAAATTAAGGGGTATGGCTCTTATTCTTGTTGTGTAATCACTAGAAGACACCCAACCCTAGGGAGGTGGCGTTCTCTGATGATGAACGTTACCTTCCTCAGTGCTTGACACCTTTACTATGCCTGTAATTGTGACCATATCTCCTGGGACACAGCTGTCCACAAGATCTTGAACCAGTTCACACTCAATTGTGCGAGGGATCCGGCCTGCTTCTCGCTGATCATCTGACATGAGCTCCTGCACCCTGCAAAACACGAGGTGAGAGGGGACACTCCATACAACATTGCCAATTCCATTACAGCATACAAGATCTGCAGCTGTGTGCTTCCAGCCAACCCTTTCCAAATTGGAAAGGGAGACAGCAGAAATACCCTGATAAACTCTATAAACAGCAAAGCTAAGAAAGGACAAAGACTTTTTCAGTTCAAGCTTTAATAAGTGGGTATACATTATGCTATAAAAAACAGAAAGACAATAACTATGAACTCCAGAAATTATAAAAGTTGGAATTCAGATTTTCTAGCACTGATGAGGATATTCACACAGAAATAAGTACAGTTACATGAAATCAGATAGCCCTCATACAAAAACTAAGAGATCAATCATTATGAATGCCTAATTGGCATTTTAACCCTAGCAAAGACAAAGAAATTCCTCAGACCATAACAAGAACAGTAGCTTACTCTTTCTGTAGTTGTAAAAGGCTAGCACCTAACAAGTTCCTTAAAAGGTTCCAGTTGTCTCTGCACTTAGAGCTCTGACCATTTTCCTCGAAGCTGTCAGGCTTTTCTTAAGAAGCTGTGATAAAACAGCACCCTCTAGAGCTGCTGACAAGAACGTCAGCACTACTTTTCAAATGAATTTTTTAATTACTTTTATTCCAGAACGTTTATAAAGAAAAATGTATTTATATAGCATTTGGCACAATAAGACTTTTGATACAGAGCACATGAACTTACAGAATCTGAATGTAAGAAGGGGGAAAAAATAAGCAGAGTCTTGGTTTTTTCTCTTGTTTTGCCCAGATAAAACAACCACTTTGTAATACAAATTTTGAAGAGTGCTTGCTATGAAAGAATAAGATTATTGAAGTTACACAGTATAACATGGAATGAGCCATCCTGCCACTTTCTTACTCTCCTGTTGCATTGCATTTTTGTGCAGAAGGGAAGAGATGCTTACTTAACAGACTGCCAGTCCACTGTGGTGGTTAAAGGAGAGCTCCTGTCAGGTGTGAAGGATCGGCCACGGCACTCAGGAATAAGACACTGCAACAATAGTAATTCTAATTCATTCTCAACCTTTTTTAAAATAATAGTTTGAAATTGCCTTATTTGATTAACCAAAACAAAAAGCCAAGTAATGTAATCATTAACACCTTTTCATGAAAAAAGCTAGTTTAATTAGGACTACAAATAGCAGCACATACCTAATTAATGAAGAGCTATCAAGCACAGACACCTGCACCCTGACTCAGTTGTTAGAGCAAGTGCAGCTGCATTATACGATCCTTAGTGAAAACTAGTTTTAATTTTTGGGTGTTGGGGAAATGGTGGGTGTTTCTTTGTAAGGGTTTTGTTTGTTTGTTAGGCTTTTTGGGGTTGTTTTTAATATTTGCAGATGTTCCAGAGGACATAATTTTTTCACTTGAGCACATCAAATTAACACAAAATAACTAGGCACTGTCCTATGTCTAATGACCTTGTAAATGCAGATTAAAATGTGAAGTTAAAATAGTTCTAAACAAAACCCCCAAACCCCCCTCAATCTAAGCATAGACAAGCACTGCAGTGTGGTGGAGGAGGCTTTTAAACATAACTAGTGAAATGGAAATGAAGATTTTTTTTCTAGATTTGAGGGAGTTTGACATACTGCTTTTGTCTCAGCAAGAAGCAATTTTTTCAAATAACAAGAGTATGTAGTAATACAAAATTGCAGGGTAAGTTTAATTTTTTCTATTGTGTCAGTTGTTTAACCTAGCCTTAAAGATCAGATTCATTTCTTTTCATTAATACCAGTGGTGCTGCTTTTTGTCAAATCACTACAGATAAGAGAAGAAGTATGGACTTAAATTATTTTAAACTTACCTTAGTTGGAAGAGTATACTTTCCATCAGGTAAAGGGACACTCTGAACATCTCCACATGTGCCACAAACAAAAGCTAGCTTGGTGCAGAGAGGCTTGATGTTGCTGACACGCACCACAGTGCCACGCAAGGCAACGTATTTTCCATAGCAGTTGGCCCGAACGTTTTTCAGCTGTGTTAAGGGATCATAGTTGTACAACCTGCACAAAAGTGAAGCATTAACATCTTGAAAGCTTACCATATTTAAATGCAGAACCAACAAACGACCCCTAAAACCCACCAAATCCAAATAAATGAAAAAATCCCACACCCGGCAGCAACAAAAAAAGGTTTAAACACTGATCAATAACAGAGTAACGATTAGGAATATTTTGTCTGTGGACCCACAATGTAGTCTTTGATTCTGGTTCTAGAAAACAGTCTAACATTTAATATTCTCCAAGTATATATATATATATTTTGCCCAGAGAGGTGGTGGAGGCCCCATCCCTGGAGTCCTTCAAGTTCAGGCTTGATGGGGCTCTGAGCAGCCTGACCTTGGTAGAGATGTCCCTGCTTGTGTAGGTAGGTTGGACAAGATGACCTCTAGAGGTCCTTTCCAACCTAAAACATTTTATGATTCTATATACTTTAACAGCTGCACAGTTTGTTCACAGTGACACCTCCCTCCTGTAAATAGCTGAGCCTAACAATACAACAGGAATGACTTTATAGTCATCTATAACCATCTCTGAGTTATTTCAGATTAATACCAGAGATCAGACTTGCAATATAAAAGGAAAGATTTATTATACCCATGCTCCAAGAGGAAGGGTGAGTTTTTGTGTTTCAAGGACATAAGAACCTGTCATCAGGTACAACACACTGCACCTTGTTAAGGACAAAGGATACCTAGCCAAAAATTCAGAATAACAAGCTTGAATCAGAATTGTTTATCATGCAATGGACCTCATCAGACTGTCTAGCCCAAGCCCACTGCTCAAGCAGGGTCAGCTGCAGCAGTTTTCCCAGGTACGTGTCCTGTTGGATCTTGAATGTATTTGTGAATGAAGATTACACAATATTTCTCACAATAAAATAATATTTTCTTGCATTCACATGGAATTAAGTGTCTTAATTTGTATCCACCATCCCTTGTCCTGTCACTGGGCACCAATGAGAAGAGTCTAGCTCCCAAAATCCAGGGATTTCCCCATGCTCTCTGCTTAGGACCCTGAACACCACCATCTCATGGTTCAACTGTGACTATGCTGCAGGACAGAACCATTTTAGGAGACTTATATTGACTTACTGAATACTTTCCTCTACTGGATAATATCTCCAGATGATGACAGGATAACTGTCTCTTAAGATTTGGGAGCTTGTATGTATTATTTTCAGCCACAGGTGTTCCCAAAACACATTCTACTGTGTTATTAAAAGAAGGCAGTTTTATAACAATGCAAAACTTAAAATATAACATAGTGTGACAAACTCCTAAACTGAATTGACCTGTCAAGCCAAAACTTGCTGCTTTCTCTCACCAAGCCATTACCAGCTGGGAATTAAAAAAACAAAAACAAAGTAATTTAAAGTCAAATAGGTATTATACTCAGTGCCTCTCAGACTCCTGAAGTCAGAGGTGCCATTACTTCTGATAAAGAAAAAAAAAACCCAAACAATGTGCTAAGGACTTGTTTCATTAAGAACACAAAGGAAATAACATCTTTAGAATAACAGTAATTAACAAAATAAATATGTAAACCTGCAGCACTATGCACAGACACTGACAACCATCAGACAAGAAGCAAGATAAGATCTTCCTGGAAAAAGCCCCAAATGCTCAAGGCCCATTACCTTGCATGAATGAGAGGCACATTTATTATAGGTTCTCCCTCAAGTGGTAATCCCTCTTGCACCTGCAGCTCTGCAGCATGCCTTTCAAGGTCCTTTGTTAGCACCTAGACAGAAGAGAAAAGCATGACACATACGGATACAATTACCACCCCTTACCTCAGATGCCCCTACTGAAGCATAAAGAGCTCTCTGATGTCCAGAGACCCTCCACTGAAGTTCTTGTGTTTGGGTTTTTTAAGTAAAAAAAAAGTATAAAAGTAATCTTTCATGCTGTAGTGAATGTGTGGAGTTTTTACTAAAGCACAATCATCTGAGAAATTGTCTGTCAACAAGCAGTGAAATACTTTAAGAGACGTTGAACAGAGCCAGGAATCCTTGAATCTGCTCACCATTCACCCACAGCCGTGGTTCTGCTGCCTGGGGTGGGACACGCAGCACTGGTAACCCACGATATATTAAAAATTTAGAATTGGAACTCCCAAAAGAGAGTAATGCAAGTGTTACAACTACATTTAGTTTCAGTCAACCACTTTTACAATGAGTAAGCAAAATGCACCAAGAACAAAGCATTTCCCAAACGTGATTTTGTGGGCCATATAGAAAGCGTGAAGAGGTGGAAGAGTTTGAGTTTTAAACAAACAGTAGTTTCTGGTAAGACAGAAAATCATAGATATTTGGGGGTTATACCATAACTGTCTCTAAGTCCCACTGATTCTTTTTCATTGTGAGGGTGATGCTTCTGTGTATTAGAACATCATATTTACCTGATGAATTGCTAGACCCATACATTGCAGTATTTTCTGAGGCATATCTCTTAATTCAGTAGATATATTTGGTATTGATTTAGTCAATTCTCTGTCTTGTATTAGCTCCTTGTAGTCCACAAGGATACTTCCTTTTCTCTCTATTTCATCCTGTGAAATATTTAAAGTTTTAAAATACACTTCAAAGTGTAAACGCAACACATCCAAATCATGTCATAAACATTTTAGATCTATGATGGAAATTATTTTTGATGGAGAAGATACTCATTATTGGCAATGCTATTGTATCAACAAAAGATAGTTGGGGTGGGATGTTTTGATTTTACCTTATCATAAAGGTCAATGTGTTGCATGAAAAACTTTTCAAAGGCTTGAGTCTTCTGGACAAAAGGAGACTTGTCAGCATAAGCTAATTAGAAACACGCCATGTTAGTTACTATCAGAAAGAATTATTTCTATTTAACAAAATACATAAACAGGCACTTCCTCTTCCCTTATTTTTCTGCATTCCAAAACTGAGGAAGATGATAGATGTCTACAGTATCACAGTAATGTTCTATTTTAAGACTTGTCACAAAACAAATTTGTCTAAGATGACATAAGACAAGCATACAGGATCAAGAAAAGAGTAGAGGCATATTCCAGTCTTTGACAGACTACAGGTTTTATGTGGCTAATTGAACAGATTTAAGAAAGATCATATTTTACGTTGTTCAAGATTCCTTTCCAAGGTTTGGAGCCCATAGAGACTACAGTGCTCCACAACATTGAAATATCTATTGTATTCATATTTTTATATAATAAATATTAATTTCAGCTGCTTTCTGTTGAACTTACCCCCTCTACTTATAACCAATTCTAGAAAAAATTGAATAAAATACTTGCTATATATAATTTTGATCTAAAGATACCTTCAGAGAAATAAAGTTTCCAGCCCTTATAGGGAATAAACTGGTCCAATGTTGATTGAACTAGTCGAGGTTTTACTGGAAAAAAAAAAAAGGGGGGGGATTAAAACAATGTGGATACTAAAACTTTGCAAGTTGTATTCTCACTGATTCTTTTGAACACTAGGAGGCAAACAGTTGTAATTGCCCAGTGCAACAGTAGCTCAACAGAAAAGGATTACAGCTTTAGAAAACATAGAAGCACAGGCGCTGGCTCACCGGGTTCGGGCGGTTTTTTCCCGTCTCCCTTCTGTCCTTTGCCTCGCCATCCACCTCTCCAGCCGCCTCGCCACCCAGGGAAGCCTCTTCCGCGGGCGCATCCCCTGCCTCGGAGCTCCCTACTCATCTCGCTCCGCAGGCGGCAGTCTGGGAGGGTGACAGCAAACGGAGCTAAAGAAACAGAATTTTTACCAGAAGATATTTAACTTCAATTATGGTTATTTGCCAGGGGGACTTCGCCTGCAGGGCTGGGAGCAAAGGCTCTGAAGTAGCTCGAAGGCCCTGTGGAAGACCCGGCCGCCGCCGCCGCCTCCTCCCTACCACAGGGCCTGGGAAGGCAAAAGGCAGCCCCGTTAAGGGGCCTCGGCGATAGGGGACGAAACAACGGCGCCGGCCTCCCGCAGTAACGGCCGCTGCTAGCAAGCGCCGCCGTCTCGCAGGTGGAAACGCCGCCACCGACCTGCTCCGCAGGCGGGGAAACCTCCCCCTCAGCACTCGGCTTTGGCGCCCGCTCGCTCCTCCCGGCGCTGCAGCCAATCCCGAGAGAGCATGGGGCGTCGCCATGGAGCCGGGGGTGCGGCTCGCCCGCGCTGATTGGTCGGCTCCTTCCCCTCATGGGGCCTGATCCCGCCCACTTGCCCCGGGCCTCGCCTTGTACCGCCCCAGTGCGCAGGCGTCGCTGTCTCTCCGCTCGCCCCGCCATTGGCGGGCGGGACGCGCGTGCGCAACGCCTGCGGCTCTCCACCAATGGCGGGGCGGGTGGAGGGTAGCAGCGCCTGCGCAGTGTTCGCGCCCGCCGGAAGGCGCACGGGCGGCGGCGATGGAGGGCGGCCCGGGCCCGAGCCCGCGCATCCGTGAGGGGGATTGCGCCGTCCTGAAGCGCGGCGACGTCTTCAAAGCGGTGCCGGTGCTGCGGCGAAGGTAAGGCCCCTGCGATCTCGCTGCTTCCCTCTCCCTCACGCCTGAGGCGGCTCCAGCCGTCCTGGCGCGGCCCCTCCTGAGGGGAGGCGGGTCCCGGCGCGGCCGGTATGACCTGCAGCTCTCCTGCCGTGCCAGCCAGAAACGGCGGCCTCGCCCGGCCCGTGTGACAGGCAGCATGAAAGGTTTCAGTACTGCCTCAGCTCCTGTGATGGAAAAGCCCAGGAGATCTCCTGGCTGCGTTTCTATTGAGAGTTTGAAAGTTACCTGAGATGGTTTCGTGTTGTCAAACTGGTGCCAGCTGTAGAGAAGGAAAGGTGCGGCAGCCCGGAAAGCTGATCTTCGTCCTGCTTTTCTCGCTGCGGGGTGTCGTTTTTGCCTTGCTCATAGTGATTGGCTTCGGTGCTTTTATCCGAGTTGGGCTGTAGGGAGATGCGACCTGGCAGTTCTGGCAGTTGCTGCTGTGGAGAGGCTGCTCTGAAGGGTCTCCTGTTTCTTTTTCCTAGGCCAGCTGGCATAGCAAGAAGCACCTGCAGCCCAGGAGGAAATGCTGTGGTCAGTGGATGTAGCCTGGGCTCTTCCCATTGCATCAGACAGGTTTACGTGTAGAAGTCAGTATTGGGTAATTTGGCCAGACATCTGACTCAGTAGCATAGAGATTTAAAGGTACTATGTTTGAATGAGGCTGGTTTTAAAAATGGAATAGCTTAGATTTAGGGATTTGGGAGTGCTGGTTATTGACAGGTTCACCAGTAGAATCTGGCACCAAAATCAGGTAGTTACTCTGGTAGCCTGCAGAGCACTGCCAAGATCAGTTCATTAGGTCACTCTTCAGTTTTTGTTTATCTATTTTGTTTATCTGTTGCCACAGATAATTAAATAACTTTTGTTTTAATTTTTCCTTTTTGATAATCTGATGCACCAAGAACCCATGACAATAGCTGTGGTTGGATATTCTGTTTAGAATGGTCATCAAAGTGAAGTTTGAGCACATGCACACAATTTTTTATCTATCCAAATGACTTTCAATCATTTCAAGTCTTTTATAATCATTTATTAGTCTTGTAAAACCTGGATTGGAAGGGATTAATAGACTAATAGGGCAAGTATAATGTCATTAGATGTGGTAATGTCTCTGACAAAACTTTATTCTTAAGCTTAATTTAGATCCTGGATTGTATTTGCATATATTTTACAGGTGGTATTATCTGTATCTGCATCAGTTGTGTACTTTGGCCAGTAAAAAACTGGAAATAACAACTCAACCTTTTGCTTAGCTTCAGAAATAGTGATAGCATAATAGGTAATATTGGTAAGTTTTGATTACAACGTGAGTGTGGCATATAGACAGGTCCTTGTTTCATTTAACAAGATCAATATTTCTCTGGTCAGCAAGGAAACCCTTGTAGCCTGAAAGTTAAAGGCTTTGTGGGTCCTTTTTTATGTGAAAAAGGAAAACCACAAACCTCCCTTAGCACAATCAAAATGAAAGGGATAATAAAATCCTTTTTCTTATTTTAATTTTTTTTATTAAGCATTTCTAGGAATACAAGACACCCTCTGCTGTTTGTTTTCTTCATAGTCTTTTGGCAAATGTTATTTCAAAGCAGCTCTGCAAAATACAGGTTCATGCTCATGTTTTTGCACTAATCTGCATGACCCCGCCTAAATTTAATATACTTTAATTTCATTCCTTGCCTTGTGCTGACTTTTTCTGTTGAAAATGGTACTATATAATTTAAATGTTACAGCCTTGTTTTATCTGCCATTTTAGAATTCTTTTGAACTGCAAAAAAAAAAATCTTACTGTTTGCTCAATGTAAGTTCTTTGGTTTTTTCCTAACCAATTTCAGTTTAATGTGGCTTTGTGGTTAATTTTACTTTTTATGCTTGTCCTGGTTTTCTTCAAGGATATAGATAAAAATGGATATATGGAGCTATAGTTTCAACTATTGTGGGTTTCAGACATAATAAAATCAATGCTTTTAATATTGTAACTTTAATATTATTTCAGAAAAATTATTTTTGAGAAGCAGTGGTTCTATCTGGATAATGCAATTGGACATATTTATGGAACTACATTTGAAGTGACCAGTGGTGGAAACCTCCAGCCAAAGCAAGAGGTGGAAGAGACTACCACAGGTATTAGAGGGGATTGACTGGTGTTGGGAAGAACAAGTTCTAGTTAATTTTTCTGTGATAATACCATTGATGATGGAAAGGCTTTCTATTAATAATTTGTTAACTTAATGTTACTTATATTCTTTCTGTCATAAAAGTGCATGATTTTGTCTTAATCTGCTGTTTTCCTAGTTCTGTAACCAATAAGCTTTTTAATATGGGAGAAAATTTGAACTTTAGTTTGAGTGAATGTATTATACACTGAGGTGTATTTTACCCCTTACATCTTGTTGATTGCTTAGACAATACTTTGCAAGGCCATGAAGCATGTGGGTTTAATCCTGAGAAGTCTGCTTTCTGTGAAACTAAAATCATATGTGTCTCCAACTTAAAGATCTTTAGAGGTAGATCTTACAAGTCTGTATCCTTTTCCTTTAGAAACAAAAGAAGCAGGTACAGATAATCGTAACATAGTTGACGATGGAAAGTCTCAAAAACTGACTCATGATGACATAAAGGCTTTGAAGGACAAGGGTATTAAAGGACAGGTAAAAATAAGGTTTTGGTGTCATTTCTGTGCTACCTTGATGGTTTTATTTTAGTTTATGAAGCTGACTATTCTTTTTATTGGTGCATAGACTTCGGTGCTTTTTCTTTGTTCTTCTGCTCAAGTCTTGTTTTTCCTAAAGATCTGTTTTTACAAAAACACAAAGGCTATTTTCAGAAAAAACTTCATGTAAGGTTGGCAGCTTTGTCAATAGAGAGTCAAGTGTGAATTTTTACAGCTTCATAAGTCATAAAAGACAACTAGTACTAAAACCAATAAGGAAATCTAGCTCGCATAATCACTCACCTCTTAGTTTTGCTTGTTTGTAAGATTCAAAACACTATTTCTATATTACAGATGTATTAAAGTCATGCAATAATGAAACTATCAAAGGTGTAGGAAAGGATTATAGATAAACAACAAAATATTGAGAAATAACAAATGTGCTATCAGTGTGCCTCTAGGCAGTTCCTACCAAGCACATGTGATGCCTGTGTTTTGTCTGCGCCTAAGAATATTCTCAAGGGATCAGTTCTGTTCTGTTAGAAAAGGGGTTGGTTTGGCACTTGGTCAAAAAGAAGTGAAGGCATCTTCAATGTTAATAAACCATTGCAGCCAGTTCTGTTCTGCACATGTTGTCTGGCAAAATTCTCTCGTTTTTGATTTACCCTTTATAATAAAAATAAGAAATTGCTTGTGCTTACATCAAGTTCATCTCCTCTTTGCATCTTGCTGTTTGCTGCTGCATTTAAAGCAGCTGTTCTGCTTTTGCCTGCTTGATAATGGATGTGTCCAAGGAGGCTAAAATGGTATTTCTCCTGTTTCCATGGTTGTGCTGCTCATGGTGGTGTCTCTTTGAGAGGAATGTACTAATCATTCTGACAGCTTTGATGTTTTCCATTCGTTCTCATTATCTGTGGCAGATCATTTTGGCTTTTCTCTGTCCTCAGCATGTCTGTGCCATACATCTACCGTACTTTTATTTTAGGTTATTAAAATATCCTACTTTGTTAACTCTGGTTTCTGAACTACAGCTGAAGATTCATTTTAGACTGTGTTATATTAGCATCAATAGATACTATTCCATAAATATCTGGTCAAATCTGAACTAATGTTTGTGAGTGGTGTGTCTTTGTGACACAGGCTCAGTTTAGAGATGACTGTTTTCTGAAATAAAACAACCTCAGTGTTGGTGGGGCTTGTTTTTCCATCACTTCCCAAATCCTTGTCAGGTCCTGAGGGATAGGTGTTAGGATGAAGACACGAAGCAGGTACTCCCAGGGCTTGCATAGTGCTGCAGCTTCCTTTTGGCTTTTGTTTACTTTAGGGAAATATTTCCCATTTTCCTTACTGCAGATTTTATTGGAACAACAAAACAACCTAGATGCTGCATTTTAACTTTTTCCAAGAATAAGACAAAAAAGGAAAGATAAGATATATTAATAGTGTGAAATGGCTTATGTGTTGGAAGGACATTAGAAAATAATGGCTTGAAAAGCAGCAACAGCAAGTGAGAAGTGCTCACACCACTATATTTTGGAGCAGGTTCTTGAATCAAGGGAAGATGCCATGTCCACATTTAAAATACTCCTTTTGTCATTTGTCACCATCCCCCTCTCCAGACTCCTGAGACCAGGTTATACTATTGCTCTTCCTACGTGTTTAATAGAAATGTACAATTTTAGCAGTTAAACCGCTTTGATTGGAACAAGCAAAATAGCACTGCAGCATTTCTTCTTTTATTGCAGGCATGGAGACAAACCCTGAGCAATGAAAGGTTTGTTTCTGTTGGAGGTCTAAATGCTTCCTCTCGCTGGAACCTGAAAGTATGAGGAAAAAGAGTTGGATTGGCAAAAGGAGAAGATTAGAACAAGGAGACCAGGAAACAAAACCTGCAATTCTGGGAAAACCTGGCAGCTAGAGAGCGAAGAAGTCAGAGAGTATTGCAGGAAATAGTAAATGCAAAGGAGTTGGATTAAAGTAGATACTACCTATGACATGAGGTTCATTGTTTTAGTTTGGTTTTGTAAAGTATTTTTGCCTCATATGTAGCTTCACATAGGACTTGGGGTGCTGTCGTGCAGTCCAGATACTATGGGGAAAGTTAGACTGAGAATGTGGCAGTTGTTCCATCATAATGGCTAATAAATGTAACTCTGCCTCATTCTAAAAAAATTCAATTGAAAGTAGCTAATCACTTACAGAAAGCAGGGTAGTCTCCATCACATTCAGCATAGGATAAGAATATGTAGGTACTGAGTCTTCACAGTAACTGCTGAAGTAGTGACTTGCTCTTGCTGAAAGGAACAATCCTGATTTGTCTTTATTTCTGGCCATATGAGTCTGTCCTCTCTCATAAGGTAGTTCTGGCACCTACCAGACTCCTTCCCCACAAAATACCCCATTTCTGGGATAAGCATTTTCAGTTTCATCATTTTTATGCTGGCGTTATAAAGAACACTTAGGGACAAAAGTATATGATTTAATTCCTTCACATAATCAGAGTAGTGCTTCACTTGTCATGTTGATTAATAGACATTTACTTTGCCATTAATGTTAGTAGAAATTAATGGGATATATGCCTCTACTGGAAGGAAATATTTTCAGTGTTTGTTTAAAAAAATACTATATATGAAATGAATGAGAAATAAATACCAGCTATAATAAAAATAATTTTTTTCTTCTAAGGAAATTGTTCAACAGTTAATAGAGAACAGTACAACATTCAGAGACAAAACAGAATTTGCTCAAGATAAATACATAAAGAAGAAGAAAAAAAAGTAAGTGAATTTCAGAATGTGGAAAATACTTAGTAGTTCTCTCTAATACGTTGAGCTTGAAATAAGACTGTTACTTTGTGCCTCTTACAGATATGAGGCAGTTATTACAATTGTGAAACCATCCACTCGCATTCTTTCAACCATGTATTATGCCAGGGAACCTGGAAAAATTAAGTAAGTTTTCATTTTGTTTCTTTTTTCAAATTATAGGAGAAAGATATTTTAATATTTTTCAAAATGCTTGTATTATACCGGAGTATATAATACTCTCATTTCTTCTTTGTTTCCCTGTTAATGGGAAGATTGCAAATTTAGTGAAAAATGTGATTAGAAAATGAATCAATATGCTATTGCAGCAAAAGGAAAAATCTTCTGTGTGCAGTATCAGCTTTTACTGTTTCCCTGCCACCACCATCTTGTTAATTACCTGTGTGGACAGAGGCTCTTTGCATTTTGAGAGGTATTTTTACCTGGTTTGGGTCAGTGATGTGTCATCCCTGCTTTCTGGCTCAGTAATCAGAATCACAAGCCACCTACCAGAAGCAGGAATTTTTGTCCTCAGTCTGTTAGTGATTCAAAATCTTCAGTCAGAAGTCCTGAGAATTTAAAAACATGTGGTTAACATTGAGAGGTGGGAGTGGGGGAGGTGATGAGAACAGAGATCTAGCTGCCTTTGATTTTCACTTAGCTAAATAAATGATACATCATTACAGACATTGTTTAAGATGGACTGATTTGTTTTAAAGTAGTAAAAGTACATCTAAGATGCTGAGATTTAAACCGCTTAAATTTATGTTATTTAAGGCTTCTCAACCCTTTTCCCTTCTCCTTTCTCCATCTCCTTCACTTGGCTTTTATTTATCTATTAAGATTAGTTGTAATTTCTTTGGCCATCACTGAGTCTTTTCAGTGCAGGCGCTGCAGTCAGTAGAATTAAGGTTTGACCCTGGATTGCAGCTGGTGCCTGCTACTGAAATACAGGTGAAAATCACTTGAGGATATATTACTGGATTAGGAAACACATTCCAGTACCTTTCCTTCTTTACAAGAAAAAAACCAAACCAGCAATTTTGTCTGACACAGCATAAGATGTCCACTTTAGTATGTGCACCCTACTTTGGCTATTCCCTGCTAATTTCTTGTTGGCTCTGATTCTAGTCCTTCTTTATTACCAGATGATTTCTGCATGCTGACTCTGAAGAACACAGCTCCTGTTCCTGAAAATCTACCTGTATGCAATATTTCTAACTCTAAGAAAACTAATTTAGTCTTTCTTAAAACACTCTGTCTTCTAGCCACTTGCGGTACGACACCCTGGCTCAGATGCTGACTTTAGGAAACATCCGCGCTGGCAACAAGATGATTGTGATGGAAACCTGTGCAGGCCTTCTGCTGGGGGCAGTGATGGAGCGCATGGGAGGTGGGTAACATGGCAGCTTTAGTAATGCACAGGTTGAGGGCTTACTTCAAACTTGAGAAATCCAAGTGGAGTCACCATCCCTGGAGGTGTTCAAAAAACAAGTAGATGTGGCGCTTCAAGACATGGTCTAGGGGTCAGGGAGATGTTGGACAAAGGTTGGACTTGATGATCCTGGAGGTCCTTTCCAGCCTAAATGATTCTATGAAAATATACTTTCTCAGTTTTTAAAAACCTACTTTTACTGTCTCCAGTATTCAAAGAGATATTTGTTTTTCCACTGGAGGAAGTTGTATTTTGCATTTATTTTTCACTATTTAAAAAAAAATACAAAATTTGCAGTTGGTATCCTTGTATGTAGGTCTGTGTATGTTTAAGCATCTGACATCTCATCTTTTAGAGTCTGGATCTTGAAGAAATTCTTTGCCTATACATGCTGTTTAAATGAGCTTTTATTTTTTATCAAAACCACTCTGTAGATAAAAGTAAGAAACACTGTAGAAAATTTGTCTTTTAACAATTAAATGAGCTTTTCTAACAATTTGTCACTGCTTATATATTCTGTGCTAATCCTAAGTACATATTTAATACATGCATAAGTTTTGAGTTGCAGTAACTCTTGTCCTTCCAATGAACATTTTCTACCTTGAGGCATATTTCAGTAGCCTGTTAAATTTCATGGTTATAAGAGCAGGCAGTTTACTTACCTATTCTTAAATGAATGCTTTGTTTAAGCATTTCTGAAATTTGAAAACTTAAGTAATTGGTTTTGATTCTCGTGTTCTCATAGGCTATGGATCCATTATTCAGATGTATCCAGGAGGAGGACCTGTTAGAGCTGCTACCAGTTGTTTTGGATTTCCAAAACCTTTTTTTGATAATCTTCATGAATTTCCTCTCAGCAAAGTGGATAGTCTTCTCTCTGGGACATTTTCTACAGAGACTCTCCCTTCAGAACCTGAAGATAACACACTAGTAGAAGAAGAAAGCAATGGATTAACTGAGGAGAAGCAGACTTCCCTACAGGAAGCAGAAGAGGAATCTCCTACTGAAGCAGCTATGGAGATCAACCAAGCAGAAGAGCAAGAAACAATGGACATTAATGCTGAAGATGTGGAGTTTAAAGAGAACAAAGAAAAAGAAAATGTAAGAATATTTATATTCAAATTTTACATATACTTACAAGTTTACTATGTACTTAAAATTCTGCCAAGTCAGACATGCTGAAACACAGCCTATTTGGGTGTTAAAAAGAAACTCTGTGAGTTTTCATTTATATTAAGCCATCTAAGATGCAAAAAATGAAATCAGTTCATGCAATAGTGATGCAATATATAATTAACATGTAAAGTGCAAACTCTTGTTGTTCAAAGGTTCGGGAAAAGCAAAGAAAACAGTGGGAGAGAAGGAAAAAGCTGATAGAAACTGCTGCTTTGTTGAGAGAGAAGAATGCTGATGGGTGAGTTTGTATTCAGTGAGCTCTCCTGTTTGAAAACACAAGTTATGGAAAATAATCTCCCTTGATAAAAATTAAAGTTTTGTTTTAAAAATACCCCAACTTCCTTCTTAATATTTACAAGCAGGCAGTCAACCCAGGTGTGTCTTGGGTCTTGTTTGATTCTTACCTGATATGATCTAAAAGGCAGTTTCCTGACTAGTTATGAGTAAACATTCAAAACAAACAAACAAAGAAAAAAAAAATAACATCCAAACCTATGCTATCCAAAGTGAAACAGAATCCAGGTAGAATTTAATACAAAATGACTGCAGATAAAAATCACAGGATTGTAATTGGTGAAGTAGAACCTTCCTAAGTTGAACTTAAAACCAATAGAGGATTTGTTTGTTGCTTTGGGGGTTTGGTTGGTTGGTTGGTTTTCAAAATCTACTTTATTTTTTTACACAGGAAAAAACATATCATTTCATTTTACCTGCTTTAGGCAGGATCAGTTTTTCCCAAGGAATGATTTAACATGAAGATTTCAATAAATACAATAAATATATTCCTAGAAATTCAGTGTAAAAGCATTTGGTGGTTGTGACTTTTTCATGACGTTCTTAGTAAATGCTGAAGTGATTTGAGTTAATCAAGGAACATTGATTTAGTTAATTTAGTAATGTTCACATTCATTTTCTTTCCTCTGAAGAATATTGGCTCACTGGGAATAAAGCCCTCCTGCTTGGTTAAATCTTAATGCATATTTATTGGTTGTGTTTAACGCTTGTGTGATTTTTGTATTTATTAATATCAAATGTTCTATCTCACAGTCATTCATATTTTACTGTATCTCATCTGGTGTATTGAAGTGGTAGAATTATTCTATAAAGATGTAGAAACAGGTCACTCTGTGTTCTCTGCAGCAATAAAAGGGTGAAGGAGGTTTGTAAAGAGTTCAGCACATCTGCCTGGCAGCAGCAGCAGCAGCACTGGTGATGCCCGTGGATGACCATTAAGCTGCCTGACAGTGCTCGTGTTCTGTTCTGGTTTTACCACTGTCTCCTGCACCCATCATTATAATTAATGTCTGTGCGTGGTCTGGCAAAGCAAAAATTAATATTTGACTTTGATTCCTCCTGTAGTGAAAAATAGCATATTTGGTTGTTGATTAAGTTTGAGTTCAAAGAAGCCTATTTAGTACTTTTTCCTTGTTCGTTTTCAATCACTTGATGTTACTTTTGTCCTTTATAACACATGAAAGCAATAACAAATTATATACGTGAAGGGAAAAGTGATCTCTTGCTCTAGGAAATCTTCAGCATGATGGGGGGAAGAGAGAGGTTTATGGATGCCTGAAGGTGCAGTCCCGGGTGGCTCAGTCAGGATACCCTTCTTTAGTTAATCTGCCTTTTTTAACCCACCATTTGTTTAGATCAAGAACCACAAGGTGCACATACTGCTAAGCCAGGAAAAGTTGGCATAGAATGAAGAAATGCTTTCAACTAAGGACTTGTCACATGAGTAGAAGCAGGCAGGGAAGTTGGGATTTTGTTTTGTTTTGCTAGAGAGAAATGGGGAAAGGATGGGTAAAAGCTGGTTAACATTGGAGGTGGGGAGAAAGATCAGGACTTACTGTAAGAGGAAAGAAAAACTGGTTATTAGGTAAAGATAGGCACCAGCTTCAAGAGAATTACTTCTTGAGATCCTGAATTTTACAATATTTACTACTTAATGTAGAAGATACAATTTTAATACATTTTATGTCTTCTGAGCTATTATGTGGTAAAACTGCCCTTCTACACCTATTTGTTCAATTCCAGTTATGAGAGTTGAAGTCTCATATATTTTTGAGAGGGTGGAAAAAGGAAGATATTTATTAGGAATTTGTTTGGTATTTTTTTAAGATGAACTGTTAAATTTTTCTGATACAATGAAAGCAGAAATTAGTTTATAGATACTCTGTGTTCAGCATTAGAGCACATCCCTTTCTCTACCCTTCCCTGCCCTTCCTCTATCTCCTCCTTCTCTCCCCCATTACATTAATGCTGTGACTGCCCAGGCTGCCTGCTGACAGCAATATGTGCTGCCATCTGAGAGAACAGAATCTGATTTTTCACAATCTCTCTCATATCTCACTTACCTTCCTGTTGTCTGGCAGTGTCAGGGCAGTGCTCCAAGCCTTCTGAGGAGCAATCTGGAGTCTTTTTTTTTTTCTTTATGTCCACTTGGTTAATTACTGAGCACAAATTTTTTGAAGTTTGGAATTAGAGTTAAATCTGTAGCCAGCAAGGCCATGTCCAGTGGAAAACCAAAATGGAAATGACTGTAAATCATAGAATGCCAGGTTGGAAGTGACCTCAAGGATCATCTAGTCCAACCTTTCAGTAAAAGAACTGTCTCACCTCTTTTTCTCCTTTGTGTGTAGAAAATTGAACAATTTTTACTTCCATTCTGTTAGGTAAGTTTGATGGTACCTCCAGTGCTGTACATTCCCCTGGAGAACAGATGTTAATTAATTGATGTGTCTTTTCATATAGTAGCTGTATACTAGAGAAATAGTTTAATTAGCCTGTTCTTTCTGCACAAGTACAACTTAGTAACTCATTGAATCTTCACTGCTAAACTGCACTGCAAGAAATGTTTTGTTTTTTTTTTTAATAAAAACTCCAGATACATATAGAGAATCTTACAAATCATATTTACAGATGCTTAGTGTGATACTTAAATGAGGATGAAAAATAAAATATGTAGCCTTTAAGTTGCCACTGACGTAAATTTTTTAAAAGAGATTTTTAGTTATGTCCATGGAGGGATTGTTTTCTTTTTCAATAGTAACTTTTAAATCTAAATCTGTCTTTAATGATTACCCAGCCTAAAGAATCACAACTGAGGTTACACTGTAAGCAACAATTAGCAGTCACAACATTTAAATTATATTTGGACAACGGTCTTAGGGTAGAGAAAGTAGCATGCAAATTCTCAGGTTGTAAGAATTATTGTGGAGCTCAACAGAGCTAAAATGAACCCGTCTGCAGCGTGTTTAATATCCTGCACTCCAGGGAACAAGCGTTTGAGCCTCTTAATTATGCAAGTAGGAAGTCGTGATTTGGTTTTGTATTTGGGGAGTTGTTAGAGCCATGAAAACATGCTGATTAGCAACATTTAAGCTGTAATTGATTGCTGTACCAAACAGAAGAAAACGTCACTTGATGAATAGGTTTCAGAGCCAGAAAACTAATGCACGTGAAATTTCTTTTGCAGCTTAATTATAGCCAGCAAGTTCCATCCCGCTCCTTTATTACTTTCTTTATTGGAATTTGTTGCTCCTTCAAGGCCTTTTGTTGTCTACTGCCAGTATAAAGAGGTAAATCAAGTATGTTACTTTGGCTGTTACAGTTCAAGTTTGAGACTATTCTGCTGTATAACCTATTCTGCTGGTTTTTTTGTGTTTAAAGCCATTATTAGAATGTTACACAAAGCTGAGGGAAAGAGGCGGTGTTATTAACCTAAAGCTGTCTGAAACTTGGCTGCGAAACTACCAGGTAAGGATTACAGTGAGTGCCTTCAAAACTGCATGAATTCTGGGGAGCAAAACACTCTCTGAAAATATGGGTTTTTGAACTGACTGAAATTATGTATAAGCATTTGTTTTACCTGAGAGCAGTGAGAAAATATTCTGAAGAGTTCTAATGCTTCATTGCAACAATTTCAAATGAAAATAGCTTAGTTTTCTTTTTACAAAGCATTTCCTTTAAACATTTGCTGAAATAGTTGTAGCACACTGATGGATTTAGTATTTGTGCTAAAAAATGGCCAGCCTAAAGTGTGGGACAAGTTAATATCATGAGAGAGAGCAAAATATTACAAGAGTTTATTCATTTCCAGTTGAAATGAATCAATTAGTTTGATAGCCAAAGAAAAATTTGTAAGATTAGAAATGGTGGTGACTTACAAAGTCAGTGTCTTCAAATAACATGTTTCCTGGAACAAGTAACAAGAAGCTTCTGGTCTGGGAACTGAACAATGAGAACAATATGAGAGGGAGAAACATCTCCACAGTGAAAAATGTCAGTTCAACTAACTTTGTTTGAACAACATGTTTGCAAATGTGAAGCAGTCTCTCAGCTCTGGAAAGGCAGAAGCATGTCTGATCTCTAAGCAGCTCACCACCTCAGAAGAGATTCCTGCATTTTACTGACTTTCTCCTTGTCCATAGGCTTCTGGAGCCCATAAGGAATTCTTATTTAGGGGATGACTTAATTTGAGGGTGGCTGGTTACTGACTATTGACCAGGCAACCACACTGGGAATGATTAGGAGATTCACAGATTAAGATATTCACACAAGTTAGGCTTGGCAAGGGTTAGTGCAGGTAGGAACACTACTGCCCTGGCTCCTGGGCACTCGTAAATCAGGTTAGACCTGTGATGGCAGAGCAAGGAGGAAGCAGAACTGAAGAGAAAGCATTTACAGAGAAGTGTGAGGTAGCTGAAAGCAGTGGCTCATTGCTGTGTCTTACCTTAAGAGCAGCTGTGTCAAGATCACAGGGACAGAACTGGAAATTGCTTAACACTGGTGTGTTAGACCAGCTGTGGTTTCTTGCAGAGCAGACCAGTTCTGAACACATTAATGAGACTTTCATGTATCCCAAACCTTGACTTCATAATTTTGCTGGAAATGCCATGAAGAAGTCATCAGTAAAGTCTGTGTTCTCATGCGTTTCTCTAACTGGTTTCTGGTATGCAGATGCTGTGCCCTTTAAAGACAAAGACACTTTCCAATGTCTGTTAGTCGTGGTGGCTGAAAACAAAAAAATGACATCTTATGCTGTAAATTCAAGTTACAGAATCTGATGTGTGCAAATAGACTGAGTTTTTACAGATGCTTGATTTTTGTTTGTTTGCTTTTTTAAAGGTCTTACCTGATCGAAGCCATCCCAAACTGACAATGAGCGGAGGCGGGGGGTACCTCCTGTCTGGTATAACTGTTGTCTTGGATAAGGGCAAACCTGATTCCAGTGATTCAGAAGCAATGAAGATGGAAGAGCCATCATCTAAAAGATGCAAAGTTCAGGATGTCCACTGTTAACATCTGAAGAATTTATTTGGTTTTTAGATCTCAGGAGTCTTACTGTTGATAAAATAACAAGTATACTTTCTGTGCTCTTGACAGCACAGAAATTGTACCTGTCATACACCCGTCAGCAAAACGCAGCAGAGCTGGGTGGGAGGGAGGGTTCTCTCACTCTTTACCAACTCACATGATCAGAATGAGAAGAAAAACCCTTAGAAGCAAACGTCACACTGAAGACACAGTAACTTCAAAAAGGAAAGAAGATCAGTGGAAGATAAATCATCAGGGTAAAACATCTTAAGTCGTGATCCACTTGCTCTCGGGACACAGAACATGGCTGTGTTCAGTAATTTAAGGAAGTAGAATGAACAGCAAAAATCAGACACTTTTCTTCCCAAAGGAACAAGAAAAAGAGAATACTAATAGCAAAACTTTACAGCATGACCACATGTTTTCCTGAAATATATATGGAAGAGAAAGTGCATGTTCATAAATTAAAATACCAAATATTTAAACAGAATGTTTTTATCGGTACTGCCTGTCATTTTCCTGAGAGTTGTTATATGTTTTTAAGATATGACTATTTTGCAAACTGCTCTATGTATATATATTTATTCTACTGTTTTATCTTTCATAATGTGTAGCTTTTTTATTAATTTTTTTTTAACTTTGCATTTGCCATTTCAATTAAACTCCAGGATGTTTTTCCTAATGACATCTATTTTCTTTTTCTTATTTTTACGGTTTTGGAAATAAAGGTCTAGCAAGGGCTTTAGGAGGAGAATACCCTTGCTGGCTGCACCAGTGGGGAGCTTTAGCCCCATATGGGAGCTTGTAGAGCCAGCAGGACTTGGCTTCTGTTCTTGAACTTGATGGCCAGGGGAAATCTGGAGATTTGGGATCAAGTAATCAGACTTCATAAAGCTGTAAAACTCTTTATTGATAAGAGTCATTCTCTTTTAGGACACCATTAGCTCAAAAGAAAATAAGGAATATATTTTGTGTAAAGAAGTAGTTAAAGGGTTCCCTTAGTTGAACAGGTACAGTATATATTCAAGTTTTTTTCTACCTCTAGTTTGTTTTTTGTAAACTTCACTTTTGAGAAATAAACAGTATTGGAACATCTGAAAAATTCTTTCAAATCCAAGCCAAACTGGCTTCATTCCAGCAGCATCAACACTGAATCCTGTCCCCCTACTTTTACATGTGCCACAATGCTTGTACCAATGAAAGAGGGTAAGAAAGCAAGAAATAGGTCATGCAAAATATTTAGAATTATTGATGCTTCAAATTGATGGAGCATATTCTATATGTAAATAGAAGGGCACAGCTCTGTGTAACTTTGTTCTTATTTTAATTGAAGCACATGAATAAATGACACTAAAGACTCTAATGACAGAGGCATTGTTGAAATGCAAGTCAGGACTGGCTGAAACTCAAGGGAACCTTTATATTTTTACAACAAATTAGGGGAAATATAGAACAAACAAGAGAGTGCATCCTGTAAGATCATAACGCAAACTGAAAATAAATTGTGGAACGAAAAGCACCTCTAAAAGAAATGACAAAATGGGGGCGAGGCAGAGGAAGGCAATACTTGTGTACCAGTCTCCATAAAGTATAGCTCGGGAACCTGATAATCACTGGTGCCTCAAGACAGAACGTCCAAGGACTTTATCTCTGGAAGTACAAAACATAACAAATAAATAGGTATAATTAGATTTTGGTCAATGATGCGTAGATAAAGAATGGGGAAAGGTAGTGGATATTAAGTCAGAGATGGATTCCTCCAGGCAGGATTCACATTTAGACCACTGAGTTCTGCAAAAGCCAGCCTTTGAAGAAGCTGAGAACTTGCTTTGGAGGGGCAGGCTGACAAGGCAGCTTCCACCACGCAGGCCTAGCTGCCGTGTGAAGGGCTGGCACTAGGATAGCACCTTACATTCCAGCACGGGTACTCATCAGACCCGTCTCAGCTGTGGTTACACCTACCTGTGGCTGCCTTCAAATAGTTTTGGAAAAAAAAAAGATTTGTAGGCACTTCTTTAAAAGCCTCACCTACAGCTTAGAGTGGCCCACTTCCAGCAGACAAGAGCAGTTGTTATTTTGCAGGCTGGAAATGAGGACATGGTGTATGTCTGCCCTGTTTGTGTCTCCTGAGGTACTCCTCCACGCTTGAAATCTGCCCAGCGAGGGTGACAGAGGAGATTGGGCACCATTTACACCTCAGAGGAACATCAGCCTTCCTCCAGCAGTCGGCAGTGGCCAATCTCAGCAACCAACTGGAAAGCTCAGGCCTCTGCTTCTATGAGACACTGCTGGTCAGGGCCTGGGCCCATAAAGGTATCGCTGCACTTGCAAGTGACTTGGGACCTGGGTTTAGCCCTATCTTTAGTCACAGAGCAAACACAAAACTACCTGCACTATGCACGTTTGCTGAAAACAGTTTGAAGAAGAAATCTGAGCAGTTGCCAAGCTTTCCATTCCTGTGTTTTAGTAAAACTCCCCATCAAATTTACCATTAACCAGGAGTGCACAAGCCAGGAGCAAGACAACACCTCTTCAGAGGCTGAAGCAACCATTCCTGCTTCATTTGATTTCCTGGAACAAGGGTATGCATCTTAATACACCAATACTTGTTTAAAATCTACCACCTAGCTTCAATGCCAACAGCAGGCAACTTGCCTTCAAATCATGCAAATTAATGTAAATTGTATCAGAGGGCTGTTTAAAAAAAGATCTTGACCAAGCAATTCAAGCGTGTAGGTAAAAGGAGCAGGCAGGAGCAGTCACACCAGCTGCTCAGCTGCCTCAGCCCCGCAGAGCAACGTAAGCACAAGAGAAGAGTGCTGTCACCAACCTCTTGGAAGCCACTGAATCACTGAAAGTCTTTCAAGAGACATGTTTTTAAGCAAAACATTGCTGAGTCATTAATAAGTATTTGCATAAGCTTAGCCTCCTCAAAATAAATTACTAAAGTGTCATACTTAAACAATTCAGGAAGTTCTCTGTGCTGTAACTAAAGCTATTTGCTTCTAGGTGCTTCCATACCCACAGCCAAGTTTGCTCTCATACCAGCTGGGGGGAGATGCACCATGCTGCAATACTTATTGCAAATTTTAAAAGGGAGAGTCTCAGAATTTGAATACTGCAAGGTTATTTATTTCTACAGCTGGGACACTTCCTACCTTTCCTTACTCTTGCTGGAGAAGTCTGGTGAAACCATGGTCCTACTGAGGTAAAACTTCTGTCAACTTCCTTCAGTCAGAATTTGATCCTCATGCACCTTAACCAAAGAAGATGAAACAGTTGAATGGTCTTGCCCAAATCTCTAGGCACAGACACGCTCGCATAGTTCAAGAATCAGTAACACACAGAGTATTTTCAGTTCCCATTGCCTTACAGTTAATTGAGAGTATGTCTGTGGGTTAAATGGGTTAATGCTGCAGTTACCAACAAGGTGACCCAGCTGAATTCCTCGTACAGCACCTCCCTCGTGCAGGTGGTGGTGTACAAGCAGCTGAAGACACAGTCACAGCAGAAGCCTGTAAAAGAACACATCTGGTTAAGTTAGCTCAAACCCCAGTTATGTGGAGTAATCAAAACTAATTACAGGATCATTTATTTTACTGCTCCATAGTGTCACAGGATTACCCAGTGGTTCCTTCCACACCCCACTTTCTCATGTAAGACATCGTGTCATTTATTGTGTGGAGCCCATCCCGTGCCCAGCTTGCTCCCTGCTGAGAAACCCACCCTGTGCAGGACCAGCCCTGCTCCAATGCAGCCTCTCTGATGCTTCTCTCCACGACCTACTTGCCTGCAGCCAGCAGAAAGAATATGTCAGCAAAGCACATGTGGTAGGGGATTACATTAACAGGACTATGAGTGACAAAACAAACCCACACTGATTCTGAAACACCACGTGCTTTCCAAATAACAAGCATCCATTTGGTGTTCAACCTCATTGCTCCATTAATTTCCAGAACTAAGTAATTCACAGGACATTTCTGAGTTACTGGAGCAAATTAACTGGCATTCCTTCTTACCTCTTGTGCTCCTGTTAACTGGCAAATAAAAAGCACAGACGGGCTTCTTCTAACTTCTAGAAAATGTTGGGGAACCACAAAGTCAATGTTTTGTACACAATCCATCCATCTGATACAGCTTCCTTTGAAATAATCAAATCAGTCAAATAAGCAAGGAGAAAGTTTGGTCCAAGATCAGTGGTTTTTTTATTATTTCAAACTCAGACAAATATATTTCTGAAGAACACTAGCACAGTTATTTTCACAAGCATATTAAAAATATCTGCCTTGCATGAAACATTATAATACTAAAATCCATGCTATTCAGATCTCAATAGCATAATAGCAAATTAAAGACATTTTCAGCTGTATAAATCACTACACTATAGTGGACAGTAAATAGTATCTCCTGGTTTTAGGGCAAACAACAATCCAGTGGCAGTGAATTTACCACAAAATACAGGTATTTTGAGAACAGCTACACCTAGCTTTGAAACTCCAAAGCAGATCATCTTCAGCCTCTCCTGTTCTCATTAAACTTCTCAGCTATTTTCTGCAGCTCCAAATCCATAGCAGCCAGATTTTCCAGTTCTTTTTCCTGTGAAAGAAACAAAGAGCATTTCACACATCAAATAACACTGGCAAATGTTTTGTTCTGTGGAAATGAGAGGCAAAGACCATTTCTGAGGCAGACATCTCCTGCTACTCACGGGTCCCTGGGAGGGCTTCCTGCTTTTAACTGAATTAGGGCTGGGGAAAGTAGCAAAATACTCATTCTGAGAGAGCTGTCTCTAATTAGAGCCCTAATTTAGCTTTAAAGCACCATTATCTAGTAGTGACCCCCTGCTATCTCACAGCTGCCACTCCCTGCAGTGTGCAGTCACTTCTGCCCAGGTGAAGGTCCCTTAGGAGGCTACAACCTTATGATCTCAGTGGTTCCAGCTTGTAACACACAGCAAGCACAGCGTGCGACGAGAGGAACACCTCCATGTTACCAGATCCTGGGGAAAAACTAAATTGTGCAGCCAATTCTTGTTTATTAAAATTATTAGCTAACACCATTTAACCTCTCTATAAATTAGTATTAAACCTCCACTTCTCCCAGCCCGGCTTTGTGCAATAGATACTGTGACATATGTGAGGAGCACCCAGCTGATAGGTGTAGACTCAGTTTTCTTGGACAATGAGGCAGAACAGAAATCCAACAAGAAAGGGATTCACATATATGAGAACTACATGGATGAATCGGGTTTACAAGTGCAAGCCAGTTTCTGCTCTGTAATTACAGCTGGGAAGTCAATGCACACCTGAATTTCACTCTAAATGTCCAACTTACTTTTCATCTGCACATTGTAAACAACCCAACAGACCAAGTGGTGCTTGCTAATGACCTCTCTGCTTCTGCTGCAACAGGCATCTTTGTTTTATTAGACTGTAAGACCCCAAAAGGGGCCCAAAGAGGAAGAAAATCTCTTTTCTTGCCTTGCAGCAGACAGAAGCTAATGAGGATATGCAACGTCTTTATTTTACAAGCTCTGCCCTGGGTTAGTCCCACTGAATTCATTCAAAGAAAGCAGACTTTTAGATCACTGAAGATCTCACTCTCAAGGTGACTTAATCTGGTGTTTTCCACGCTCAGTTTACCAGCTGCCTTGGGAATGGATTTAGAATTGTAAAGTCAGCTTTCCAGAGAAGCACCTGTACACATACCTCGTCCTCCATCAGAGGCCCCTGGCTCAGACTTCTGTCGTTCCTGACCACATGACGCTTTTTCATGTCTTCTCCAGAATTGTACAACTCTGGGAATTCAGCTGATTTCTTCCTGTAATTCAGCAGCTGTGCGAGTTGATCCATCTTGTTGTATTGCCTTTTCACATCGTACCTGTTCATTCTGCCAACGTTCCTCTTCTGGGTGCGCCCGTGGTTCAGAGCACTCAGGATCTGCTTTTTCTCCCACCAGTCATAGTCGTTATATTCAGGGAAAAGACTCTTCTCACTCAGGGTGGGCCTGCCTTCCTCTTTGCCCTCCAGAAACTGCTCACCTGCACTGTCCCTTTTCTCAGAGTGTTGGCTCTTCCACCACAGCAGTGGGTAGAAAGATCTATAGGATGCTGCGGTTCTCTTCTCAATCTCTGCAGGGAGACGGCTCCTGTACTCTTCCCTCTCTGCATATCTTCCCTCCTCCATATTCTCCTCTTCATTTTCTATCTGATCACTGCTCTGCTGCTTCTTTTCTACTTCCTCCTCCTCCTCCTCACTGTTGCCAGGGTAGCGCTGCTGCTCTACACTGTCCTCAGTGCTGTAGTGTCTTCTGGCCTGTCCTTTGCGCTCTCGAGCGTATGTTTTCTGTGACCCTTCATCTTCATTGTCCCACAAGCTGTATCTCCCTCCAGCACGATGCTGCTTCTCCTTGTTGCCACTGCTGAGATACCTGTCCAGCTCCTCCTCACTTTCATCTCCAAGATATGTCCTTCCCTCAGAACGGTGCCTCTTTGCTTCATGTGATCCATCATGGTGTCTCCTCTGCACGTGCCATTCCTCATTGCTTTCTTCACTGTGGTGATGCCTCTTGTTTTGTTCTTCACTGCTCTCTTCACTCTGTTGCCACCTTTCTTTGTACTCCTCACTTCTCTGGTCTGCATGCCTCTTCTCCTCTACCTCTTCAGACCTCCCATGATAACCACTCTTCCCACGCTGCTGCTCAGACTCTTCATGATGTTTCTGATGGTGGTTTCTTTTGTCCCAGAGATGGGCCTCCTCTGTGTTTGATTCCTCAGCTAGTTCCTCTTTCTCACCATCATGGCCCCTCTTCTCTTCAGAGTTACCCATTCCATGCTTCCCATGATAACGTTTGGATTTGTAGGGTTGCTTTTCCTCCTCTGTTTCTTCACTCTCATCAGATTCTTCATGCTCTTGCTGATGGGAGAAATCACGTTCCTTAGACTCATGGTGGTATTTTTCACTTCTTTCTTCCTCTGCCTCTCCTTCTTCACCTTCATGAATTGTTTTGTAAGGGCTCTGCATTCCCTCCTCTGAGTGCCAGTGGCCCATGGGGCGCTGATCATTCCCATCAGGGAACTCCTCTGTGCCTGTGCCTCCAGAGTGGGACTTCTTGTTGAGAAGGACATGCTCTACCTCTTCATCATGACGCTTGCTCTCTTTGCTTTCTTCTTCACTGTGGTAGCTCTTCTCCTCCTCTTTTCTCATTTCCTGATAGTGTTTATTTTCTTCTGTATGAAGTCTCTCTTCTTGAATAGGTGTGTGGTGTTCATCCTCCTCTTCCTTGTTTTTACCTTCCTCATGAGCAAGTTTCTCCTCATCACTTCCTTTCATGTACTTTTTAGACTCCTCTTCTGCCTGACTTTGTTCTTTCTCTACACTCCCGGTATGATGTTTTTCAATCTCTGCCGTGTCCTTCAAACGCCTCACTTCAAGTTGTTTGTTTTCACTTCTCTCTCTGTCATTTCTGCCACCTACAATAACAAAAGTAGCATAATGAAGTAATCCAGCTCTCCACTGAAGCATTATTTCAGTTTAAATAGATAACCGGCTTCCCAAAGTATCAAGAGGATTTAGACAGAATTAATGTTTTAATTCTGCTTTTTAAATTAGTCATTTTCTAGTATTTTGTATGTTTGCCTAGAAAAGCATTACATAATTCTAATTTCATTAGGCATTTTAAAAGTTCTACTCAAATTTCCAGAATAATTCTTCCTCTTCAGCTTTTTAATTCATTTGTGATCATATTTTTAGTATTGAATTTTGTTAACTCTCATTCACATTAAAAAAAATCAATGGGCTCTGGAGTTGTGTTCAGTTCCTTGAATGTCAGGCCTTATCCATCACGTATACTTATTCACTAAAAAGACAACCATCTATTTCAAGCTACCCGAAAATATCTGGGGCTTTTAGCAAATGCTAAGAGCTTTAAATTGACTGAAAAAAAAAAAATCAATCAATTACTTTGCAATAGTTATGTTTAATCAAATCATCCTCCTTCTGCTATTTACAAAATGCTAAAGGAAAGTCTGACTCTGACCACAATAGTAACAGTGTATTTCTATTAATATATTTCTTCCTAGCTTCACACACTTGTGTCTGAGTAACATCAGAAATAGATGACAAAACCTAAAGGTTTTCAGACAATAGCTGCACAGATTTAAAAATAGCTCATTATTTCTGAAAAGCTTCTCATCATCTGATATTCTTGGAGGATATCTGTCTAATGTCAAAATTATGGTCCTTCTCTTTTCAGTAAGTGGGTTTTTTTCCATTTTCCAAAACATGGCAAGTATACAGGATTTTTTCAGAAACTAACAATGTCATAAACAAAGCTTGATGCCTGATGGCATTCAGTATCTCCTAGGAACTTGAGGCTGAGTTACATACAAATACATGTATTCCCAAAGCCCCCAAACCACCCTCTTCTGATGACTGTGTGAGGGCCATGCATTATTCCCTCTATAAACAAGCAGGAGACAGATAGGTTTCATTATTGCTTCTTGCTGGCAGGTAAGTTCAAGAGCCTTTTTATTGTTCTGTAATCAAATAAATGTAACTGGGCAGAAAAGAAAGATGGGTGTTCTGCGATTTGGCACAGTGTCAAACTTAACCACACTTCAGTACAGACATAATCAAGCACACACACAAGCCCACACCTCAGCATCTAGGCAGCTCCCACAGGGAGCTTTCAGCACACATCTCCAGACCTCCAGAAGCAGTACCACAAACTTCTTCATTTCTGGGCTGAGCAAAAGACTCCCCTCTCCTGAGCTGGGCGTGGATTCAGTTGCTAACCAGGCACAGGAGCCCTGTTAGTTTAAGTGGTGGGTATTTGAAGGTAGTTCCTACCCTCTGGGATGCATTAAGCACATGGTCCAAACTTGGGTCACATTTGTTGACCGCTCAGGCTACCTAAAGAGCTTGTCTAGTTCTTTCAAACTCTGCAGGTGGCTTAAGTAGAGAGCCACACGTGTTGGACAAGAACCCCTGACAGTTACCAGGTCAGGTTGTTTGCTCTTTGAGCAAGACAGACTAAACAGAAGGAAATCAGAATTTTGACACTGAAATTTGGAGGTGCCAGTCTCATATGGACTGAAATAACAGTTCAGGAGCTCCAACACAAGAGAGAATCCATTTACCAATTCTTTTCACTAGTGTAGATAATTCTGTACTTACTCTTCTTCAGGATTTCTTTGCATTCGGGATTAATTGGTGGTGCATTTGGCTTAGATAGAGCATTAGACAGAACTTCCACTATGCACCGTGTTACCTAGAAGAAACCAAACAAGAGATAAAAACTCTCATGGCAAAAATGGAAATCCTACTTCTGACCCAGTTAGTGAGGAAAGCTAGTTTAGGATTAGAGTTCAGGCCAATACTTAGGAGTTTTGAGTAATCTCCAGCTGCAACTTCCTGTGCATTTGGGTAACAAGTGCTTTGCTCCTCATTCCCGTACCAGTAAGAAGAAGATAGTCACTAGCTCCTTTTATCTCCCCATTTAATAGGTAACAGGCTCCTTTTGTGCATTTTTAAATATTTAATAACCTATTCAGTACAAAGGAGAGCCAAACAATATGTGGTATCAGCACCCCACAAAAAAAATAATGGACACAACACACGAACAAAAGATGAGGATCATCCTGTAGGATCTGTCCAAATGAGGATGCTGCAGAGGTGTTATCAGAACTATTGCTTGGATTGCCAGCAAACCAGAAACACCTTTAGATCCTCTGTGACACGCTCCACAGTTTTTCATGTGTGTGTGCTGCAAGCCCTGCTTCTTTAGCACTTAACATTCAACTGGATGGTCTTCTAGAAACAGACAGAATTGACAAGGAGAAGTCACACAACCTCCTCTGATCCTAAGAGCCACTTTGGTAGCTGTACAAATCCACACAAAATGATTTTTGAGTGTTGAAGCTGTTGGTTGTGAACGAGCGCTCAGGTTGTCAGCCTGAAACTCTTGTACCCCTGGTGATCAGGGTGGCTGGATGGGAGAAGACAATAAAACAATACTATAGCTATTTGTCTTTTAACTGTTTTTGGTTACCATCAAGTGTTTACTAATCTAAATGATCACTCTATCAATCAGTGAAGAGATCTGATGTCAGGTTAGAGGTACTGAGAGCAGCTAATGGCAGTTATTTAATCAAATGGGTTAGGAAACTCCAAAGCAGAAGGAAGGACTGCGTAAGAAAGGCCATTACATAGTTGCTAACTGTAGATATTCCATCTTTCTTGAAAGCTGCCATCTCACTTTTTACAGTCCAGTAACATGTACTATGAAATAACATTTCAGATCATTTTTCAGGCAGCTGTACAAGGTAGAGGTTCAAAAGTACCACACTGACACAAGAAGACAGCTTCCATTTCCATCAAACGCACTGAAGTGCATGCAGGTATCTCCTGACAGCTAAAGGGACTCTTGAGTTCCACATCACTGATGATCCCTCAAGAGTTTACCCTTAGGAAAAAAAGCATTACCCTGAGAGTCCAAAGACAAAACATGGAGAGCATGCAACTGATATTTTCTGAAATTTGCTTTGACATACAGCTACTCACCATTTCTTCAATATGGTCTTTTTCCACTGGAACTGTGCTGACACCTGGAAGAAAAACAAATGATTACAGACTCGTTAACCCCAGCAACAAGCACCACTGAGAGGAGCCCTCTGTCAAACTGGTCTGATGAGGCACTTTGAGTTTTGGTTTGGCAGGTTAGTAAACTAGACACATTCTATATTACATATTTTCTTATTCAGGATGGAAAAGCAACGTAAAGTTGCATGAGAGAAGAGGCATGTTGACGTTTCTAGCACAAAATAATAGACACCAAAAAATAGAAAGCAACGCTTCCATTCCAAGTCTGGAGCTTTACTGCAAATCAGGTCTTCATGTAGTTGTACCTGTTTGGAGGTAAAGGCCTGTTTGCACCCTAAGAACCTTGTGGCATCTGCAGGGGGCTTCGGGTGCCTCCCTCCCCACCTCCCCAGTAGGAGACCATTCTTCAAGGCTTTAAAGCAACTACTGTCCCAATCCTACTGGAGAAGTTGTGTCTTGCTGGGATAGGAGGTGTCTTCTGGAGGGAAGAACAGAGCTAGAGGGATCAGGAAAATTTCTATTCACTGAGTGGTCCATTATCACCCCAAGAAATAAGCAATCCCAATGGGAAACACTACTCCAGAGGGAAGCAGCATGACCCATTTCTCTCTATCTCTGTCCTGACCACTCATGGGGTAAATTACCACCTCCCTGCACCAGTTTGACTGTATCTGGCCCAAGGTATTTGTGTTCTGAAGGAAGCTGTTACAAACAAAACCTCCATGCTGCTTTATTTTGCCATGGCTCCTGCAATATGTCTCCAGCTGGTTAATGAGCTTGGCTGCTGTGCATTATTAATAAACTGTGTCATTCCTCATCCATGTTGAGATGTGCAGAAGTGAAGTTAAGCAAGTCTGCCAGCCACACACGAGTACGTAGAAGTGTGGCTTATTGTATCATGGACTCACCAACTCACCACATGGTATATAATCCCAGCTACGGCTTGGGGTGCAGTTCTGAAGTTCATACACAAGCCAGGGTAGACTTAAATACACCTATAACCCTCTCTGCAATACTGCTTGGTTGGGACAGCGAGAGATCTTCTGTACCAGATGAACACAAAACAGATTATGGAGATGAAGGTCATCAGTTTATCTTACAGCATCAGGAAAACTAAGATTGGCCCATGGAAGCTTCCTGCAAAGCAGACAGGAGCATGTGTGTAGCCTTGTGCCACTGAAAGCAGCAAAACCTTTCTTCGTTTCTGTGTCTTCTGGGGAAGCTGACATCCCTTGAGCACTGACTGTGTTTAATAACTGCACACAACACAATAAGCATGCTCTTGATATTTCGACTGTCCTCTATTTTTGCTCCTTGAACACATATGCAGGAATGTGCTTCTTCAGCCCCCGTCTCTTCTCTGCATATACAACTGCCATCAGAGAAGGGAACCCACATAGCACAGAAGGGGATTCCCCTAAAATAGCACTGCAGCCTACCCCACCATTCCCCCAGAACACCAGGTGGTGTGTGGGGAGACAGTGCTATACAGAGCCAACCCTCTCCCTCATCCCTTGGGTTCCGTGCTGACTGAGCCAGGCTCTAGGTTATTTTATTTACTAACCTAGTATGCAAATAACTATCACAGTGCACAGTGCTGACGCTGCTGCAGCCTCACCTGCCTCCTCCATCTGAGCATGGAGGATGAGGATGGAAGGGGGGGGGAGCTGGAGACTGGCAGCAAAGTCCCATCTACTAAAAAAGTGTTATCCACTAAAAGGACATTCTCCCAGTCCCACAGGGGTTGGAGATGCTGCTCTTCTGGCACAAGCTGCTCACAGTCACCACTTAAAAGTAAGCAGAGGGGATGACCTCCTTTACTGCCTCTTATTCATGAGGCTCCTCTGGTCCTCCAGCCTGTGAGAAAACACTCACAAGGGCAAACATCTGATTTTAGTGATGCTGCCCCAGCAGCACACCTCCTGTGAGTTACACCCAGCTGATTGGACAGAAAAACTTCTGAGTGCCTTCTGCTATTAGAGATGCCAACTCCAGGCTGCCTCTCGAGTGCTGCCAGTGGTGCAGGAATATAAAGTCAGTTTTTACTCACCGCCTTTGCCCTGTTATTCCAAAGCTCTGGTCTCTCCAAGGAGATATACAGCTAGATTAATGACCATTAAGCAAGTACTTGGTTGATGATGAAAGCTGACGTGCAGACAAGTAGGAAGCATTAGGCTATCAAAACAACGTCAGAAGAAGCAAATGGTATTGGACATATGTCCAACCTGCCCAGAGGAATGAAATGAGTATCCAATCCATCCCAGAGCCTGACATAATATATTGAGGCAGCTGCTCTGCCAAGAGAGGAAGCCCATGAGGAGCCAGCATGCCCCACTTTACACCAGTGCTGGCAGCACTAGTCCATGCCAGCTGGCAAGAGCTCTCTTGGGGCCACCTGCTAGCTGGAGATGGCTGGCCAACACCTCTGCCTTTCTCTCCACATGTCCTCAGAAGGGATGAATCCATCACCTCGGCACTGTCAGCAGCATGGGGCAGCAGGGCACCCACCCACTGTGCTTGTGGAGACACAGCAGAGGGTGTAACTGCAGGGTTTCACAGCAGAAACAAAGTCAGTACCTGCTCTGAGATGGAAACCTTTCTGCTGCCCATGCAGAAAACCAGACCACAGACCCGCAAAGTAAAGTAAAGCTGTGGGTCTGCTTTTCCCTCCTGAACCTGCCCAGGCAGTTACAATCTCATTATTTGATTTTTTGCATTAGTGCTGAGAGCTGATGAAGATCACTAAAAACAATAAGAAATACAGGACAAATTCATGTGACTTTTGTTTGCATATCCAAGACTGGGACAGATCTTCCAGAGGGTCCCTGATGAAATCCCCACACGGCTTTGTTTCATTAATGCCAATGACTCAGTGCAGTGCCATCGCTCATCAAAATGTCAGCAAGAACCTTCCCTAGGAAAGATCACGGCAACTTTGGCATATTGATTTGCAGAAGGAGCACTCCAGTTCCTGGAGCTGGTATTTCACTGATTCCCAATCCCAGACAAACTCCTGGCTGATGTTTGAAAGCCAGATAGCCAAAAGCGATGTAAAGAAGTACCTGACCTGTTTGATGGCATGAATAGGAAAACCTATTTGGTAAGAAATCCCCATGGGTCTCTGGTGAGCTCCTCTGGCTTGGGGTCTCTCCCCCCAGCTTTCACCCTCCCCTCTGATTACAGCAAAGGCACCTGAAGGTAGTCGACTTCATTCCAGAGTTTCTGTACAAGCAGCAGAAGCATTTCCAAGTGGAGATCTCTTACATACCTAAAGACAAATTACTCGACCCAAAATGCCACTAATTCTTTCAAGAAACGATGCAGTATGCATAAAAACCTGTAAAACCAAGTGTATGGCTCATCCTCATCCTCTAGTGTTTGATTTTCGTTTTACAGTGTGGTTTTAAAACAGAATTCCACAAGCAAAAGGAATTTCTGTCAGCTAAAGCTGCAGACCTGCCGCTTTACAACCAGCACCAGGAACGAGCTGGCAGAAACCTCGCCGCCCCGCTCGAACACAGCCGTACCTAGAAGCCTTTGTGGGAAGAGACGGTGCCGAAGGAGGAACGCGTGTCAGGAGCAGCCGGCATCGCTCGCACAGGAGCGGGAACGGGCCGGCCGCCGAGCACGGCTCCGGGCAGCCCTGCGGGAACCGCCGCAGCTCGGCCTCCCCCTCCCTCGCACCGGACCGGCAGAGGGGCGACCCCGAGGTGACGCAGGGCGGGCCGGCCATGACATCATGCACCCACCGATGGCGTCACTCCCTACGGCAGCGAGGGGCTCCACCGCTCTCCAGCAGCAAGCCCCTCCGCACCCCCAGGCCACGCCGCCGCCGCCGAGGGAGCCCAGGGCCGCCCGCCCCCCGCTCCCGCTCACCTGCCAGGGCGGCGGCCCCCAGGAGACCGAGCAGCGCCAGCGGCCCCATGCTCCGCTCCGCTCCGCTCGGCGCGGCTCCACTCGGCCCGGCGGCTGCCGCTATTTAAAGGGGGAAGNGGGGCCCCGCCGGGAGCCTGCGTCACTCCGAGCCCCCGGGGGCGGTGCCGCCGCTCCCCCCATCGTGTCCTCTCCCCACAGCGGCGACGGCGGGACCCCCTCGGCCGGCGCTGCCCCCGCGGCAGGCCGCCCTCTCCCTTTCCTGCCGGCCCCCACCTGAACGGGGGAAGTTTCTCCCAGGCTGGGAAAGCCGAATTCATTTTCTCTTCCTCTGCAAGTATCGCATCCCTTCCTCCTGCCCCCCGCCTGATATTCCTTACACCCCTTTGCATCCCCCGCCACCCCCTCAGGAAAGGAGAAGAGCGGCTTCCCTGCCCCTTCCCCGGCTCCGGGGATGCGGTATCATCCTCGGGTCCTTCCCACCGTCGGAGGAGGCTGAGCCGCTCCCGAGAGGGCGGCGGTGCGGGAATCCATCCCTCGGGAACAGCCCTCACAAGAGATCACTGCTGCGCTTCCACATCCATGCCCCATCAAAGCCTTTTCAGCTGCTAGGGCAGCCTTTTTTTTCCTTCAAGGTTCCTGTCCTTCCCCTCAAATCACTGCCCCACCCTGCGCACAGCAAACCCAGAACCAGAGGAAGACTGGAAGGTGATCCCCGTACTTATGTCATCTGGTGAGTGAAAGACATGCAGCATTCCTCAAGAGTTTTACCGGGGAAATCGCTGCTCTTAGCATCCACCTCCACAGATAAACCTCTTATTTACTGAGATGATGCTCTGGGGAAGCCAGAGCAAACCCATAGAGATCCAAGTTTTACATAATTTTCTTAAACAGCCCCCACTGTCCCAATTAGTCCTTGATGGACTGGAAAGGATAAAAATGAAGAGCTAGGATGAACTCTCCATGGAGTAAGTCGGTTTCCCACAGTTCCATTCAGAACCAGACAAAGACATTGTAAGACTAGGGCTTGTTTTGCTTTTCCTTTCATTAACTCTTAGAGGGCCATCTCCAAATTATGTATTATGTAAAAGCTGTTCTTTTTTGTTTGTTCTCAGTGCTAAGCAGGTGGCCCTTTAATTGCTTTTGTTCATGGAGGACAATGGATCTATACATCAACATGGCAGTTACCTCTATTATTATTCTCTGTATTATATTGTATATGAACAATGGCAGGCTGCTATAGCCATACAGCATATGGTTAAGCCATATACAGTTTTTACATACAGTTCTTACATATAAAACAGGACACAAGGATATGACATCCCAGCAAAACTCACATGCAGCTTCATCTGTGCATAAAAGGAGCCAGGAACTTCAGTTCCATTGGAAACCTCTTTCAGAAGAGTGTCTTTAACTTCAGGAGGCAAAACCAGGTACCTTGGTCACCTTGCGTTCAGATTAGTTTCTGCAAAATAACAGAATTCAGTTACTTGGCCACCATGAAAAGCAAATCAACACTGCAACATCTCCTCTGCTTCCTCAACGTCCTCCTCCTGCATACCACTCCCACACTGCAGAGACAAGCCCCATCTCCACAGGCAGATGCTTCTTCGGAGATCACCAGCCTTGAGTGTGAGAAGTCAAAAGCCTGATTCAAAAGACTATGAAGAATTTCACTGGCTCCAAGGCCCCCATGTCCTCCCCTGTCTGTGTTAGGATTCAGCCTGGCCTCAACCTCCTCAGCTGCTCATGAGAAAGTATTAGGTGAAATATTTGCCTTTTAAGCATTCTCTGCTTCCCCAGGCATATAAATAGCACTTTCTGGTTATCCTTGTGTAACTCCCCTATTCCAGCATTTGCTTGGCTGTACTTATCTTGGACATGACAGTCAAAAGGGGCAAGTGATACAAGGATGCTGAATAAAAATAGCCAGCTATTTTAGTATCTATGAGGTATTCATACCAAGTACCTGTATTGCACAAGTCCTGTTGATAGTCAGTACAACCACCACTACAGAAGCCTTCTTGCTGCAGAACAGGCAGCTGAGATTAAGCAGACTCACACCCCTGCCTCATGTGGTTTCTAATCCATCCCTTGCACTGCAGCAGCAATCACTGGGGCTTCACAGCTGTATTCTCTGTGCTGGTTGGTTTATTTATATTTGACTTGTAGGATTTCTCCGAAATGCACCCTCACCTCAGCATTGTGTGGGCTAATCCCAAAGAATCAAGATGTCCTGTGTTTGCCATCGATAAAAGAAGGTGTTGAAACACTGCTGGGGCATGTTTTGCCATCAGTTACATCAGGGTCTACAGGGGAGCACATGTTAAAGCCTTTAGGTTTGATAAGAATTGAGGTGACAATGATTTGCAAGTTTTGCAAGAGGTCACCCAAGAGGTCCATGACAGGAGCCAGGAACAGAACTGGATGGAGTATATCCAATTCCACCTTCAGCACTCAATGGCAGGATTTCAAAACATGATCCCACACACTTTTCTGCCAGCACTGGAAAACCACACAAAGAGAATCCAAGCACCTTGCCCACAGTTAATTAAGTCAGACTGTATTTCCAAAATAATGTCTCTTTCCATGGTCTTTCACAGCCAGGTATCAGCTGGCATGAGCTTCCCCTCAGATTAGGAAAGAGATGTGACTGCATTGAATCAGGATTACAGTAGGTGGGGGCATATTTCCCTCAATTGGTTGTGAGTGGCATACCCCAGCCTCCCTTCTCAGATGTGTCAGAACTTTGATTGCAATGATATACATGCCTCATAATGTTTTGACAATCTATCACTCTATGAATAAACAGTATTTATCCTGCTGGATTCTCTCAAATACAAATGCTTTAAAAAAACCCACCACATTTGGCTCATACTAGAAGCTAAAACTTCAAAGGATGACAAGCAAGTTTCTGTGCCTTCTAAATTGAGAGGACACTGCTCAGGGAATATAAGGATTGCTCTCCTCTAATTAGATGTGCCAGTGGGATTATCTTCATTCTTAGACGCCAATTAGTTTTCAGGGAATGAAAATCCTGCAGCCCATTTCATGAACAAACTCTTCTCTTTCATTCAGAAGGTGTTAAGGGGATGGATCTGGAGAAAAACACCAATCAAATCTGAAAAGCCAGCACCTCAAGGGACACCATTTATCCAGCTTCACTAATGGCAGCAAAAATCCTTTCAGAGGTCTTATGCATATGCAGTGCTGGTTGCAACAGAACGGGTAATGGAGCTGCACAGATGCTGGGCTTTGCTGCCCTTATACATTACCACATACATACTTACCCACAGCTCACTCACACCAACTGCTACAGTGGCTTAGAGCTGGTTCAACACATAGTTGAACTATGCCCCAGGAATTCAATTATCATCTTAGTAGCTCTACAGTGAGACAGGATCAGGTGCCTGGCTCATCTCTTTGTTCATATGGTGACGGACTTCAGAGGAGTTAAAATCCATCAGACACATCCACTGGAGAGGGAACAGGACAGGATCTTGTCTGCACTGTGTCTAGACAGGGGTCTGGAAAAGCAGAAACAATACCCCTTCAGGGGTGCACATATACCCCATATCCATGCCCATACACACCCCAAAATTTCTGCACACCTCCAGCCAAAGCCTCTGTGAGAGGCAGCAGCCATGGCCACACTCAGACCTCCTCCCTCTTACTGAGCAAAGACTATTTATGCTGTACCAGGCACCTGCAGTGATGCTAACGAATGGAGCTTGCTTGTCGAGCTACGGGAGGATCTGACAAATGACAGGGACAAAGGTATCACAAACAGTGTCTGCTTGAGCTGAATCCATGGGAGATGAAATGATGCTGCTATTAGATAAGCCAAAACACTTCTAAGCACACCTTGCAGTAGCCTGTGCTTGGGCAGATCAGAGTGGAAGTTTGTTACTTGCAATGGGTGGTCAGCCTGCACATTTTGGTTTAACCTCCCTGTCATCCGAAACCCATTAGTGATGAAAAATGCACCTTCACATCAGAACTGAGTCCATGGGATGCATGTCACCTGAATGCACCAAGATATAAACCCACCTAATAACCAGCTTCCAATGTAGATCTGAAATGCACATCTTTTGCCTCCACTGAAACATTTTTGAGTCATTTTTCCCCTGAAAGTTAAACACACCTGACACTGCCTGTGGCCTTAGCACATGCATCAGTGAACCTCCCAGCAAACTGAGCTCCATGCGAGAGACAGAGGAGCTGTGAAGAGACCCTGTGTGGTACAGAAGTGTAATTTCCATAGCATGGGCAACTATCCTTTTTTTCCTTTCTATGTTTATATAGAACCTCACACAGCAGGGTTTTGTTTGTGCCCCAAGCTCTTAGGCAGTACAGAAACAACTGCCAGTCTTTAGTTTCAAAGACTTTCTTCAAAGAAAATCTAAAGAATCTACAGGATATTTCTGCTTCAGAACCAAGAAAACCTTAAAAGTTCTGGTCAACTCTTCTTAAATTGTCTTTCTTGGCCTTCTTTAAAAGAAGATTTTGCTCACTTGTAACCCTCTTTTCTTCCGTGCAGGATCCTTCTAGCTCCAGCTCTACAGTGATACATCTATGCCACAGAAATATGGTCAAATGTTATATGGCCAAATTGAAAAGAGGTTTAAAATATGCCCACAAGACATGTCATATTTATTAAGAGATATTAAAATATATATATACACACACAGACTCTGCTATGGTCTTCTGGAACAAGCCCTGTACCAGCTGTTATAAATATCCAGGGCCTCTGGATATACTCAAAGGATACAGAAGCTGTAAAGGTATCACCAGAGTATAATAAAAAACCAAACACAACAAAACCAAGTCAAACTCAAAACAAAGGTGAGAGAGGGAAGACCAAGTCTAAACACCATTTCCCTGACATCCCAGGTGTTACACATGAACATCTTCACACATGCCAGACACACACCCCCCCCGTCTCCCCTACAGTCCTTCCTCTCTCAGTGTTTGTCAGTTCAGATGTGAGATAACTAGATTATGCTGCAATACAGAACTAAACGCATAAATAAAAGCAGACTTTGGGGTCTAAGGAACAAAGGACAATTTTTCCATACTGCACTGTCAGCATGATTACTACTAAAAAGCAGTGCCACTTCCTAGGTCCTTCCCTGACAGCAGCTCGCAGACCTTGCTTGCTCCAGGCAGTAAATGCAACTCAGCTCCTGCCAATTATACTGGTTTGGCATCCATGGAAAGATTACACTGATGTGAAACAACATCCATGTCTCCCGCCTCTCTACAAGAGAGCTGGATTTTGCCTAATACAGTGGCACCGCTGGGATTTTTAGTCACAAGTCTCCTCCTTTTATATGTGCTGCCACTTCTCACCTAGGTATAAATTCCTGACTTGCTATCATAAAATGATGTGCTGAGTCCCAGTCAAACCCTGCCACTCCAGATAAAGCTATCACCATGCAGCTTTGGATCCATGGGAGCTCAAAAACCCTCTACATGACTAAATCCTGTCCCAGCCTCAGCTGTAATGAAACTGCCTTACTGACAACAGGAGCAACTTCTGCAGCCCCAGGCACCTCCTCCTCTGCAAGGAGGGGAAGTAACAGCACCCCAACACCCTCCTCACCAGAGATGAGTTCTGGACAATGAGCAGCCCCCAAAAGCTGCCAGCACGTCTCCCTTTTGGCTGCTCAGCATCACTGAAGGAACAGTGTGCTCAGGCATCTGAAGCCTGGAGAGCAGCCTGAGAACTATGGGGCATCTCACCCTCTAGCCTGGGCACAGCAGAGCTGCACACCAGGGCCTCCTCTGAACCCCCCCCTCCCAGCCTCCTCCAAAACAACCCCTGCCCAACCCTCTCAATACTTTTTTTTTTTTAAGTAAGCAATTAACCACGCTGGTAACCTCACTGCTGAAGAAGTTGGGGCTTGTGCAGACTGTAAAACAGGATGGAAATTTCTTCCATCACACAAATTGCTGACTTAAGCCCTCGTATTTTGAGTGCTGCTTGTCATTAAGCAAAAATGACTTTTACAGTTGCCTTTGCACTGCAAATAATTACATTTAGGCAATGAAATGGCCCCATTCAGTGTTTCTGCCTGCCTTTTGTCAACTGGGTATGTTCCATTTAATATTTACGGACTGGGGCACTAGTCTGGCTTACTTCGTAATTAATTTCTTTAAATATTTATAGCACTTTGATTCTCAGCAAGGGTTCTGTTTGGTAAGAACAATATTGTTCTGTGGTTATCGTGTCATGGAAATTTCAGAGACAAATTTCAATTTCATAAGATATATAGATTTCTGCAACAGACCTTAACGATTTCTAAGGAAACTCTTTACTGCTGAACGATGTATGTACAGAAAAGAAAATCCTGTTATGCCCTTGCACGTAATTTCAGACAGAAAACACAGAGCTGAGAGATCTATTTCATGACACCAGTACTCACACAGCAAAAGGAATTGCCAAAGAAATTTTCAATCACCTCTTTTCAATTGCCACGGGCACTAAAAACAGAAACCCAGCTGCAAAAAGACCCTATGAAAGTGAGAGCAAACCCTGCAAAATGCAAGAGGAGTTTTTGCCAAGACCTCTTCCCTCTACGAAACCCTTTTTTAATTTCGCATGCCCTGATTTTAAGACTTTTAGGTTCTCTGTGTGAAATGCTGTGTGCTTATAAAAAAAGGCTTAAGAGGCTTAAGTTTAAAGGCAGCCTTGGGAGCTGAAAATACCTGGCAGATACTCTGTCAGTGTATATTTGTCTAGTTCCATCGACTTCAGAGACTACATTCAAAGGATACCAGCTGAGAGCCAGGACCAGAGAGCACATCCCTGGCCTGTCACTTTAGGCTTTGCTGTAGATGTGTGAGTTTTCAGGCATTCCCTCCTGGGTAAGATGATAACTACCTAGTTATCATTCCTCTGCAAAACGCCATAGGGACAAGGTAGGGCCTGTCAGAGATGTTGCCCTCCTCACATACACTCCCCCCACACACTGTTCACTGGACACCACCACCCTTCTGCTTCTGATTTTTTTTCCAGTTTCATCTCCCCCATTACAACTCAAATAACTCACCTTGACAGTGAGGCAGAGGAAGCAGATAAAACATATTTCAGCACTGATGTGTTTTGCAAAACACCCTCCCCTGCCACTGCAGCACAGGAAAGCAAGCCACCCTGGCTCTGGAAAAGCAGCCACCATAGTACTTAAAAGTCAGTAGGAATGAGCATTTGGGAGCGGGAAAAAGCCCAACAGACAGTGGCTCTGCAAGCCAAGTGTCAGCAACCACTTCTACTCGCAGGAGTGCCCAGAGTTTGGCTCCCCAAAATTGAAGGCTTTCAAATGCAACCTAAACCTTCCCCCTAACGCTGCAATAACCAAAAAAATGTCCTCTCAAGGTTTACCAGAGTCTTTTCAGAGTAGAATAGCAAGAGGCAAAATTAATGGCACATGAATTCAATGAATTTGAGTGTGTTCCTGTTCTCCCCAGGGATCCCAGCTTGCTCCTGCATCCCAACTTGGCCATCCACCCACCTGCTCCAGTGCCCTGTCCCCACCTCCCTCCCTCCTGTCCCTACCATTTTTGTTGGGCATAGTACAGTTTGGAGCTCTACAAGTGCTGACTGGCTGACAGGACAAGTGCTGAGTGACCAGCTGGCATGGACATGAGCTGATTTACTTAACTGTATTTCCTTCAGGGAGACATTAATTTGGGTCTCTCTTCTCTATCTGTCTGTCAGTAACATTAAATTAGGTCCTTCTCTTCAAACACGAATGGTTACAAAACTTCTGTTTCTACCACCTCTGTACAAACAAGCCAGGCAATACTGGCATACCAAAGCTCCAAGCACAGATGGATCCCATGGCCCCACAACAGGGCCACCGTTCTTTCCCTTCTCCAAAGATCTCTCCTTGGTCAGAGAGAGGAGCATGGTCTGGTAGGAGCTCACCTTTGCACTGCCTGGTACTCATGCACCATCCCACCCATTAAGCTGTTCTCAATGAGAAGTTTTATGACTTCGTAGCTGCCAGAAAGTGGATACTGAGTTCCTGCTGTGCTCCCTGGAAAAGCACCAATTTTCAAGGAGCAGCACCTACTGCAAGCAGTGGCAGTTCCTGCAGCTGGCACCTGGCAGCCTAAGGGCAGAACCAGGCAGAGAGCAATGGGCATCTTTGCTGACGTTCAAAATCGCATCACACACGTCTGCCTCTACAGCCTTCCAGCCAAACCCCCTTGCAATGTGCTGCAGGCCCCCTGCCAGGGATGGAGAGCCAGCACACAGCCTGCCAGGGAAAAAAGCTCTTTCAATATTAAATGCCCTCACAAGGTGGAAACCTGCAGACGCCAAGAGCTGTGACCTGTTATCCAAGGGTACTAATGTGGGAACCTGTCACCTCTTCCCCCTCCAGACCTTGCAAAGGTGACCTTGACCAGCCAGGAGCCAGGCTCCCATGGGAAGAGGGTGTTGCTAGGTCTCCGTGGGACCCTTAGCACCTCTGATGCTGCACTACCTTGCCCTCAGGCCTGTCTATTGAAAAAGCATGTGTGGGACATTCTCTTTGGCACAACCTCTCTGGTTTTCTGACCAGCAGCCCTGCCTGCTCCCCTGGGCTTGCTCCCATATCTCAGCCTTAATTAACGCCCCAGGGTTTCCTCAGCCTTTCTGCTGGCAGCTGGTGCTGGCCACACTCAGACAGGCCTTTGGAGGTGACTCAATCCAGCCACTCCACGTGACATTAGAAAGGCTGAGCAGAAAGCGGTTCAAACACCCTGGGAGGAAATAGAGATATGTGTTGGTGTAAGCCCTGACAAAAGGCCCAGCATCCAGCTGTAACCCTGGGGGTGGAGAGGTGATGCAAGCAGTGCCTGCTGCACTCAAATGCTGAACAAGAAGCATCTGCACTTCATTGGCTTAATTTCTTTCTCCTTATGGCAGGCTGGGCACTGACACCATCTCCTCCCATCAAGCCCTAGTGCCACAGAAGCACCCTATGGCAGCAGGAACAGGAGGAAGGTGCTGAGAAATCAGTCTGACCATCATCCAGCACACCACTGCATTCTGAGCCTGATCACTGCTGCCTCTGGAAAGACTCTCCCAGCCTTCAATACAGCCTTTAGCCACAGCCCATGTTGCCTCATCCCAGATTTTTTTTCTTCAGTAATTCACCTGCAACCAGCATTGACATTCACAGAGACAAAAACCCAGACATGGGACTTTAGTCTACACATACACATTTTTCATCACTCTATGTGGTACTCACCTTGTGGGCACCTCTTTCTGCTTCCAGCACCAATGTGTCTCAAAACTAAGATCAACTTTTCCTTATTGAAGTGAGAACTTGGATCACAAAAAAGCCACCCCAAAATAAAAACCAAAGCAACTCCCCTATAGATGCAGCCATCTGGTGAAGAAGTGCTTTGAGAACACATAGGCAATTATCCCATGGCCTCCTTCAGCTGTGTCTTGACTCTCTTGGCCCCTAGCCCACACCCAGAGCAGTGATGCTCTCTCAGGGACACCCTAGACCTAGGGAGGATGAGGGGACAAGAATGTCGGGTAGAGGCAGGACTAGGAGAAATGGATCAAAACTAGAGGTGGGTAGATTCAGATTAGACGTTAGAAAGAAGTTCTTCACCATGAGGGTGGTGAGACACTGGAACAGGTTGCCCAGAGAGGTGGTGGAAGCTCCATCCCTGGACATTTTGAAGGCCAGGCTGGATGGGGCTCTGAATAACCTGATCTAGTGGGAGGTTGGAACTAGACGATCTTTAAGGTCCCTTCCAAACCTGACAATTCTATGATTCTATGTGAAAACAAGTAAACCTCACAGAGCTCATGCTGAGTTGCTTCTTAAACAAGAGGGCCTAGACCACACACACAAAACCACATTATTTCAACCTCTAACTGCAGCCTTTTAAGAGCAATTGCTGTTAGACAAAGATGTGCCTGCAAATGCCCTGTCCTCTCACTCCTTTGAAGCTCTCAGATACCCAGAACAAAACCAATTTGTGAAGGTCACACTGAACATGCATCACAGGACACAGCACTGATCCCCCCTATCCCCACGTCAGTATCTTTAATCACAGAATCATCCTGTTTCCCTGGTGGGAGGTGCAGATTTTAGCATCCATTTAGCAGCATTCCTGACCCATGTATTGCATCTCACCCAGAGATGCTGTCATTACAGATGACACTGGAGAGTGTTACCTGCCCTGAGGTTGACTGGCATGCCCCATCACAAGAACCTACCTTCTAGCACGAGTGGAACTTTGTTCAGCTTGAACTGAGGTGAGATTTTCCATGCCAGATGTTGTTTCATTACAAGACTTTTCCTCTTAATTCATAGCACCTGCAAATAAATAGGCCATTGCAAAGGCAATTTAAAAAAAGGTTTGACCTTTCAGCCATGAGTTTTCTGGATTTGGTTAGCTCCAGCTACTGTCTTAATCACATCTTATTATTTCATGCTCTGTGTGCTATGTGCCAGTTTTTACTTTTAAGGAAGAAATGCTGGCATATGTTGTTGGCTAATAGATGTGTGGGGGAAAATAAGTCATTAGGGAAAGCCTACAGAACAGGGTATTTTTAAAATGAACTTTTGTGTTGTGGGAAAACACATGCCCCACACAAAATCACCTACCCTCAATAATGAAGTAGACACATTTATATAGGCTGTGTGCTGCCTGTTGTACACTGATTTTAGTAACCATATGCCCTGATATACCCACGCATACCAAAACACCTCAAACTCCTGGGGAAAGATCCTCCTCTGGTGTAAATGGCCCCAGTTCCCCCCAAAGGCTGGAGCAACTTCACTAATGTCTGCTGAGGATCTGCTCCAGCACCTGCCTGTCGCAGGAGTTCAGCTCTCCCCTGGCTGCCTTTCGGCTGCAGATCGGGCAGGTCAGTGGCATGAATCAGTGCCTCCCACGAGCAGCTGTGGGGGAGGGAAAATAAAAATTCTGTTGGAGTAGGCATCAGCGAGGCCATCAATATCAAACACCTTGGAGGAGCTTCGAGTGGAGGAAAGCAGGGAATGACTTAATAGCAGGAGGATTCATCAAGGATACAAAAGAGTTTGGATCGGACATTTATGTAAGGTTCATTCTGGGAATAGAGAGGCAGAGCTTGTTGCCTGCCAGACTTACTCTGAAGATGAGCCCCAAGGCAGCTGGTGAGCATGGGCAGTAGGGTTTGTGCCTGCAGCAGCATGAGTCACCCCTTGGAGATACTGAGGGATGTTGGTCCAGCTCAGCTGCTACCCAAGCCAAATGCACACATCTCTAATGAGAGCCCTACCCAGGAGCTTGGGTGGGCTTTGGCCAGGCAGCAGGGAAACCCCTCAAGCACTGGCTGTCAAGTCCTCACCACATCCTTTGTTCCTCCTATTTGGCAATGATGGATCAATTCTGGCCTTGCTTGTCATACTGATGTTATTCCCCATCTTTTACTTCACTTACACATTTAACTTGAAGATCTTGTACACCCACAGCCCTAAGGGTGCTGTGGGTTTTAGGTGATGGCCTAACTCAGGCTTGGAGTGCTGCTCCTCTGCTGGGATCAGGATGCTTTCTTGAACAAGCAGAAGGGGAAAACCCCTTGGATTAATTCTGCAGTGGAAGACACCAAATGCTGTGCTCCACATACTACTGAGCACACAGCAGGACAAACAGAGGTGACAGAGGACTCCTGGGTAGCCCCAAGTTCAGGCATGGCTTCCTGGGAATAGCCCCAGGATGGCACAGGGCACACAGCTGCAAAGGCTCACACTGGGACATAGAGGGGAGGTGGATGGAGGGAACACAGGCTGTGGAGGAGACATCTTCATTGCTTCAGGCAGAGTCACTGCAACAAGGGAGAAAACAAATGCGACTTGCATGTGTGCAACCTTTGTGACAGGAATCAGGAGTTCCTGCTCTCCCTTCTGTGCAAATTGCCAGAGCTACAGCAGCATGATTGAGGGAAAGTTGGGAAAATTCCCTCCTACAGCTCTTAAAGAGGGCAGAAGCAGAGGACAAGGAGGGTGGTGAGAGCCCCTGGGACCACCCTGCTGGGCAGCTCTGCCTTGAGATGATGCAGCCAGCCCTGCTGAGTGGCAAGTCATGCTTGGGCTAGAGCAAAGGAAAAACAACCACTCAGAGTGATGCTTCCTACTGTGCAAAGGTGCCACTTGCAAGCACATAGCACGGGCAACTGCCAGGAGACTTTCAAGGAGATTATAACTTTGGGTGCTTTTTTTTTTCCCCAGTGGCTAAATGTTCAGCAGTTACAGCCAAGTCTTCTTTTCAAAAGAAAGCTGAACCAGAGCAGCTGTCTACTGAGCTCACAATGGTGGAGCATGTGTGAGTACAAAGCAGTCCAGCATCACCTGGTTCCTCGCCTCCAGCAAAACAGGTTATTTCCTGCCTTAAATAATGCAGTGGAGAGGAAAAAAAAATGATGGGGTGGGTCACAGAAGCAAACAAAGCACATGGAGAGAAATGAACAGCAAAGGGCCTCTGAAAAGAAGATGGTTTGTGCTTCACCAAGTGCTGAAACCATGGAAGCATCCAAGCTAAGTCAAGTGCAAGCCAGGCAGAGAGGAAAGCACTTCACCCCCTCAAAAAGAAATGCAATTTCTCAGAGGTTATTGTACAAGCTGGGAAAAAACATACAAAACGTGGGACACTTCTGTGAGAATCTTGTACCACTCTTGGTACTTGGAACATCCAGAAAAAACTGTTCTTTACCTGGAAGGACCCATCATCTAACCACCCATGGATGGCCATACTTGCAGGCCACTCTTTCAGTCCTTCCAAGGGCAACTAAGCAGAGTTAGATCAAAACTAACAAGCCTCTGTCTGTGCTTCTGTGGCTTCTTCCAGTCACAGAAGAAAAAAAACCAAAACAAACCAACAAAGACTCAAAAGGTAACAGGGCTGAAAATTCTTGAAATACCTGAAATTCAGGGAATAATAACATGACAGGAGAGGGCAGGTATTTCACATATTGGTAACTAGATAGTGTAAACTTGGCAGTGTATCAGAGTCATGGCAGCAGCAAAGCTGAGACATGAACATTGGGATCAGATATGTCTAAGGGCAGGAACATTTGCAGAAGAGTCTTCATCCTTTCCTATATGCAGGGCTTGGGCAGAGGGAGAGTTAGGTCACTTCAGAAGCATTGGGCCTTTGGAGTTAAGACCATGGGTTGAATCATGTCTTTGACTTCAGAAGAGGTGAAAAATAACCATAGTGCAAAGCCTTTCTATATGTAACTGCCATAACCATTTGAACTTAGATATCCTAGATATAGACTTCCTCCCATTCCAGGAGGTAATTTCAAGCTTCATGAACTTTCATTTGTTTTCCAGGAAGGTGCTCCAAGCACATAATTTCTGGTTTTATTTGCTAAAGCCACAAGTTTCCTCTCCTTCATTTTGCAACAAGTGTGGGGGCTCTGTCTGCGAAGGCACTGAACCTAGAAGTGCTTTGCAGTAGCATTTCCAACCCTGCAAAAAGAATCACTTTAGCCAACTATTTCCAACCCAAATCCCAGGATGTGAGATTATCACCAACCTAAACAAGTTAACTGAGGGTTATCCCCTATCCATTTTCCTCGCAGGCAATTTACCCTTCCTCAAAACTTAGCCTCTCAATCACTTACCATGCAAATCAGCATGGACATAAGAATCAGACTCATACATCAAAGAAATCAAGTACAGTTAAGACAAACCCCCTTCTCCTCTAGACAAGACCTGTGTCAAATTTATCACCTGCATCAGAGATGTTTTTTCCATGAGGGTCTTTGCCCTTCATTCTATCTCAGTGTGAGGTACACACCTATTTTTGGCAGGCTTATTGGCATTAACTGAATATTGTACCTGGAAGTGAGCAGTGCACAGAACTACAGGTGCTCCTGATTTGAGGGGTGCAGACTTTTCCAAAGACTGCATCTTTCAGTAGCACAGAGCTTACCACGTCCTCTGGGAGATGCCAGCCAAGATTTGTAGATATGAGTCATAATCCGAATTCTCCAGCTGCATCCAGTCTGTTCTGCCTACATTGCTCTTTAAAATTGAAGTTCCATGCTCTCCTCTGCCAGTATCTATCTTTATGCTCTTTCAGCAGCCACCTAGTCTCTGTTTCGTCATTGCTTGCATCTTATTTCCTAAAGAGATAAAGAGTAATGAGTCCTCTACTCCCTTTTCTTGCTGCATCAGAAATTTCTAGTAAGAAAACTGGGATGTTAAAGGCAGTAGCTGCACAGCCCCAGGAGCCCAGAGGAGCTGATGCAGAAGCAAGACCTCTCCAGGGGTGTCTTGCCTACCCTCTGCCCCACAGTGTGTAGAGAAGCAGCACAATCCCCCCCACAACCCCAGTTTAATTTCCTGTGTGGACACGTACCTCGCTAACTAAAATTGCCTCACTTTGCCATCCTTTAAAATTCTTAATAACAAATGAATAGCTGTTCCCTTGAATCTTTTCTAACTCTAAAAGCAGATAAAAAGACAGCAGCTCAGGTTTTTCCAGGTCCCAGGAGGAGGTCCCTGTGTGCACCCTTTCTCCTTAAAGCCCCAAGGAGGAACTCCGGGCAGATACCTCACATTTGTTATTAGTGGTGAAGGCCATGTCTGGCCCTGGGGCTGATCTAGGGTCGGACTAGAGTCTATTAGGACTTCTTTCCTCCTCCATCAAAACCCAGCAGGTATCTCCCAGCATTGTAGCAGTAGGGCTCTCCTAAAGAACAGGAATCTCATATTTTGCCCCAAGCTTTCTTTGTGGAAATTGTATGGGTTTGGCTTTTTCTTTTCTTTTTCTATAAGTCTGAATAGGAGACCAGGTGGTTTTAGAGCTAACCCAAAGCACACACCAATTCATCCCTAAATCCAATACAGCAACCGAAGGGATTTAGACGCAGTCCTCTGACTTCTCCAGCTCTCTCTTTCTGGGAGGTTATTTCCCTTAGAATGGCAGTTAAAAGGCTTTGCACAGCAACTAATATTTAACTGTGTGGAACAGCATAAATGCTGATGAAAAATAAGCAACAACATCTGATTCACACCAAAGACTTTCCTTCCTCCCTGTACATCCTCAGCAATAGCTCCCTCCACCTGCCAGTATTGATGCCCTTGTAGCTGTGACAGAGGTGTGGTGGTCAAGTAACATGAGCTGGCAGGGAGAGGCCAGTACCTTTTCTGGAATTACTGATAGCACATTCAAGAGCATGTTTGTTTTGTCCAGCTGTATCTATTGCTGAAGCAGTGGGTGTTACCTTTCTTCATAATTTTTGCTTGCAGGATGCTTCTCTCTGGATTCTGACAGACCAGCACCTGCGGATATATTTATTACCACAGAAATGATGCTGCATTCTCATCTCAACTCCATTTTTTCCCCTAGCACCATTAACTTGAGTAGCTGGGGGAGTAGCTGAGGGTCTGCTCCAATATTCCGTGTGCCCTGCAGCACGTGTACAACACCCCTTCCACAAAAGCAAGCAAGCAACACATCAAGCAGAACCACCAAGAAGCCAGATGTATCAGCTTCATGATGACTCAACCCAAGCAACCTAAACCCAGACAGTTTCAGTATAAATCTATTTGCAAAGAGAGACTGCACCAAGTCCAAAGACCTTGGCCATAACTTGCAGCCAGCTGGGCCTCTTCCTGCTCTGGTTAAAGTCAGCAGCCAAATTTCCATTACATTTTCCAGGAACACCTGCAGAGCACAGCAGCTGTGCCAACCTGCCAGGGGCAGAAAGGCAGGAATAGCAGCCCCACGGGAGAGTGCAGCAGGGAATCCGATGTACGTAAACCACAAACACCTGTGGTGGGATCTGGCCAGCATGGAAAGGGAGCAGGTGAGAGAGCTCAAGCTCTTACCCTGCCAGCCTAGCTGATATCTCCAAACTGAAATGATGAAGATCAAATCCTAAAACTGGTGCAAGTGGTGTGTCTGTACTGAAGTAGCATTAGCTGGGAACCTTGATGCTGACCTTTAAGATCCCAACTGTCCTTTCTTCTTTGCCCATATGCTGTCCCCTGAAACACATCCCTTCCTCTTGCTCTCTGCAATTCCTTGAACTCATGTGTCTGGGAGAATGAACAGCCTCCCCAGCTAATGAGCAACATCACCACAGCAAACCATCTCTTCAGTGGACACCCAAGTGGGTAGAAAACATGCACAAAGGCACATGTCATTCTGTTAGAGGGAGTAAAGCAGCAAAGAAGCCACTGAGACAGGAGGCCTCCGAGAGAGAGACCTTAAGTGGCCGTGAGTTCATTGCTCTGTTGCTGATTGACATCAGGCTCTTTGGACTCAGAGAAATCTGTTTCATTTTAAAGGGAAAACTCCTCCAGGGATCTCATTAGCACCATCATGAAAGACAGAAAGGAGCTGGAGGTTGGTGGAGGGCTGATGTTGGTAAGGGTAACAGGACAGAAGCACTGTCAAGCTGCATTTAAACTGGCAGTGGAAGAAGCCTGGGAGCATCCTTCCCTGTTGGGGCAGCCCCTTACTCTGTCTGCAAGGCGAGTGTCTGGGGTGGGGGGTCAACATCCAGGAGAGCAGCTGCCCAAAAGCTCAACCCAAAGCACTTACCTGCAGTCCTGGGGCAGTTTTGCCTCTGCCAAATCCCTCCTCCTACTCCCTGTGCTCTCACCCTTCCTGAGGTCTGTCCTCTTCCTCTTTGCCTCACTGCTGGACAGCAGCTCTGGTCAGGTTTGTGCCCCTGTAACTGGGAGCAGAAGACCAGGCACCCGTGGCTGTGTTTGCAGTGGGGGAAGCACGCTGGTATTGTTACACAGCTGTCCCACTCTGCAGAGCTGAGACTGGTCTGACACAGGATCCTGGCAGCCCAACACATTTTAAGCTAATTGCTCCTTGAAAGCTGCTTCCACCTTTCTGAATACGCCATCGCAAGAAGGCGTGAAGCAGTTTGAAAGAGCAGTTTAGTGGATCCAGAACACAAGTAGATTCCCCTGGTTTAGGCTGAGAAAAGTCACAAAAGCAACACACAAAAACCCCAAAGAACCCACAAAGAAGAAAAATCCAACTTAGTTAATTCAAAGCAATGTATCTTAGTTGCGAGTGCAAATCAGCTTAAAAAATTCAGACAGACATAAGTTGGCCCCCCGTGCTACTGCTCTCCAGAGGTAATAGTTGTTATTATGATTTCTTCTATTTAGCATCATCAAATGCCAAATAGGCCTGTGCTTCTTTCAAGTACAGCCTGTTCAAAGCAACTGGTGAGTCTCACTGGAACACCTGGCAAAGGAGAGCAATGGATGCATTCATCTCCCCATGTCTTGAAGAAATCGAGGAGAGATGTTTATCAAGGAAATGAGTAATACAAATGGTTTGGCTTTCAGCAGACTTAGAAATAAATACAGGTTCCAGTACAGGTTTTTAAAAAAATAATTAGCAGTGAGTAGGGAAAGGAGTGATGAGTGTTTTCTCTGTGCTGCAGTCTTGTTTAACTTAACAGAAGCGATGGAACTATAAGATCCCAGTGAAATATCTCCTAAAATTGTTTTTCCAGAAATGGAGCTGTTTGTTTCACAGTAAGAACTACCAGGTATTCTAAACTCTATCATGTTTCAGCTCCTAACACCAGATAACTGATAAGACTGTCAGACTCCCCTAAACATTTGACTTGTTTTGTTATCATTAAAAATCAAAAGGATTTTGGAACCTAGTTCATCCAGCTGGGCTCTGCTCAGCACCTGAAATATTAAAATCTGCCATCAAATAATAAGGTTTATTCTCCATTTTAATGAAAAACCTAACAATAAAAGTTTGGAGAAGACAATACTCAAGAGTTTTTCCAGAAGGTTTCTTTGACTTGCAAGCCCCTCAAGCAAACTGTGAAACAAAGCATAAACCACATCAAAGCAGTGGGCCTGGCAACTCTGGTAAGGACTACCATGTAACTGCCTTCTCTAGCCCAAGTGTCTCTTTTAGAGCCTAATAAGTCATTCAAGAACAGAACATTTATAATTGCAGTGGAGCTTTAATGACTGACACCTGTCCAGAGAGGAATTGAAAGGTCTGCTTGCTCCTGGTTGACCACAAAGGGCTCTCACATGCTGAGCAGAGGGGCTTGAACTGCAGCCCTGTGTGACAGCAGCACCCTTCCCACTAAGGCTTCAACAGTGGGAGCCCAGTTCCACATCCCTTGTGCAGCTGTTTTCCTTGGGATTCACTCCTGGTTTCCATCAGCACAAAGCAAAGGAGAATTAGGCCTGCCAATTTCATAGTGATACATCAGACCTCGAGCACTTTAAATTGCCCAGGTGGCAGTGACCAAAACCATCTGCTGGAAATTAGTCCTTTAGGTCACTTCTTAATCACACAGAATCACAATAATGTCACAGGGCAAGCAATAGTCACCAAAACCCAAGCTGGACAACCAGTGCATTGAGCCAGCCAGTGGTGATCTCACCAACAAAAACTAGAGCAAGAAAGTTCTGGGTATAAACAGCAGCAGAGCTTGCTAGAAGAAGCAAATCTTTGCTGTAACCAAGCAATGCCAGATGATCCCTATGGGGGACCAACCACCTCCATGGTTCAAGTATCTCAGAACATTTTCCTTCATCCATCAACACACCAGGAAAGTAATCACAAGGTCTTGTGCAGCGCCAGCAAAGGTAACAGAGTGTACTCAAGCAATGAGCATTGGCTCCCTCCCTGTGAAAGCTCAGACCCTATGGCAGCAGAAATCAGCAGAGGCTAATAGGTAGGGAGAGAGCTGGAAAAAGCAGCATTGTCTCTACAGAATCAACCAAGCGACCCACTTGGGCATGTTGATATGTTTTTCCTAGGTACTCTGCTTCTTACAGCAGAGAGCTACCAGGGCAGCTGGTACCAACTCTGCAGCTTCCCCATGAACACCTCTGCAGAACCCTCACTCATTAATCTATTTCAGATTGCTCTTAAACCACCTCCATATAGATAAGAAAAAAGCCCCAGTTTGCTCAGCTGGTGCACCTGAAGCATTTAGAAACACCACTAAGGTGATAAAGCTTTTTTTCCCCCTTTTTTATCCCTCCTGTTAAAAGAAATAACCTGTTCAGAAGTTGTATTTCTTCTCTCTCTCATGAGCACACACACTTTTTTTGTTGAAGCAGCTCACCCACGTTGCAATCATCATCTGTGGGATCATATGTTTATAGGTAAACACACGGAGCTATCAGGCACTCCTGTGGAGGCACAGGCACTACAGTACCAGCCAGGTACAGAACCAAATCTTTAAGTGTTGTCCCCATGTCTGGAGCATACAATGCCAAGCTCCATCAGTCTGTTACAGTCAACAGCACTTGGGACACCCATGCTTACACAGGGGCTGAATTTGGGCTAGGACACTGTTCAGCTGGGATGGGTCAATGTAAAGGCCTGGTAGGTATAAATCATCGTGTTTGATGTCCCAGCAACAGACATCGTATCTCCTGTCACCCATCCTGATTATTCAGCACAACCCAAGCAGTTACATGGGGACCACAGATGCTCCATATGTGGTGCTGCCCTGCAGAGGCCAAGGTGGCAGGGTCTGCTCCAGATGAACCCCTCTGAGATGGCATTGAAGGTGGTGCTAAGAGGAACAGTGTCTTTCCAAGAACATCACCCCTTTCCAGAGTGAAAGCAAAGCTCCAATGACAGAAACAAAGCAGGCTTTTGCTCACTTCTCATGCGATGCATCAGAGCTAAGCTCTGTCCGTGTTTGTTTCAAGAGGAATTGCAGGACATCATCTGACAGTCCAGGAATTCTGTTGCTGTTTTCCAACACAACTTCTCCTTCAGCTGGCTTTGAAAAACAAGCAGTAGTGGGGTGGTTTGGAAAGATCTTACACCCATCTCTGTTCAGGACTAGCTGGGCCATTTGCAGGCAACGTGACGCATATTTTGTTCCATCCTGCTTTGCTAGTTCTGAAATCTTTTGCGACAGACATCGTGATGCAGCCTCGTAAGTGGGATCCATTCTGTCTGGCTGTTTTTTGCAATGTGTTTTGTAGAAGTCATCAAGAGATTTCCTGATGCTGGTATCTTTGGCACTATCATGTTCACGCATCCATGAGAGAGCACCATCATAAGGTTCAGTGGGCTCACACAGCCCTGCTTTTGAATAACAATTCGCATTTGCTTTCTCAGACCCTCCAGAAGGAAAGCTCACAGGAACTGCAGAGGATAGACTGTTCTCTCCTGCAAGCACAAGATCAATGAAACTTATTAGTCACCAGGTCATCCCTGTGGCAAAATCTTTTTTGTTCTCCCTCACTGCAGCCTGGCAAGCAGGGTCTGTCCTGGAGTCAGCTAAGTACTGCTTTAAACTTGGCTGGACTGCCAGAGAGGCTTGCTGCATAGATTCATACAAGATGGGCTTATTTGGGCATCTCAACAATTGTACCAGCCTCAACCCTCTGCAGTGACTGAACCTACTCAGTGGATACAGAAGTCCTGGCTCCTCTCAGTCATACTTCTAAAGAGGTGGAAATAGGGATCTGCTGCTGCTGCTGGACATGACAGCTGACCCTGAAGCTGACCCTAGAAGTCTAGCTTGCAGCTGAAGAAGTTCTGCCCCTGTTTTCAGTTCTCTCCCTCCACCCCAGGTCTAATCTTCCCCTTTACACAGTTGTCAATTTTACTCCTACAGCACAAGGTGCAGTTCTGTCATCCAGCTTTCAGCCAGATCTAGAGCCTCGGTGAACTGCACAGAGTTTGGGAATGGGGTCTGTAACAGGGGACCTTCATGCTGCCCCACAAAGTTCCAGTTTTGTAGCCCAGTTCTCTGTCCTCAGGAATTTTTACAAATACAATTTATGTAAAGGTCAAGGACTCCTTGCCTAGCTCTTCACCTCCTTCCTTGCTGACCCACATCTCTGGACAACAGGCAGGGCTATGGGTCTCTTCTACTCCAATGCAATTAAAGGGGATTATTTGTACTTGCACATAATGTATCATCAGCACAGAGATACTTGGCAATGACGTGACCAGGATGATCAGCAAGCCACACACAGCTGCTAGTAAGAAGAGCCTCCACCAAGAGACCCTGAATTGGGCTCTGGTACCCAGGGAGTGCCTCTCACTGCAATCTCCTCTCCCAGCCCGCCGTGCCAGCCTGTTTGCCAAGCACCTGAGTCACCAACAAGGAAATTTTCCAGGGCTCAGGCAGAGGTTGCACAGCCATCATCTGCAAGTTATATAAGCAGGATGCAGGGAGTCAGAAAATAGCTTGGTCTTTTCTAATTCTGTGAAATATGAAGCAGAGTGCAGTCCTTCATTCTGGTAAAAGATTAAGTTCAAAGGAAATCTCAGTGTGGTGGCAGAAGGCTGTTCTTTCCCTCCCAGTACACAAAGAGCTGCCTTCTGCTTCCTGAGCGGTCAGAGATTCATTAAAATGAAATTAAGATGTCTGTGCAGCCATACTGTACATTGCCTCTTTCTTCCTCCCCATGCTTTCTATCTTTGATCTTTCTTTTCAATTTCACTTCATCTCCAATTCTGCAATTTTAAACAGAACTATTCTTCCTCATGCAGTGTGTCATTTCCAATGCAGTACAAAGAAAAGCTCAGTGGCTTTAACATTGATATACGCCATCAGAGTAGCAAATCAGAGCTAATCAAAAAGAACACGTCCATTTTGCCTCAATAATCTCTCAGCCTTGGTACCTATGTTAAGTTAGAGCTGAAGCCTCATGCATCTAGGGCTAGGCGGAATGGGTCAAAACTAGAGGTGGGTAGATTCAGATTAGATGTTAGGAAGTTCTTCCCCATGAGGGTGGTGAGACACTGGAACAGGTTGCCCAGAGAGGTAGTGGAAGCTCCATCCCTGGACATTTTGAAGGCCAGGCTGGCTGGGGCTCTGAGTAACCTGATCTAGTGGGAGGTGTCCCTGCCCATGGCAGGGGGGTTGGAACTAGGTGATCTTTGAGATCCCTTCCAACCCTGAGAATTCTATGATTCTATCTCTGATAATTCAATCAAGCAGCACTTGGGCTCAGACTCACGTGGCAATTGCAAATCCCTGCACTATGCTGGCATCTTGCTACTTCTTACACACAGCTCACAGCCATCGTTTGTAAGAGCAGCAGCTGCCTCTGGCTACAAGTATCAACCCTACAGGATCCAGGAAGAGCAAAATCCTGTTGGTTTCATGGTGTCAGGGGAGAGCTTTGCAATGCTGTTCTGCCCTTCTCTCATGATCTTAGATTGGACATCAGGAAAAACTTCTTCACTGAAAGGGTTGTCAAGCATTGGAATAGGCTGCCCAGGGAAGTGGGTGAATCACCTTCCCTGGCGATATTTAAAAGATGCGTAGACACAGCATTTACAGACATGGCTTAGTGGTGGTCTTGACAGTGTTAAGTTTATGGTTGAAATCAATGATCTCAAAGGTCTTTTCCAACTTAAATGACTCTATTCTATTCCATTCTACTATAAACCAATATGACCTATAAAGCAGCCACCCTCTGTTGAAGGACAATCCACTGAAGAAGTGACCAGTAAGTATTTCAGGGGTATCTTTGGGGGTTTGATTGGTCAGAAAGTACTCAATTATATTATTGGGAGAAGAGTTTTCTTTCAGTTACTGATTCAAATTTATGTATCTATTTTTCAACAGCAGGCCCTATCCTCTTTGTGGATTACTTTTCCAGCAAAGTCTTCTGAAGGCAAGACATGAAAAGTTAGATGAATTCCCAGAACCAACCTACATCCCACAAAGCTCCACCTTTCCTCAGCTTTCCTGACAAATTCCCAATACCTTCTCAAACTACGTGCCAAGACTGATCTTTGCAAACACACTCAATCCTTTTCCTCTCTAAAAAATAGTAGTCAAGGTAGAGGTCCTTCCTCAACCCTCTCTAAAGAGTTGATACTGCTGTTATAATGCACAAATGTCCTGAATGATTTATAAACCACAGGGCACAAGCCCAGCAGCTGGATGCCTGCAGGGTCCAGAAAGTGTTTCTGAGCTGGGGCACACATACAGCACACAGCACACCATATAGGCCAGCAAGTACACTGCTAAAGGCAAAGGCAGAATTAAATAATGGACCCCTTTTCCTCTCCATGCACCCTCAAGAAAGCTGGGATTCCCTGATAACACACAGCAATGTTGCTTCAAAGTTTAGTCCTCTCTGGCCAGCACTCAGCAGCAGGAAAAATGTAATGTTTGGAACACTCTTTACCCTTCTCTGGAAAATTTAACACACCATTGTGCTGGCTTGGCCCAACACCTACAGAAGTCAATGCAAAGATGAGTGGGGCTGAAAATTTGCTCTCCACTTGCCTGCAATGGAGTTTCATTAGCAGAGAATCTGGTTCAAATTATTTTTAGCTATTTTCACTCATTTATACTACAAAGGGTATGTTAAAGTGAGTGTGTGTGTGCAACCAACAATCAACCAACCAACAAAAGCATCCAAAAACTGAAACAGGTCATTACTCATGTCTTGATTTCATTTGCACGTGATGGATAATCAGCAGTAAGAATGTGTATTATTTCATCTGCGCCTCCACTCCACACTAATTGAAGTTCAGCTTTTGCAGCTTATTAGTAAAAGACCTGGGGGCTGATAAAAGGATATTCCTTGTGTTTATAAACCTGCCGATGAAAATTTAAAGTCTCCATCTGGTACAAGCACATAACCCTACTGCCCGAAGCACAGAACCAAATCCTGCTTTGGACTTGGGCCACTTTCAGTGATGCAAGCACTCTGCAATATTATTGTTTGTACTTCTACAAAAGCCAGAGAGCCACAAAACCACTATGGAGCCGTTTGTGTGCGTTTGAACGCAGTTATACAGAGACTCTGAGTTTACAATAAGATATCCTTCAAACAGCAAAGCTCCTACACTGCTCCCCCCTCTAACTCCAGTGGGCAGCAATCCCTGCAGCTCCTGGTGCTTCACTAGAGCTGGTGCTGCTATGACCTCTGTCCCTTACAGAGGCTTAGCTGGATGCCTGCAGCTGCTAATTCTCTAGTTACATCTGTAGCTGGATTTGTCCAGGCCTCCTGTCCTCTCCCACACTGTTCAACCACCTCCTGGGAACCTTGTGTTTAGGATGTGTGGTTCCCCTCCTGCCCAGTACACAAAGGCCCATCCTATTATGAGGGTCTGTGAGACCCTAGAGGTGGGTAGATTCAGATTAGATGTTAGGAAGAAGTTCTTCACCAGGAGGGTGGTGAGACACTGCAACAGTTTGCCCAGAGAGGTGCTGGAAGCCCCATGCCTGGAAATTTTGAAGGCCAGGCTGGATGGGGCTCTGAGTAACCTGATCTAGTGGGAGGTGTTCCTGCACATGGCAGGGGGGTTGGAACTAGATGATCTTTAAGGTCCCTTCCAACCCTGACAATTCTATGATTTATCCTGTAGATCTGAGTATGGGAGAGCTAAACCACAGTGTTTTGTCACCAGCAGTTCTGTGAGAAGGGCAATTACATCACTTGTTTTAGGACAGGAATCCTTTGCCCTAGGGCATAGGAATGACTCAACCTTGGCACAGATGGAGTGCTAGTCCAATCCCACCTAAATGAATGCCAAACCCATATCTACCCCAGAGCTGCTCTGGTGCTCTCAGGCATTAAGACACTACCGGAGCAGCCACACTCAACAGGGGACAGCAAGCACCATCTCTAAATGGTTCAAGCCCTCAACCCCTTTCAGCCATTTGATTGATCACATACTGTGGGTAAGTTGGAGCAAGGGCTGAATTTCTTTGGGTGCCTCTGCTGTGCCACCCTAAACAAGGATCAAGAAAACTGAGAGTGAGAAAATCAAATAATTTTTAACAAAACTAATTTAATTTGGAGACATAAAAATTGCCCTTACGTTCACAGCTGTGACTGAAGTTCAAGCAGAGGTTGGTTAGATGATGCTAGAGCACACCCCTATGTTGTAATGTCAATGATAGGACTGCTATCCAAAATATCTCAGAGTGACAGAGATTATTTAGGTACTCAACTCTCAGATGGTGCACTGAGAAAACACATGTCCGCCTCCTGCTGCAGCCATCCTGCTGCATCTGAAGGTCCAGAGAGCTCATTACAACCAGCTTGTCTGAAAAAATGGCCCTGAACAAAGGCTACCAGAGAACTGAGCAACACAACAGTGGAAAGGAAAAACAAAGGAAAAGAGAGAGATACTCTTTCCTTGTGTGAAATTATCCCAAAAGTCACCAATACTTTCCCTGAGAGTAGATGGGTCTGAGCATAATAGAATATAGATTTTTTTCAGAGTAGCTGATGAGCAGAACATGTTCTAGCTGGGGAGTCTGAAGGCAAACTCCTGCTATGGGTTCCTATGACAGAGCTTAAAATATTGCCTTGCCTGAGGCACCACCATGAATTTATGCCAAGTTCAAGATCTGCAAGAGACCACAGATCCTGCCTCTTGGCACATCACAGTTAATACCAAACTCTTCCTCAGAGAGGAAGGCAGAAGACAATCCTCTGTCGGTCACAGAATCAGCCACTTCTTGCCCTGGACACCTCACCTGCCCTGGACACTGCCACCTCTACTTGAGGGTGCTCCTTCTACCCACATGAGTCTTCTCCCCACTGTGACTTGTTACAGTTAAAGTCAGTACATTCTTGACATGCATGAACAATGACGAGTAGTACAAGAAGGACAAAAGTTATCAGTTGTTTTGGTTGATGGTACCCATTAAAAAAGGGCCACTGAGAAGTTCTCACAGATTGTATACTATTTCTCTTTTACCATCCACCTGCCAGGATGTACCTGGGATGAAAGCAATCATCCATCCACAAATAAGGAATGGTCCCTAATTTGGTGATTGCTATTAAGTGATAAGACAAGTGAACACAGATGCTATCCCTGAGAGTTGCTACAGCTCTCTCACCACTCTTAGAAAATCCTTTTTTGCCTCTTCATCAGATGTGCCCATATGGCATGGGAAAGCTCAAGCTGAGGCAGAACTACTTCAGCTTGAGCAGAGCTCCCAACTGACAGCAAATTTGTGCCAAACTGCATGACTTGAGGGACACACCTATCTGCACAGAAGGCAAGAACAGGTCCCATGTCACAGCAGAACTCCCTACATGCATCTTGCAATCATGTGTTGAGCACTTGAGGCAGCTAAAGAGAAAATAATCTTTTTTTCTTTCCACCTGGCTGATTTCCAGTGGGAGTGCACATATCATCATGGTAATGCAATTCCACTTTGCTCTGGGAAGAAAGAAGAAATTTAGGGAGAATTCAGCAGGAGCTCATTATACCCCAGCCTCACATAGCACCTTAGCCTGCCAGTAATTGCTTACCTGACTACTCAGGCATTGAAAAGCTAGACATTTTGGGACCAAATCCTATTGCCCTTGCATGCATTAATAAAATTTCCATTAAATAACAGTTTAAAACCCATGTCTGAACTGCTGATTACATACACCCCTTTACATGAACTGGAATGTATCTGCACTGTGTGATTTTCATTACTAACATTTAAATTGAAATAGCACAAATAAAAAATCATCTAAACACCCAAGCATCATTCTGCTGTACAACCAACCTATCACTCTGAGTAACTGACAGATCCTGAAGCCTCTCTTGCACAGTATTGAAGAATTGTGGTAAAGTTTACAATTTCTCTGCACACATCTCTGCCTTGCAGAAAACAGCTGCTTGCTTCTTGCACAGTTGTTTGGGAAACCTTCCAGCAAAGGCAAAATGGAATTTTCAATGACACTATCATTCAAAAAGACTATTGTAAGCAAAAAGAATCTGTTCCTTGTGGGTATTTAAACTGTGCACTGAAAGTGAAAATAAGAATATAATAAGCCTTGCTGCTTTGCTGTCTCCCTGATGACACACAAACCAGCTTTTTCCTGCCATAACACGCAGGAGGCTCTAGCTCCCAAGACAGGATCTGTGAGACTCTGCTTTACACATGACATAACCAGCTATCTTCTTCATCCACCAGCCCACGGGAGAGGCACATGTCATTGTGCCTGACTGCCAAGGAGCTGGCCGGGAGCTGTGCAAATGCTGCCTCTCCTGTCAGGAGACCTGGAGGAGGTGAGTGTGGGAGGGTGGGCAAAAGGCAGCAAGAAGAGAAGGAAAAAGCTGAAGGAATTTGGGGATTGGAGCGGGAAAGGGAAGCAGTGATGGAAGAACAGCACTGGGTACAGCCCAGTACTGAGTCAGGCTCCCTGCTTTTTTCTTCCGCTTGCTGCACATTTGTGGTGTGAAAAGTTGGGGGGGGCTTTAATTTGCGTGCAATGAGACGTAAGTGGTTATTCTAGGGAAGCAGAAATCCTTCCTTTTCTTACTCCCTTTGACGTTGAAATTCAAGAAAAATAAAAAGCCTGGCAAATGGTAAAGCGCTTCTGAAACGAAGTAAGCAGGCACAGCACATCCCCCTTGACATTACAGTTGGTATTAAGCTCTGCCCTGCTCTGAGAGCTCATAGCTGATGCCTGCTGCACCGTACTTTTAAGACAGCTGGAAAACTCAGCTACGTGAAATCTTTCAAGAAAATGCACTAGTTAAACACACTGGATTTAATAAACCACAGAGCAAGTTAGCTACAATATGAACTCCTACAAATTAACACTCCTCCTTTGCTGAAAGCCAAGAGATAGGCACCGCTGTCATCTCACAAACCTGTTCCTAAGCAACCAAGCCCCATGGTCCAGAGCAAGAGGTATGGGCAGAAGCAGCAGCATCAATACCATCACTTATGGTTGTGCCCCAAGAGCCTGCTGCTGACATATCCTCGGCCAGGCCCCAGAGAAATGGGCATTGGATGTTAACTGCCTGTGAACAGCTGCTGTAATGCAACAGCATAGAGGAACATCTCTCATTGCAAAGATCCCAGGTATCTCTGAAGAGATGGGCAGCAACATAACTGGGGTGTCTGAGATTTTATTTTTAGAAGGCAAGTTCTTCCCTTGGAGCTCATCAGTATTCTAAAAATAGGAATAGCAACGTTAAGAACTCTGTAGATGGGTATATTTAGAGTGTTTAATTTGCATGATTCTGCAGCCAGCAAAAACTCCTAAAGCATGCTATTTGTCTCAAATTGTGATTTTTTAAAAAGCTTCTTAAGATCGAGGGTTAAAGAGTCTACTATCAAGAGTAACCTTTCTCTGGAACATAAACAGTAAAAAACCTGTTTATGTAGCTAAAAACGTTAGCTGTCAATTAAACTTACTATTCAGCAGATGAGGGCATCAAGGGGCTTTATTAAACTGCAACTACTTGCTGCTTTCCTATTACACATACAGTCTTGGGAACTGACAGCCAGACTCACCTTGTCTTTGTAAGGGCATCAATTTCCAAAAAGAAACTCTGACACGACTTCTTAAGCTGACTGCTCAGCTTCCAACCAGGCATTAGGAGACCACAGGGAAGGGACTGCAAGAATAGCACCACGCATGTCCACGTGCATGGCCACAGCAGTGTTGTGCTAGACCAGCCTCTCCTTAGCTACAGCAAAATATCTCAGTGGCTTTTCAATCTTTGATGAACAGGATCCAACATGAACATCCCCAAGCCAAGCCTCTGCCTTCTCTGTAGGTGAAAGTAAGAACCATCCACTTATGACAAGTCCCTTACTCACCAGGCCATCACTCTGCCCACGGGAGGATTCACACCGTTTGAGTCAGGTTTGATCCTTGACCCCTTCCCTCCTGTGAGCAGAGAGAAGCCTTTTATTGAAAACACTGATTTTTCCTTCTTTTAATCAGTAACTTGCAGTGTTGCTTTTTTGTACATAGAAGGTTCTAATTTCGCCTCAGATCTTAATTGTCTTTAAGCTCATTCTACTTCAGAATAAAAGCAAAAGTCTGGTGCTTGAAACCAGTGAGAACAATTCTGCCTGTTGGATTTTCACTGCTTAAGATTTGTAAAGAATTTTATGAAGGAAAATTGGGGATTGTGTTTTATGGTGCCTGAAGGAGCTTTCTCACTTTATTCACATTGCACGGCCAAAGCAAATAGTAGTTCTTTCATTTATTTTTTTTTTCCCTGCCTAAAAATTATAAAATCCAGTCTTATTTATTCTCTTTTTTCCACTGACTCTATAGTCGGGTCTTCATGAACTGTTAGCTTTCTGACACAAGAAGAATTTCCCAAAGAACCCTAATTAACCAAGAGGGAAGGCATTTTTATTCAATCCCTGGGTTCAGCTACTAGCTACTTAACTCCAGAATTTGGAAAAGCATTTGCTATGCCCACCTCTTCAACTAAAAAGCTCAGAAACTCCCTTGGGAACCTGAGTCATCCAAGGAGACCTCCTGAGGAGACAAAGAGGGACTGATGAAAGACAATATTCTTCATATTTCTAAGGTAAAAGGAGAGCAAAGGAATAGCTTTCCTGTTTCTGTCAAGACACAAAGGAAAGGTACTGTACTTACAGACTTTCTGCAGATGTCATGCAGAACTGATGAAGCTGTGAGCTGAAATTAAAAGAGAACTTGAACATCTATCTGGATGACAGTAATCATAGACAAGTCTAGCAAAAAAAAAAAAAATAAATCTGGAAGAGTTATTAAACCCCATTCTTCGAGGCTTTAACAAACTCTCTGCTAGAGGCAAGAATGGGGCCCAACAGGCAGCACATTGCATGCTGCAGAGACCCATTTTGGTGGATGGGGATGAAATAAACAGAGGGAAACTGCCTATTATTCTGAAACACTCAGTAATGGCCACTGCCAATGAGAGGAAGCAACCCTAGATTACTAAGACAGTATCACTGTATTAGCAAGTATTAGAAAAAACCCAAAGCAATAGCCTTTCTTGATATATTAAATACTTTGTCTTTCATTCAGTCACACATTTTCAGTACTCATGAGGACTGATAATCCCCAGCTGACGCCTTTGGCAAGAACAGGAATAAGCAGACAGCAGCCACTGGAGATCAATAGCTCAAGTTTCAACATCAGTTTACAAAAATTCTACCTTCTGCATCTCCTAGCTGAGTGATATACATGACAGTTTGCCTAGAAAAACAGGAATATGATGCTATTCATACAGCTACAATAGAAGAGGAAGAGCCTGTCATGACAGTATTTCATTAACGAGAAGAACAGGCTAGAAGATCAAAATATTACATAAAAATTAGCTGTAAAGATCTGCTGTATTTACATATTGTGTGAAAGCGGAAAAGGAGAAGTGAGGGGGATTGTTCAGTATACACTGCCTTCCATTGCCATTACAACACTTGGAAGTCCAATTCCTTACACCAAGTCCAATTCCTTAGGGCCCACAAACATACATACAGTTTACATTGCAGATTCACCTGCATTTCAGCTCTGCACAGCTGTGGACACAAGTGACATGACAATCATAGGCAGAAAGGCAGTTTCTAGACCAAGAAAATACTGCAAAGCAAGATATTTTTAAAGCATCCTTCTTGAATTGTAGGTAAAATTATACCCCTTATAAATATTTTTGAGAGCAAGAGAGTTATGACCTATAATACCACCATTAGCCATCATCATGGAAGGCCCTGCACTTGGAGCCTGAATCCTGATGTGGAATGGATGTCTGGGTACCACAGGGCATCAACTGTAAAACAGCTGCTGTGGGGAAGAGAAAATGCTCTAAAAACTGTGAAGGTTGAAACTAGAGTCACATAAGGCAGATGAAAGCCACTGCTTTCCCTTCATCTACCCAGCCAGTCATGCCACCACAGAAGGCTATCAGATCAGTCAAGTACGATTCCCTTTTGGCAAATCCATGTTGACCACTCCTGATAACCTTCTTTTCCTCCATGTTCTTAGAGATGACCTCCAGAATGAGCTGTTAGCCTTCCTCACTGCATCGAAGCTCAAAGCTCTTTACCTCCAGTCAGGATTGATCTTTTACTAAGAACACAACAGAGGAACACTTGCTGAAGTGGTTTCCTGAATTTAATTGCAATGAGACTATTTTAAAACCATACTCCCGAAAATATGCTTCATGGCAGAGAAGCACAGGAAAACTTGCACTTCTTTTAGGAGTAGAAAAAAGAAACTACAAACAAAAAAAATTTTTTAAATCACAGGCAAATAGTAGGTACAAAGGTCAAGAAATCTCCTGATGTGCTGGTGAAGATTTGAATGTAGAGTGAGGCATTTCCCAGCCACCCTGCAGGCCTAACATGGCAGCACACATTGAACAGGCTGTGCAGAGACTCGGCCAGCTCAAAGCATCTTGGCACAGAAAAAAAAGACCTAAGGCTCTGTCCTCTCCCCAGCCCCACCACGTGGGATGTGGAACCATACAGCTTGCTGCTATGTTTTCCTGCACTGTCAGAGGAAGCTTGTGCATGAGATATTGATCAAAAATGAAAAAACAGACTCACAAATAAGAATGGAAGCAAGATACCAATCTCCACCTATCAGCTTTCCACAAGCTAATAAATGAAACACCCTCATATTGAAGAAATCAGAGAGTCACATATATCAAACAGTCAAAACACTATTTCAACAGAATATAATGAAAAGCAAGCAAGATACACAAGTTTAATAACTTTGAGGTATTTGGTCATCACTAGTTTGGGGCATTTTGCCTTGCCACTTTAAAAGTACACTGAATAAAAAAATTGAGCCATCTAGTTTTGCTGCAGTATTACGTGAAATCAAGTAATAAGTAGAAAGATTATTGGACTAGAGCAATGGGCACATTTATAGACCATTCACAAATGCTGGAGGCTTGAGAACCACAAGGGCTTTTTCTTAATTATCTACATGCTGTTTTAGGAATCACTGAAAATCTCTTCCATCAGAACCAGCTTGATAGGAAATTAGGCTTTGAACAGAAGTGTTTTGCCATTTAATCAGTCAGCTTTCTGCAGGAATTGCTGTACCGCTAATAAACCAAGCACCTGAAAACTGAAATTGGAAATGGTTATCACATAAGAATTGTACTGAGTAAATCCTCAGGCCCTTAATGGGCTACACTCACCTGCCAAACTTCTCTCAGGTGGTGTCATGGCTGTCATATGCTTCTGAATGGACTAAAAAAAAAAACTGAAAAGCAGACCAGAATGGGGGAAAGGAGAATGTCCTTAAAAAGGTGTATGACTTTAAAAGCTAAAAGGGAGAAAAAACACTGAGCAAGTGACTGGAGCAGTCTCCATTCCCATCTCCTCACTGTCCTCTGAGCCAGTCATGAGAAAGGCTTAGCAATACAGTCATTTCCCTGCTATGATTCAGCTTTGCCCTTGAAGGCCAAACAGTAAAAGGTTTCAGATTTGTTTGCATCCCTTTAGCTGGTTCCATAGCCTATTAATCCTGCTTTTTAAGAAAATTTCTCAGCCATGAGCAAATCTGTGTGCGCTCAAACCTCTCCATTCTGCCCCACACCAAACACTTCACCCAAATTACTGGTGGGCACAACTCTGAGTAAACTAAGACGACTGGTGAGAGCCCAAATCCTGTCCAAAAAGCAAACAAAAACCCCCTCCATGTTGCCTATCCCATATTACTACCCCACAGCAATTCTGCACCGGGATGGTCCTTCTGAAAGGCTGCACAGACTTTATTAGGCAAGAGCCTGGTGCTGTGTGTGAACCACTTGCTTGGACAGTTTTTCAGTAACACCTTCAACTACTGACGAACTGTGGTTAGTTCTAGTTACTGCAACCACGTAATGTTTGTTCACCACACTTTTACGACATAGATGTTTTTAAGCCACACAGGAGATACTAAGATCTTGCATTATCACATGTAGCTTGAAAAATTAAGTCATTCGTGAACAACAAGGCAAACAAAAGGACAGGTAAGCCAGAGCAAGTTAGGGTGATTCAAATATTCCTTTATTAAAGGAAACATTTTTCACCCACCCGAGGCCTAACTGAAAATACCTCCTCCATTCAAAAATAATCACACAAGTAGCAAGGTAGGGAAAAAGCTAAAACCCCTTTTAAAAACATTAGGGCTTACTGAAGGGATCTATGAACACTGTAATGTGTGTTTTCCATAATCCATCTGCTATTTGCATGTGTAAATATTTGCACCATCTCCAAACAGTAGAGTATAACACCTCAACTATTTTTCAAGGTGATGTGAGAGCATCTGTATGACTTTGAACAGAGTAGTGAGATGAATTATGATCATGTTTGTTTAGAGTTTGTTCTCTGAATAGGGGCTAAAGAGACTACAGAAACACCCAGATACTGGGAAACTCCAGTAAGTTCAGAATCTGTAGCTTATCAATCAGACTCTCAAAACTGCCTGGCTCTGTTTTCAAATATGAAGCAACCAATTTTACTGGGGCATTTAGCAATTTCTATGGCTCTTTTGTCATCTGAATGAGAACACAAGTCTCCACATGCAACTGCTCCTCTCTCCAAAACAGTATCAGAAGGGAAAAAATAGACAAGAAATAAACATTATGAAAATAAACACGAGTAAAGCTGAACAAATGGGCAATCAACAGAGTGGTTTTGAGTCCAGCCAACCAGGGGCTGCAGCTCAGGTGCTAAATGCATGAAAATTATGTTCCTGAAAACAACATACAAACTAAAAACCACCCAGCCTTCTGAGCACACAACCAGTTTTCTGCACCAGGAATTCCCAGTCAGATGGGTTTTAAGGTATCCTTCGACTAGTTACAGAGATTCTTTAAGAAACAAAAAACTCCTTCAACACAGTGGCCTTAATCAAAGCTGGGTTTTTTTGTTTGGTCTCAAACATCTCCAGTGTCTTGCTTTTGTGCATATATTTTAAAGAGCAGGGGGAAGGACAGCATGATTGTGAATATTGTTTTAACTTGTTGAGAATGTCTTGCTGGCCAATATGAAAAATAAACCTGAAAAGAGAACATGTTTTGGAATGAGTCTACACTGAAGAGGAAGGCAGAGGTGTCTATCAGTCAAACCCCATCATGGTTGTATTTAGTTACTTTTTGTACTCTGGGAGCCAATTAACTAGACAAGGTGAAAATGCCATTGCATATTGGAATGCCCCACTGAAACAAGAGGCAAAACAGTTACAGAAGCCTGAAAACTTGGTACAGTTAACAAAATAGCTTCTAATTCCTAGGTGAGGAACACCAATCCAGGCCCTGAAATTGTTCAGGGAGTCTCTGGGAGCAGGTAAGTGATGCATAGCGTGAAGTGCTGCATCACTTCTCAGTGATGGAGAAAGGAGGGTCAGCATCACCTAAAAATATGGCATGATAGGGCTGTGCAAATTTTGCTGGCCCATTTCAGAATTTGCTACCTGTAGTCAAATTATAACGTGGCTAAAATTAATACAGAAAATTGCTAAGTTTGATCAAACCATGAAACTCTCTCATTCCAGCAATGGAAATAGCTGCCAACTTCAGCTATCAAATCTCATTTTCAGACATGTGTTTGAATAAGGGAAGTTCACACATATTTTGGAGTAACATTTCCTCTTCTTTTAAAAATGTCAGTGAATTCATGGCGGGTCCCCACTGATTAGCACTGCTGGCAAACATTAATATTATTAATACTAATTATGTTTATATTAATAAAGCCATTCACATGTTCAAAGCAAAAGGCAAATATTTCATGTACTGAATGCCTTAATATTGGACATTTTTATCCAGTGATAAAGTTGGATATATATGATGTGTGTATGATACAAACCAGATCCTTAGCAGAGAAAGTAGATTCCATTTTTCAAATAAAACAGTAAGCTTATCACTACTCAATTTCCTATATCTAGGCTGGAGATATTCCAGATAGCTGTGTTCTAGTACAAGCTAAAGTCACCTGGTTCTTATTTGAGATTGGCTGGGTGGGATTTGACAGTCCAAATAATGGACTGATGACAGTCCAGATAATCATCCCTGCCCATGGCAGGTCCTTTCCATCCTGAACCATTCTATGACTCATTTTATGAATCTGTAATTTGGCTGATCATACATTTGGGCAATTTTATTTTCCAAAAATTAATGATCAGCTTAGGAATTTTGCTTTAAAGTGCCTAAAGGAAACATAATTCAAACAGATTGGATTCTGTGATTGTAGTAAATACATCTGTTTTATTTATAAATAAAGCAGGGAATTCTGAAACAAAGACTTCGGTAAATATTTTCAACTCAAGTTTTGGGATTGGTCTTCAAATACTACTTAATAGGGGTTTTTTTAGCTCAAATGTGGACAACATGAAGATGTAATTAATTTGTATTCCACTACCTTGACAACCCATTTCCTTAATCACTTTCCTTTTCTCATAAACCATCTGCAAAGCTTCAGTACCCTCATAAGGGAGGACACTTTTGCAGAGTGTATAGACACTTGTGTCGCTTAAAGAAGGTGCAGCTACAGATATAAGAACATACCAGAAAATGTTCATGTCCAAGAAGGACTTGGACTTGAACATTATTAACTTACAAATAAGGTGGCTAGGTGTGTTTCCCAGTAATTAAATTAGTTAGGAACAGCTGTTAGAAAATAAAATTGACATTCAGAGGATCCTCAACTCTAAGTTTTAAAACTTCTGCAATCATAGCCTAGAGTCCTTCATTGCTTCCACTCTATGAACAAATCCACTTTCCATTTTCACCTTCTTCCACTTCTCCTCAGTCACATTCACTGATGAAGGTTAATCGTGACTCTTAAGACAACACGAGATGTATCTGATGCTTGCTTTAGCTGGAAAAATGTTTAATGCATTAAGGGCACAAAGAAGGCTGGCATCCTTGAGTGAGCAATTGAATCAGGATAAAATAAAGGTCGCTAAGAATTAAAATAAAACAAGTATCTGTTTGTCTGCACAGAGGCTCAGTTATGCCCTTAAGTGGCCCCCAACCCATAGCAACTGCCACTCATTCTTTATAATAAAAAAATAAAAGGCCAGCCTGCTGCAGCACAGACTTGAAAGAATTCAGAGATTCAGGTATTGAAACGAAGCTGGAGACAAAAAGTGCATTTTAGTGACAGCAGCACTTGTGATCTAATGCCAACATATAAGCACAAGCAGAGGACAAGGAGCAAACAAAGCGAAGCCATCCTGAGGAAGGCATGCAAGGTTAATCACAGGCTGTGATCCTGTTCTTCATTTTAAGAACAACTGCATCATCATTGCCATGCACTGTAGAGTTTAAAAGACCTTGGGGTTTTTTTTTTTTTTTTTTTTGTTTTTGTTTTTGTTTGTTTTTGTTTGTTTTTCTCTGTATTTTTATCCTCCAGTGCAAGAATGAAGGCTTATCCATCCTCCTGCCAAGCCATGAGGAAAAGGAGGCATAGGAAAAATTACTTAAATCCTAATCAACAAAACACTGACACTACAGGGAGCACAGAGTCGATCTGAAAACAGCACAGGAGTGGTATGTCCTGGAGGAGCAGGGATTATGCAAAGCAGGAAGAAAGACACAAGGTGTTTGCTACCTTGCAGAGAGGCTTGGGAGAAACTATGGCATCAGCCCCTGGTGCCTCCTTTCACAGCCTCTCTTCATGGCAGTGTTCACAGATGAGCCCTTCATGTTCATCTGGCCAGGGGTGATTGCTCACCTGGCCCAGGCTCCAGGGGAGCATTCAGAGCAGAAAACAGGTTCACCATGGTACCATCCATGTTCCCCCTGGCAGCTGCAATCCCAAGGTGGAAGCAGGCTCCACTGGTCTGGACAATGAGAGAAGTAGCACTTTCTCTCCAGGTCTGCCACTGTCCACCCTGCACAAGTCATCTCAGCATGGAGGGGTGGGATTTATCCCCCTGGGAAATCACAGCGTGATACTGACCCATGCTGATGGACTTGGCAAATCACACTGAGGAAAATCTCTGTTGGAAGTCTGCTAGGAATTTCAGATGTGCTTCCAGGAATTAGTAGCTGCTAACATCCACTGCCCATACCAGTGGGATCCCACTTACCTGCATCCATTTACAAGCCACCCAAGTGTCTCACCATGTTTGAGAGATCAGGCTCCCAACACAGATTTTCATAGACTACAACCAAGGTAGCAGCAGCGTTTATTTCCTCAACTTCATTATCAAATTTTACTTCATGTTGCAGAAAACAAATTTAAAGAAAAATTGGAATAAATGCAAATGATGGCAGTTCTTATGTTTGTAGAAAAAGCTCTAAGGTTTTTAAATGCAATTGATTTGAACATAGACACAAGGATTTTGAACTCTTTAGCAAAACAGCCCAAGGAAAAAAAGGTGATTGAAAAGAAATTACGTTCTGGCTACAGGTAAATTATATTATAGACAGCTAGTTGTCTAACTGGAACACTTTGGACTGTGATACACATCAAAATAAATCTAATTGCCCTTAAAAATCAGAGAATCTCTAAGTTTACATAAAAAATAGGAGATGAGCTTTTAATTGTTTTCACTGCAGACACAAACAAAAGACACTGATTAACTTACTGGGCTCAAGAGAGGTAATTACTTTGCAGCAGATGCATCTGTAAGAGCAATCCTGTGACAGCTCTAGATTTAATCTGCCCTTGTTTTATGAAGACCATCTGTACAAATTATTTTTTCCCCTTAGATTTTAGGTTTTGAGATGAACTCTGCTCAGACAGAATGCAAAACTCAATTACAACCCACTAACAGGACCTCCTGATGCTAAAGACACATGCCACAGACTAAGTCTAATGAAAGCTCCCTAGCTGAAAAGAGTTTAATTTCCTTTAAAAAACCCCCACACTCCCCAGCTTTGTAAAAATATTAAAAAGACAACAGAAAACAGATGATCAGATTACTGAGCACATATGAAAGAGAGAATATTTTAATAACTTTTAGCCTGGAAACAAGCCAAGACATATTTTAATAAAACACTCTCTTACACTCAAGGTGCCGTTTCATTCTGCAATATTGCCCAAAGAGCAGAGCCCCTAGGTAACAATATTCTGTAACACTCAAAATACACAGACTTGAAAAGTCTTTAGCAAGAGATGCCAACATCTTCCTATCAACATTCCCAATGCTGTTTCCCAGATTGCTGCAGACTGCAGCAACGAGATCCTTCTCTCTGCATGCTCAGGGGACATGAGGGGAGGAGAAAAGTGCAGTATCATTACACAGTAAGGATTGATCAAGGCAGACATTCATGGCATCACACCGGCCAACCCTAACCTGGGTCTCAAGCCTTACCCCAGCAGCTCATAGGTTTTGCAGTGCTGCCACACTGGCCACCCTTGCAGTAGGACTGGGGGATTCTTCTGATAAGAGCAAAGCAGACTGTGCTGAAGAGCTGGCAGTCAAAGCGACGGGGAGACACAGAGGCCAGCAAAAAGTAAGGTCACAGGTTAAGTCATCAGACAGGGCTGCAAACAAGCCTCCAAAATGCTGTCCCAAGCTCTCTCCCCTGGATCACCAGCCTCACAAGATCATCAGCTCACTGTCACACTTGTGTTGCCTGGCAGAGCCCTTATGCCCCTTGGATTTGCTGCCTCTGACCTGGACTGTCCTAAGGTTTTTCTGTTGTCAGGGTACTCCATGCTGCATTTCACAAGAGGCAACACCATGTCCCAGCTTACCGGAATCTCTTTTACTGTGGACTATTAGACCAGCTCAGGGTTATTTGCCTGGCTTTGACACTGAGCAGATCCACAAGCGACTCAAAAGCCCCGAGGTGCAGGGCTCCAGCTCGAAACCAAGGGACTGGCCACAAGGTCAGCACAAGAGTTGACTATAAAGAAAAAAGCCTGTGCAAGCAGAATTACAACCAGAATCTCCAGAAACACAGAGGAATCCTTCTTTGGACAGCTTTCCCAGACGTACTTTTAGCCAAAACCTATTTGCCCTCACCATTACTTTAAAGGTATGGTCCAAGGTTCAAGGCAGAGCAAGGCACATCAGTTTTGACAAACAAAAGGGTGTGACCACTCTTTCAAAATGCATTAATGGCTGCTGAGAAATCTAGTCATCTCCCAGGCAAGGTTTGGACTCCTCTCCAAGCACCCATACCCCTCCACCAGCACTTGTCTGCCATGCATTGAGTGCCTGGAGCTCCACGCAGATAGAAAAAGTGCAGTAGGTTTTATTTATTCAAATTAATCCACTGAATGAACATCCACGTCAAGTTTTCTCTAATGAGCACTGAGCAACAAGATATCAGGAGGCATCCAAAGAGTAAGACACCATACAAAATGAAACAATCATTATTCACTTCCATGCTCTCCTTTGGATGCACATGTTCTGCAGGGTGCCACATGCTGTATGTTATTTAGACCCAAGAGTGCTCTTTGTATGAAGGTACAACAGATGGTTTATTGCATCTCCTTTGTCTTAGTTTTTTGCCTTTAAGCAGGACTTAACGTGCATCACAGCACATTTGGGAGAGGGATATTTTTCAAAGACTGCCCTGAGCTTTAGGGAATATTCACATAAACGTTAATGAAACCAGAGATATTTCCACAAACACTTCCCGAGGAAAAACAAAGATGGTTTGGGGTAAAGTGTTATAGAAAAGGACAAAGCGAGAGTTAAATCTGCATAGTCACATAGATGTAGATGCAGGACTGAGAACATTAACCTCTTCTCCAGGTTACTAAAAGCAACAAGAAGAGACAAGGAAAACGATATTAAAATTTTAGTGAGTTATCACCAACTAAATGTAATTGTAGATTTAAGCTCCATAAGTAGTTTAGCTCTTGCCTAATTAGTTATGTTCTGTAGTAACATGCAATAATGGTTACAGCCTATGTGGCAAAGCCAAGCAGCACCCAGACCCATGGTCATGGTCCAACCACAAGAAGAGGAAACAGACCAAAGGGTGCTGCCTGGCACTCCATCTACTTTCCCATTTTGGCTCCTCTCACTGTCACAGCCTTACTATCAAAGCAACCTGCCACTGGTAAGGGCAATAACTGGACTCCAAGAAAAGTGTTCTAGACAGACGAGCATCTGGAACATTGAGTTGATAGCTGGTATATTCACCTTTCCAATAACATGCACTTTATAGTCCTTAGTGTTTATTCTCACAGCATTACTCCTCCTTTTGGAGGCTGGAAAGGTGAGGAGAGGGAAAGCGTGGCAGGCACTGCATATGGCAGTAAGCTGTCCAAGCAGAGGAGCAGAGTGCCTGCAGCGTTCACCCACAGCTCGAATCCTAGTCTGGTTCCTGCACCCCTGAAGAAGGTGAGCTCTGCTTCATTGCTTGCCTTGTTCTTTCATCACAGGTGGAGCCAAGGCATAGAGATATTCAGATATCCAACCTCCCCAGAAACAACTGTTTTCAAACTGGCAGTAAATGGTGTTCTGCAAAAGGAAAACCTCAAACACATTATCAGATGTAACAGCTCCCAAAACAGCAGTGAAGCCTGCTTACTTTCTCATGTAGCAATCAAGGGCAGGAACCAGATTCCTGCAACAAGTCAATAACTTGCTGGCTGAGAGAAGCTATGGAGGTCTGTTTGAGAGGTGAGGAAAAAGGGAGGGTCCAGCTGTTACCTGGCAGGGCTTCAAAAAGCATGGAAGATTCAGAGTAAATCCCTTTACCAAGGCTGCTGAACCCAACCAAGCTTCCTGTCTTCCCTCAAACTTGGCCACCCCACTGTTTTGGGATCACTCTGGTCTTACTAACAGTTATTCTAAGACTCCACAGAAATTGGGGTGTGCGGGATCTTGAGGCATGTAGAATTGTAGTATTTCTAAGGGGGACAAATTTGCCCTCAGCTGCAGTAGTACAGCTCTGTAATAATGCATTCCTTTCCAAGGCTCAGCTGCAAAGAGAATCTGGCTAACTTTGTTCACTACACATTTATTCAGTACTAGTTTGGAAAGGCAAATTCTAGTTTTAGTGCACAGCTGAGAAAAGGTGATCCTTTCAGAAGGATTTCCTTCTGAAGTCATCTCACTCTTAAGTGGTTAGATTGGTTTGTTTTTTTCTTAACAGGAAGATCCAGAGCAGGGAAGCCATTGCTATGATCCCAGAAAGCATGGACTGCCAACACTTCACACAAATGCAGTTAGACACTGGCATCTAGAAACAGCACAGTGGTTTTGTTCTGTGCTACACGGAGGAAGATTAGGGCCAACTAAAGATGTAGCAAAACAGGTTACTAGTCTGAAGTATTAAAGCCAGCTGTATGCACTTTTAAAAAGTGGATTATTGCCTGGAAGATACCATTAGGGTTTATACCACCACATTCTCTTCAGCACGCTGTAGAGACAGCAGTCAATCCATAATTGAATAGGAAAGACCATCTACAAATATTTCATTGCTAGGGAGTGTTAATACAAGAGAAGTCATGAAGAACTTAAGTGACTGAATCTTTTGTGTATGTGTGTAGGAATGGCACAGGCAAACTCAACATTTTGTTTTCTGTCTCAAGAACCACACTTGTCAACATCCCATGTTCACCCTCTTATGCCACACAGTTTAACTCACCCTGGTGGGGATGCATTTCATAGCTGCTACTTATTGAGCACAATGCTTACGTGCTGACCATCAGATCCAACTTTCATGCTCATTTTTGCTTTCATCCTCGGCAAAAGAATGATTCCTCTTCTTTCTCTTAAGACAAAAATTCAGGGCTAGATCCTCAGAATAAATCATTGTCTCCATTAATGAGCAGCAGATTCTTGAAAGCTAATAGCAGTATGCAATTTTTTAACAATGCAAAAATATTTCCTTGATATTTCAAGATTGTTGAGTTGAAGAATATTAATATTTCCTCACATTCCATCTAACACAGGAACAAACCCCACTGGCACAAACCCAGTGACTCAGCCACTGGAGCTAACTTCACTCCTGGAAGGCTGCCACAGGCTCTGCAGATGATTCACACGCGCACATGCTATTAGACAAGTGCCTCATACAAAATAATAATTAGCAGCAGTAACAAACATCCTACCACAAAGCAATGGTGCAGCATGAAATAAGATTTTCTCAAGTTATTTTATTTTGCATCTTCTGTTGTCTTCATTATATTTTAATTAAAACTGCACCAGGAGAAAAATTAACCTAGGAATAACCTCATTAGACATCCAGAGAAGCAGCAATGTAGAACAATGTTAAAATTCAGCTGGGATTGCAGATGGTAGCTCTGTAAACCAGGTTCAGCTTCAATTCAGCACTTCCACAGAAAGTTCACCCCTTCAAGAAATTGCTACTGAGTAAGATTTCACAGAACAGATCCCACTTGTGCCACACCATGACCAGAAGTAAAGATGATATATTCCTCTGCAATCTTTATAGACTGTAAATGCTTAATTGTTAAATTCAGAACAAGCTTATATTATGAACAGTACAGAAGGACTAGGGCTAGGCACAGGGTCAGCACATTAAGGGTACTCCTCAGGTCTGTACAAGTTACCATATTTTTGATGTATTCTATCTGTGGGTTATCCATTAAAGTAAAATACCACTGTAAAGTTTACTCATGCACAAATATAACCTAAGTTGCAGACTCAAAAGTTTGTCCTCTCCTTCAACTCTGCATTGCCTGCTTCTCTATCCCAACAACCCCCTCCTGCTTCTAGGCAGGTTATCCACAGATTTATTTTCAAGTAACAGTACTTAAGAGGTACATACTACTGAAGGCAGGAGTTGTATGCATTAAAGTATTGGTATTAGCTTTGCCATCTGCAGAATGGGAATATCTCTTACTCTTTTCTAAAGTGGAAAGGAAGGAGGTGCCAGACAGGGTCAGATCAGAAGTACATCTAGTCTAATATGTCCCTTTCACTTGTGGCCTGTTCTAGGTGGCAATAGGGAAATGTGGTAATGGGGACATATAGATGGGATCTGACACTCGAAACTAGTTTCAAGTGCAGTGATCAGTGAAAACCTTGAAACACCACCCTATGCATCCAGTATCTCAGCAACATTTGTGTCAGCAAGAACTACTGACTTAGCTTATTCTTATTATCCAAATCAGTGTATAATCCCCCTTCTTGATACTAAACTCTTAGCCTCAATTTCTTGGTACCACTGAGTTCTATAATCTAATTACCTGCTGTGTAAGGAAGTGCTTGATTTTGATTCTACTACCTTTCCTTTTCCTGGTCTTCCACACATGCAGAACCAACAGATTCCTCTCTAGATCATTATTATTTTCTGCATTCAACTTTCTTTAAAAACAATACAAGTTTTGCATAATTTTTTGAGATGGAAGTACTTACATAAAACAGGCCACTATGGAAGTGCCAAAGCCTCTGTTTCTCTAGAAGATGTAGTGTACTTACCTGCTTTCCCATGCTTACTCTTTTCTGGTTCTTTTGGTCTTATCTTTTCT